>CAEMYA010000018.1:9700313-9716394 GCA_903131615.1 Diplodus sargus | reverse complement strand
TTATCAAAATCAAAATCACTCTACAACAGAGGAAAACTATATGCAAATACAAAACTTGGCAATACTCAACTTTCTTTGGATCAAGGCTGTGATAAGGCTGGATGCAATTGACGGAACGAACGAAATACTCTAGCAACAAGACAGGGGAAGACAAAGACTATATACACATGAGGGGAGGGAGCACAGGTGGAAACAATCAAGGATCAGGGAAGACGCCAGACCGGTGACACAAGAAGAAGGGCAAGTGACCTGAAACGAGAGGAGAGTTACTTTTCAAAATAAAACATGAAATTCACAAGACAAAACCCCAAGACAGGACATCCCTCACCGCGGTGTGACACTGTATAGGCTTACGTTTCACATGGCGTCCCAACCTCTTCTGAATCGTGGTTGTAGTAATAATATCTCCCTCTCCTGATTTGATGCTCGCTCTGTTTCTCCACCCAAATACAGAGAAAAAAATGTGCACTGCTGTGGAGCTAAAGCCTACCACATTAAGACCAGACACATAAAGTGCTGCGCTGGGACGCTGTACAACGAGACACTATATAGGTGCTGTGGGTCCATACTGCAAAAACAACAGGTATTTTTATTATTATTATTATTATTATTATCATTGTCATCATTATTATTATTATTATTATTATTATTATTATCATAATCTGCTATTATTATTGTTCCTGTCCAATGCATATAATTTGTGCCCATTTCAAAATATATTATTGATCATAAACGTACTTTTAAAGAAATCTGTTTTTAATTTTTCAGTCTTTACACTTTGTGTTTCCTACACATATATAGGGCAGTCTGCCCAGGTATATGGAGGGCCGACCACTATATTTGGCGACCCCTTTTAGCATTCAAGAACTGCATACTTTATAATTAACATGTACGTAAAAAGCGTACTTTTGATGAATGGTTTGCATTTTTATAGCGCTTTTCCAGTCTAACGACAGCTCAAAGCGCTGTACAGTACGCGCCACATTCACCCATTCACACACACATTCATACACTGATGACAGAGGCTGCCATGCAAAGCGCCAACTGCTCACCAGGAGCAATTTGGGGTTCAGTATCTTGCTCAAGGACACTTCGACATGCAACTAGGGGGAGCCGGGATTTGAACTGGTGACCATCCGATCACTAGACGACCTGCTCTACCCACTGAGCCACAGCCGATGAAGACACTGTTAAGTGGGGAACACGGAAATATGCAAGCACAGTCGAAAAGAGGGGCTAAGTAGCTGTGCAAGCTCTGCCATGAGCAGTGATGGGAATAACGACGTTAGAATAAACAGCGTTACTTTTTTTTAGTAACAGGTAATCTAACTAATTGCTATTTCCATCGTTACAACGCAGTTACCGTTACTGGCAATTAAATGTGCCGCGTTACAAACTGAAGCTACTCATTGAAGCTCTTGTCATCCGACTCGGCTCTCAGCCACGGAAGCTGCAGCTTTGGTGAGGGAGGAGGGAGGGGCGAGACAACCGCGTAAGTGATGATGATTGGCTCTCTAAGGTAGAGTGAGAGTTCGTAAGCCAATCAGAGGCAGTGTTCAGTTTACACACAAACAGCAGCCCTGCACACTCAAACTAGCAGAGGTAAACTGCAGCAAGGCGAGTCCGGAGGGAAAGTCAACATTTTCAAAGTGGAAGTACAGACACCACTTTAATCTCAACATCCGTTGTAAGCAACTCTAATCTAATGAAGCATCTCTCAACGGCACACGCTTCTACAGCACTAGTGGCCCAAAACACCATTGTTGACTGTTGATGATGATAGCAGGCTAGGTGTGGCTAATGTGAGCTCTGCTAACAAAGAAGGACACGGAGCCGTCCAAGCAGCTAAAGCTGGATTTTTCTGCTCCAGCTTCACAAAAACTTGTGACACAGACTGAGCTGAATTCAATGATAGGCAGGTATGTTGTTGAGAACATGCTCCCGCTATTAACAGTTGAATCAGACTCCTTCAGAGCCCTCATTGGCAAAATACCGGGGAGAGCAGGTGCTGGTCTGCCATGCAAGAAAGACATTTTCTAAATACATAGATGCCTAGTACATTAAATGAATGCCGAGCTCAAAAGGGGGATAATTAAAAGTAACGCAATAGTTACTTTTCCTGGTAACTAGTTATTTTCATAGTGGAGTAATTCCATTACTAACTCAGTTGCTTTTTGGTAGTACCTAGCAACTATAACTAATTACTTTTTTAAAGTAATGTGCCCAACACTGGTCAGGAGTAACAAAAATATGATTTCAGCAGCTCCAAAGTTTGACATGTTTTAAAGCATCTATGTGTCCAGCAAATTTCAGTCTGTTACTAAATATAGGCTGAGAGAGATGAAGTCAAATAGCAGTAAGACATTTTTTAACTCTGTATGTAAATGTAACAACAAACATGCCAAAAGTTTTTAACCATTTCTGATATTACACTAAAAGTCAGCCATTGAGTTTGATGCTCCAGTCTCACAACTTCTGTTCCTAACCCTGGTAAGATCCAAAACTGAGTGTCCCAGATCTACTGTAGTGGCAAACAAGCATATTTACAGTATACTGGCCATCAATGTTCATAATATGGGCCTTATAATTAGGACGTTTGCTGCTCAAATGAGGACAAGAATGTGCTCTGGTCTTTCAAGGTGGGATTCAGATGCTGCGGTCACCTCTACTACAACACCTCTTTGTGGGACTGCTGCGCGGGGAAGCTGATTCCAGTCCAGCCACCAGGAGACAATCAGACCAAGACAACTGAGGGTCAGTTGTGCGATGCTCGGACACTTCCTCACAGAACCAAATCTTTACCACATGATTTATATTCTAGTTCCTGCATCTTAGCAATAACGTGTGATGCTCATTTTCAGAAGAAAGACTTCAGTCACTGAACGATCTGAGTGAGCAGGAACTCTGCAAAGAACGTAAGATATCACTTTAGAACTTTGTTACAAATACTGTTTATAAATGGATTCTTCCAAATAATGCTTTAGGGTTTTTTGACTTTCCTTTATCGTGTTATGTAACATTTTTGTGTGAAAAAGCCCAAAGTCCACGCCAAAGGGAGTTACTCTGTCCCACAGAAAACACTGCTGCACTGCCTGAAACGCCTGGTTTGGAGGCAAGCTTTAACTTCCGTAACTTATGTTTGTCACTATGTAACAGGTGTAATATAAATATATATTTTTATATATTTATAATAGAATATTTACACTCATGCAACACAGCTGTTGCAGCTATATATTAGATCACACTACCTTCCTCGGCATGACCTGCCCTACTCTGCCTCTGACTGGCTACATCCTTCCCGTTAAGTAATGCGCATGTGCAAGTCTCACCAAAGATTGAACAGAGGCGAGATGTCTCACTGCATAGCTAAAATGAAGCGTTCAAGACACAGTCTGGAAACGGTTGCTAAAGCAATGCACCATATGCGAGGAATTGTGTGTTTTTCTAAAAATGTAAATATGTAAACGTATTCTACTAGGAGCCCCAGACAAAAGCTTGAACCTGAAAAGTAGCATTGTATGACCTCTTTAAACTGTGTTTGTTTGTGTCCCTGTTTAGTGAAAGTCGGGACTGTGGAAAGTGTGTCCCCGCTCAGCACCGTGTTCAGCAGCATTCTGAAGGTCTGTGGAGAAACAGGATGTGTGAAATTTCTTCCCTCGTCTGAGATCCTGAACACATCTGACTACTGCAACTCCCCCACACTGATCCCTGGAAAGACCTATTTCTTCAGTGGATCCAATATCTTCACTGATCCCAACCATGACTCCATTCTCCAGTCAATCCATTACATATTTTGCAAGTGCGGTAAATGTTAGTTCACATCTGGTTGATGTGTTGGCTGGTGTCGGTCATTACTTATTACTTATTGGAAAATTAGTTACATTACTGTACTAATCACTCACCAGCAGCTGTTATCACTTACATAACCCGTTACATTACTCTCTGTTACTTTATCAATTTCCTCTAAAGGTGCCTTTCAACAACTCCGAAGCATTCCCACCCCGTGATTTAAACATGTAGCCTGCAATGAGCTATGGCACAGTCCTTACTGCATAATGTGGAGTTGATGAAGCAATTTTACACTGTGAAGTACACTTCCAGATCTGTTTGGCTGAATCAAGAACGACCTAATACCCCCACAAAGTGCAGCTCTTACCGTTTACACTGAGGAGATGACAGTGGCAACTTAGGGCAAGCTTTGTACACGGCTCGATCACGAGCGATAGCATCTTTTTGGCGACTTTCGACGACGAGATAAGAATTTAGACTTTACTAGTACACCATTAAATTAACTGAAAACATTACAGAATCATTTATATTAAAAGAATGGTAGCAAAAATGTGGCCGACTCAGGACGCAGTGATGATGGTCTTTGTATTTAATCATTATCATTCAGAGCCATCAAATTGGTTGCACATTGTAGCACTTTTAGCATTATTGATTGTATTTTGTACAGGGGGCAAAATTATCATACGAATACGATCATTCTCATACACATCGAAATACTGACTAATTAGAAAAGTAATAGTTGCTCTGTGGAAGTTTGACAATTTATAGTATTTAATGTAATGTTTATGATAAATGTGAAAAACAAAAAAAAAAAAGACCACAAACAAGTCTTAACAAAACCTGGTGATTAATTTATGAACTTTTACCAAAGGTTTATCAGCTAACTTAAAATAGAAATAATATATATATTATTTAACCAGTTAAAAGCCTAGTTGAGATTAAAATATCTCTTTCAAAAGTGAGCTGACCAAGAGAGCAGCATTGTTGTTACAGCAGTAACCACAATAGAAACAGACGTATGAAACTGTCAGCACACTATCAGGGAAACAAACAACAACAGGAACAATTTACAAAAACTGTTTCAACTGAGACCGAAGAACAATCCCATTGACAAAGAGCACTATTCTTGTGATCTTTTGAAATGTACTTAAAGTTGGAAAAGCCATCTCTGTCTCTCTGAGTTGTTGCCCTGACTTGAGAGAAAACGTGAATCTTCCCAGTTGGAAAAAATGTATTTTTTCCCTGATAATTCCGACAGCGCATGAATGCACAGCAAGTTAACACATCAACAGAAACGTCAAACAGTCAAATAAGCCAACATGCTGAAGTATCCTAGACATACCAGTAATCGGTAATCACTAATTTTACGCTGTCCTCCGTGGTGCACAGTGACATATTTGCATGTGTACTGGGAAGCATCCCGCTAGGATGAACTTCCAAAGATCGACAGCAGTCATACAAGCAGTAGAAGCTGAGCTGAGGAGAAGATGACAGTCCAAAAAGTAGCCGATTTCTTCTTTGCTGTCATGAAAGCTGGTAGCATGCTAGATATATCTTGTTTTTCACATAAGCTAAACAGCTATTATCTAACAGGTATGTCTTTCATTCTTGGGCTGAATGACATAATAAATTGCAGCTGTTTGCACAACTGTACAACTGTACTGTATGTTATTAACATGATTTGATAAAGCTTGTGATTGATAATCATTTCTTAAGAATATCAGGGATACAAATATGCTATAAAGAACCAAAACCCAAGGTATTATTATTATCAGTCCTGTTCTCACTAGGTGCCATTCTTCATGTAATTGTAATTTCTGTACTGTAATACACAGTTGAGGAAATGGTGAATTATATGCATTTGTTGTACTGTACATTCATCTGGGAACTCAAGTTCACTAAGTGTCGAATTTAAGCTAGAAATCCCATTTTCATTACACCAAAAATGTTTTCAGTAGAAGCAACAGATACTCATGAGATTGCATGTTTAAGTGTCTTTAATGGCAAAGCTGGTATACACATTTATGTATTGCATGTTTATTTTTTGATATATATAAGAGAAGATGACTTCTATGTTTTGAAATAAAGTTTTAACCAATTAAAAGCAGTTTAAAGGAAACCGGTTGTGTCTTAGCTCACTTATTCTTGGGCTTTTTGCCATTAGCAGAAGCTTTTCAGTGGTACTTTGACATGGCAGAATTACTGTATGTCAGTTCAAGTATTGTCTTACCTGCAAAAAACAGTTATGCATGGGAAAAAAAAATGGTTAAACTTTGTCCCAGGATGGACAAATGTGCAATGGATGTACACTTTGAATAGTGTAGCCTAAAGTGAAAGAGAGGGGAAGGAGAGGAAAACTAGGGAGAGACTAGGAAAAGAAAGAGAGAGTCTGTTTTTTCAGCCGAAAGGAAACAGGGTGTAGTCTATAATCCTCCTGCCTATTGGCAGTTTTTATTGTGTGGGCCTTTCTGGCTCCATTTCATTCAAACACGAGCCAGCTTTCAATCCACGTGATATCCAAATTCTAAATCAGTCAGGCACAAACCAAGGTTAGCTTTTAGTTCACCTAAATCTATAATGCAGCATATTCAAGAATAGGAAGACAGAGGAAGCAGAATATGTCAATGCCCTTCTTACAATAACCCTGAACTGGCACTTAAGTCAGTCAGCAACAAATTGAAAAAAAATATGTTCAGATTTTGTCACGTTTGTCTTTAAATGCCAATATAGTAAAGAAGAATAAAAACAGCCACCTCAAACTCTGCCAAGGTACATATAGCATTGCGTTACAGGAACATTTCACAGCTAGATCATTTAACCATAATATAAAACCCCATGAATCCGAAAAGTATAAACACAAGTACAGTACAATTAAAAGCCAGAGAGTGTTTGTGTCTGTTTTTCCCTTCGTCACCTCACCTGTTCCTGTTCCCTTCGTTAGTGTCTCAGTGATGTTCTCTAGTGTTTCCACCAGTCTCTCCTCCTGTGTCTTGGTTTTGCACTTTGTTTAAGCCTTTCAGTTGCTACTTTGTTTTTGTCCTCGCGACTCATTTGGGTTTCTTTCTCTTTCTCCTGGTTTTTGTACTTTCCAGCTTTGTTAAATAAAGCTTGCCTTTTGTTTTCTTCGTTTGGGTCCTTAACTAGTTTCCCCCCCCTTAAACTGTAACAGAACAAGCTGACCATAATTATGGACCCAGTGTAACAGCTTTAATCTGGTTGCTTTTAACATGAAGAACACCACTCAGACCAGGAATCAGGATCCACACTATTTCACCATAACGGGGGTCAGGGTTAGTGAGGGACACGGTCAGTACACACACACAGGCTGTAAGGCGCTCTCTCAGTCACAAACAAAGTCACGCAACATGGACATGGAGAATATTACACACAGGTTTTGAGAATGTTCACAAAAATGAAAGTTCAGAAATGAAATAGATGATAATATGTGCAACATATTGACACAGCTACACCATTAGACTAGTCATTCAGGACACATGGTCTTTTGTGGAGGGCAAGATAAATCTAGAGGAAGTGCTCCAGATCTTTTTTGACCTTGAGAAAGATCTGGTTAATAGGCCTTCGTTGAGGGAGGATCCGGGCGTCACAAGACTATTTTTAGAGGCCAAGAGACAGAAGGGGCTGGTGGACGAGTTGCATGCCAGTGACCACCATGTTGCTACCAACCACCTGCCTGTTAGCCGCTTGTCAGCCCCGGTGCTTGGTAGCCAGCTAGCCTCCTGTTAGCTCTCAGGTCTGCTAGGTCAGAGGTGACATGGGCAAGAAGGACGTCCCCAAACACATCCCATCTCCCTGACAACTGGCGTCCTGATCTGCTGTTCCTCACTGCAGGCCAGCGCCCTAGAGCCAAGCCTGCCCAGGGTTCCAGGTCCACTGTTGGCTCCCAGGCCGACCACTGCCAGCAATCCTCTGTTAGTGGTTCTGCCGACATCCACGAATGTTTCCCTGTTGGCGGTTCGGCCTCCAGAGGGTCTCAGCCTTAGTCTTGGCCATCAGTCTCAGCCTTAGCCTTCAGCTCCGGGCTCAAGGGGGTCTCAGCCTTCGCCCCGCCATAGGCCTGCAGGGGGTGTCAGCCTGCGCTCCTGCCGCCGGCCTCCAGAGCATCTCAGCCTTTTGACTTCGCTTCCTGCCTCCAGTGAGTTCCAGCCATCGCTACCAACCCCCAATGAGTTCCAGCTGTCATCTATGGCCTCCAACCAAACCTCCAGAGGGCTTCCGCCCTTGCCGCAGACATCCTAATCAGCCACTGCCCCTCACCATTACCTCCTGGTCCCTCCTCGACCTGACACAACTAGTCCCCCCCCCCAAGCTGTAGCAGACATGTACCTCACAATAAAATATATAAAAATGAAACTGATTGCCATGATTTTCCATGTGTTTAAGAGTACAGACATTAAAAAAACATTACTTTGGGATTTGATAATTCATGCATGAAAGGGTTAACATTTAAACATCTAGAGCAGAAATCAAAATATAGACGTAATGATAAACATGTTAAGTATTACAACATGTGAGGTAATAGAACACAGTACACGTAATCTGTAATCTGTAATCTGTTGAGCAATTTGACAGACCTTGATGGAGCTGACAGAGCATTTTGTGTTGACTCACAATATGGTCATCTCCCATTATGGTTTTGAGGCAGCCATGACAAATGGGCTCGTCAAGGTTTGGGTTAGATGTTTTGTTTGTTGGCATTTAATCAGCTGTTCTCCTTTGGGTAAAGGCCTCCAGGTGCAATTGATTTTTGGGGTTTCCCCAGGCGGTTTTACAGGAATTGAGGGGTAACACTTGGGTGAGTTGATCTGTCTTTATTTCTTTTGAACATGCTGAAGAGCATGGTGGGAGTGTGGGTTTGAAAACTTGATTGTCCAAAGGAGAGTATTGACATGCTGGTTTATAGGTGTGTTGGAGCTAAACCAGTTTTTCCCTGGTAAGCATAGCAGCATTGCTCCTTTGAGCTTTGCTGTATTAAAAATGTGGTGTTGGGGTGAACGTGGTTAGAGACTGTCTCTGGAGCATGTCCATGGCAGTGGGGGGGTTGCTAGGTTCTGGTTGCAACTAACCACATGAAGACTAGGGGTGAGATACTTTAGTTTTGGTTAGGCAGATAGAGGGGACACTCCTGTTTGTATTAGATACAGTCAGTTTGTTGAGACTCCAGAGGGGTTTTTGGAAGGCTGCACAAAGGAGTTGTTGTTGTTGGAGCTCAGAGCACTGCATTGTCCTTTAAACAGTAGAAGGAGTTGCTGCTGTTACAATTGAGCATTAGAAGTTGAAGCGTAGGTTAGTAGTTGAGACAAACTGGGAAACGGAGACCTAAAGTTCACCAAGAATTGGCCTTGAAAAAATTGAGGTGTGATGCTGCCACAGAGCAAGCCAGCAGACAACAGCCTCTTGCGATACAAAGCGGCAGTGTGGGGAAAGTTCACTTTCTACATGAACAAGTTCAAAGTTCAGTTCACAAATGTTAAAATGAACTAGTTCAGTTCATAGTTCAAAATTCAAAATTTTTAACTAAGTTCACAGTTCCAAAAATGAACTAGTTCTTAGTTATTTTTTTCCACCCATATGTTGCTGCAAGCTATTATTTTTTTAAATGATTACCACAGCCAATATAGAACCACAGACAGCAATTATTTTATCAGTTTTAACACTTAAACTGTGGCTCTCCGACAATATACTGCTAAACCAGGTTGTCGATGAAGATGAAGACATCGGAGCCGCTACTGTATGCTGTAAATGTGATTTGGGTGGTAGAGGATCTGTTTTGGCTTGTTTTGCTGTGTCTTTTGATGTTTATTCACTCGCATATACCTTGAAAGACTAGCCGGGTGCTTTAGTTCAATGTGCCGTTTCAGGTTTGCTGTTGACGTTGTTGATGTACGGAGTTGCTTCTTGAAACCCGGCAGGCAAAATTTACACAAAAAGGTCAGTGATTTTTCCCACTTGGATCATCACTGACCTTTTCATAAAATTGCTTTAAGTAAGCATACATATCATCATCAATCATAGATGCCATATTAATGGTGGAGGCAGAGTCTGGGGTATTGCTGCTGCCTTCATTTGTTTTTGCCTCCATGTTGATGACACATGCGGCGGTGCGGTGAGAGTTTTGTCGGTTCAGGACGAATTAATCTGTGTTTGTTTGTTAATGCCTCTCTGCATGTTAAGTATGCAGCTGTTTCTGTCTGAAATAGTTAAGTTTCGTTTTGATCGAAAGTAAAGCGACTTGCATGCACAAACCTCTCATCCAGCGTCCTTTTTATACACAACAGCCAGATTAGGTGTTTTTCCGCTATATATTAAGGCCTGTTCATGGTGTGTTTTAGCCGGCTTTCGCCTGGAGGGCTCGATGGAAACCTGGCACTGTCTTGAACAAAGTTAAACTGTGAGAACGCGCCGTTCACAAACGCCAGAATGAACGCGTTCACAATAACGTTCATCAGGCAGAAATACGTACGTTCAGTTCACGTTCGCCCAAAATATGAACAAGTTCATGAACGATCGTTCATTGAAAAAAAAATTCTATTTAGAAAGAAATCTTGTCCTTCTCCCTTGTACCAACATACTTGCCTTGTTATAGGTACTTTGTACATTTATTGCTGCTCTGTATGTGCTCAATTAACCTACTCTTCCACTTTGTCGACAGACATGGTGGATAACTGAATTGTTTTGGAGTGACTGATTTCTGACAGTAATTCATAATGATTTAGGGAAGGAAGATGAAAAATATTTGCATCAAGTCTTAATAGATGACCTTTTGTTCTTTATCGGCACTTGTTTTGTTTTGTGCAGTTCCCGTCAACCACATACTCCTAATGGAACACATTGTCATGAAGCAGACTGGAATGTCTGGATAAAACGGGTGTGCCTCTACAAGAGAAAATGCCACACATACTTGCAATCTGTTAGGGAAAGTCTGAAATCCTCATAATGTATTTACTTAATAGGTCATTTCAAGTTACCATACCACATTTGGTGGCTAACACGTGGTCTGCTTGTCGTTGGCAGCAAGCACCCTGAACTGACTAAACATTAAGTCATGCTAAAAAAATTAAGTGTAAACTTGCCATCCACCCATAAGACAACACACTTTTTGGTATAAGCCAGAGATTTCTGGGTGACTCATCTTCCGATACAGTCAACAAAATGTGAGAAGGTTTACTCTAGACTGCCCTTTCAGTGGGCAAAACCTGATACAGTGACCTTGCGAGACCCTTCTAGTGTACTAAACATGATAAAGTGTCCACTACGGTGCAAACAAACAAATTCTTAATGTATACAGGTAACACCTTGCAGTACAGTACAAAAAAACTTGAGTAGATAAGGAATGAATCATGAATGACATTGTAAATTATGAAATATTAAATGTAACCCACAAAGAAAGTGCTCAGTGAGTCATTTCACAGATCATTATGAACGAACTGTGTGGGAGTTACACAGGGATTACTCAATGCTTTATTTATTTTAAAAGGTAAATTCTGAGTCATTCCTCACTGTTTTATAAAGCATAACCAAATAACTTGCCTCTGTGGTTAAAGTAAGAGTGGCCCTTAAAGCATAAGGATCAGTATCTCAAGTAGTCTGTTTTATCTTGGTCTGCTTTTGCTGACAGAAAAAAAGAGTGGCGGCCAGGAGTGCATATGTTTGTGTAAGTTTGTGGCTCATAAAAGAAGCGTAAAGATGGATTATTGAGTTGGTGATAAGCGGTAACCATACATAGATCATTAAAGCCACCTGCGGATCCAAAGGCCACAGTTGCCTGCACACGTTCGGATGGAGGATCTGTTGTTTTGTAAGTAGTGTGAATTTAATTGAATTGTATAGATTAACTAAATATAAACAGACCGGGAGAAGAGCGAACTGGACTTACAATGGTCTCTCCTGTTGCACCTATATAGTGATGGTATCAGATTTTGTCTTACAGCACACGAAGAAGAAAAATCAATTTGCCACCTTTAAACGTGACAATGAAGACAGATTTCTCCTGCTGCTGCTCATTCCTCATCCCCAGCCGGGACACTGCTCGTTGCTACCTGCTCTTCGTGCTCATTGCATTTTACATGCTGGCTGGTGCTGCCATATTTTCTTCCTTGGAGAGACCGGCGGAGCTACAGGCCCACCAGCTCTGGGAAAAGAGGCTGAGAGACTTTGGTCAGGAGCATAACATCAGTCATGAAGACCTGAAATCTCTATTGCTCCACTATGAGGAGGCTAGGACCGCAGGCATCCGGACAGAACCAGGCAGAGCCCTCTGGGACATCCCAGGCTCTTTCTACTTTGTGGGAACTGTGGTCTCCACCATTGGTGAGTCAAGAAGAATGGTATACTGGGAATACTGTGGAAACTGTACCATGTTCTGATTTATCTACAAATCAAGTAACAGCTGTAAAACAGCTATTCTGCACAGACCCGTGTTTGCTGAGGGTTGTTTTACTTTTAACGTACTGCAAGGAGTTTAACTGGAAATTAAACCAGACCGAAAACCATGTTTTTACAATCGTCATAGTACACTTATTGATCTTCACATAGCCACAGATAGATATGTTATATGCCCCATCACCATGCATCCCGCGTACAGCTGTGCTTAAGAAAGAAAAATAGTTTGTAAGATACATTGCGATTTCTTTCACTCGCTTCCGTACCGCTTTTCTTCACAGGTGCAGCTAAAAACAAGAAAATTAAAGCTATCAGCAGCAGCTTTAAATCACACCTCATTAATAAACAAATAAACACAGATTTTATGATTTTTTCAAAACTTATTCACCAGAAGGGAAAAGCCAAGGTTAGGCTATAAATAAACTGTGTTCAACAACCTAAAAGTCACCACATTTGCTTTTAGGACATCTGTAAAATGTCCCCGACCACATCTGTAGTCTCATTTAGCTAATTGTTTGGAACCACTTTAACCACAGATCTTATTTCAGGCATTTAACCTCCAATAGGCCGTTTACAGTCACCCATTTCAAACACAACCGGCCGAGCAATTCTTTTTTACATCAGACTATCCTGCTGCTTAGCCAAAATCAGTGTGCTCCTAAACAAGATCTGGATCTGAAGATAATATAGGCCATGTGTGTAATACAAAAGTGCACAAGTGCTAGCTCATCTCTGGGATTTAGGACTCACTCCTGCGGCACTCAATTAGCCATTGAGGGCTGTATCACACTGCTGCTGCCGAGCAGTATGCCAGATAGAAAAAGATAAAATTGAGTCTGCAAAAGTTGTTCTGTATGTCCACATACAGTAACGCACACGCACACACACACACACACACACACACACACACACACACACACACACACACACACTTTAACTAATCATATGATCCTAATAACAAAGGACATATGAAGCCATATTAATTTGAGGAGGTTTACGAGAGTGATGTTCTCAAACTATACAACAATCCATCAAATTCAATATTACACTAGAGCCTATAGAGGATATTCAACTCCCCAAGATAAGCTTCATGACTGAGAATCAATTTACAGCCTCCCTATCGTACCTACTATCTTTAAACTCTCTGTCACTGTGGAAACTCCGGGACATAGAGCACTGAGCCCAGATCAATTTCCCTTTTACAGCAACTTCCGTATTTACTGACTGTAATCTTTTCATGATGTAACTACACATCTGGAGAGACTTCCTGATGAACTTTTTTGTTTCCCGACAATAAACATTAGACATGACTCATGATCACTCAAGGATTTGTATAGTCATAAAGGAGCTGCCTTTCCTTCCTTCCGTTCAAAATAAATTACTTTTAGTCATCGGATATGCAGCAACAAAAACATATCCTTTCAGTTCATGTTTTTGCAGAGCCAGGCTAGGGGCCTCATCTATAAACGTTGTGTACGCACAAAAGAAGGCATACGCAACTCTCTACGCACACCGTGGGATTTATAAAAAGAGAACTTGAGAAGGGAAAATGACTCTGACCCATGCGTAAGCACAAAACTGGGGTAAGGAGAAACTGTGCCACTGGTGGCAGAAGAAAGAAACGGGAGAAATTGTGTGAAACTGATACTGATCGTGTAAAATAAATATAAATATTACCTCTCATATATGAACAGTTTATTTGCAAGAAATGTATTTAAAAAAAACAATTGCTACAATGAATAAACAAACAAACTCCCTGGAGTGCATATGGGAAACATATGATTTCGGACAAGAGTAAGACAACAGTAGAGCAAATTAACGACTATAATTATCTTATATTATTAGTCTGAAGGACTGTTAGTCAGTCAGGGTAATTCTCACAGGAGTAACAGATATTACCTAATAGATGGGCATATAAAGGCATGTATTCACAATGCGTTATGACAACACACAATGGCTGCTTTGGCACTGTTGGAGGATGTGGAAAACGGAAGGATACGGAGGGAGCAGAACTTCAGAGACCAGCAAGAACCACTGGCTGTCCTCTTGGATCTATGTGCGGTTCTGGGCCCAGCGTTAGAGAGAAGCACCCGGAGTATCCATGCTGTACCAGTCCCGCTTCAAGTGCTCACAACACTTGTCAGGCTTGCAGCAGTTCTCCCCTAGGACCTGTAAACTATGAAAAAGTCGGTTTAAACAAAAGATGATTGGTTTGTCAGAAATTTGCTGATAAATTTTGACTCAATGGAGCCACACGAGTGAGAGTACATGTACTCTCTCCTATTAAACATGTGTGTGTACTTAAATGATCCAAAGTCCTACCACAGACAGTAACACGAGCTGCCAACATAAATAACACCAAACCGACCTCATGACAGTCATTTAGGAGGTCATTTGTCTCTTCTGGGATATATTTTGACTTACTTCCCATGATCTTTCATACACGTGAAAAAACAACGTGGGTGTGCAGGAAGGTGACAGAGGATGGGTGGTCCATACATGTAAGGAAAAGGAACACTTAACATGGGAAATGCGCATGAGTCTTTGTATTTATGACAATGAATGTAAATGTGAAAACGATAAAATAACTGAACAGTAATTTAATTGTGAATAACTGGTTGGCTGCTGTACAGAGAGGGTAAGGTCAACATGAATAGATGTCCATCTGCTGGGACGGTACATATTTTAATCCAATCCGGTCATTAACTCATACAAAAATAAGGAGGGAAGGAGGGAAGCTAAACCTCCGCTACTTGGCAGGAGGAGTTTCCACATACTGTGTCACAAAATAATTTTAGAAAACACCTCGTCTCACAATCTCACACCCACATCGCATTCCAGTAACTCCACATCTGTTCCAAGTTTCACTGATCTTTATCTTCATCATTGACCAGAAAATACAGAACAATATATGCATACAAAAAAGCACATTATTTTGCAATGATTGTTTGCAGATTTTTGATCACTTTCCTATAATCTATTAATAGCTTTTCTTTTTTTCTTTTGTTTTGCATCTGTTTTGTGTCTCATTTGCACAGTACACAGTTAAACTTTCCTTGGGAGGCATTTCAAATAAGTTTACTTGTCATATGCTCTCATGAAACACTTGCGCCTCATTTCCACTCAGCTTTGTTTGACGATGTTTGGCGCTTGACTTCAACACAAAAGAAATGCCTTTCATTATGAAACGATAGAAACACCGCTGCAAGCGTGACAGAGCAGCCCCGTTGCCAGGATATTATGTGAGCAGTTTAATGTGTCTGCAAACAAACAGTAACATCCAAGGTTGACGTGTCCCAAACATGACATATCATGTCCACATTATATGCTTATTAAAACATGAAAACAGGATTAATAATGCACAAGGACAAATTAATGCCAGGTGTGTTGCAAGTTTTGTGAAATACTTGGTAGAGATGTATTGTATTAACCACTATGTATTTGTAGGGATGTAATTGGTTTGAAGGGCCATTAGCAGTTAATTCCCAGTTTTGTTCAATGCTCAATACTAAAATGGAGGGCCTAAAACCATCCATCCATCCATCCATTTTCTTCCGCTTATCCGGGGCCGGGTCACGGGGGCAGCTGCCTGAGCAGGGACACCCAGACTTCCCTCTCCCCGGACACTTCCTCCAGCTCTTCCGGGAGGATCCCAAGGCGTTCCCAGGCCAGCTGGGTGACATAGTCACACCAGCGTGTCCTGCAGCGGCTCTACACCAGCGTGTCCTGCAGCGGCTCTACTCTGAGCTCCTCCTGGGTGACAGAGCTCCTCACCCTATCTCTAAAGGAGTGCCCCGCGGAGGAAACTCATTTCGGCCGCTTGTATCCGGGATCTTATTCTTTCGGTCATGACCCAAAGTTCATGACCATAGGTGAGGGTAGGAACGTAGAT
>CAEMYA010000018.1:9671522-9698402 GCA_903131615.1 Diplodus sargus | reverse complement strand
GGGCCCCCGCCCACGACTGCCACCCAAATCACAATGCACCGGCCCCTTCTGAACCCTCCGGCGAGTGGTGAGCTCACCGGAGGGCGGGCCCACGTCGCTCCTTCGGGCTGAGCCCGGCCGGGTCCCATGGGCAAAGACCCGGCCACCAGGCGCTCGCCTGCGAGCCCCAACCCCGGGCCTGGCTCCAGGGTGGGGCCCCGGTAACGCCAATCCGGGCGACGTACAACCTAAAACCATACCATAGCAAAATAAAAAAAAAATGAGTTGTGTAATCAGCTCTGCACTGACACAGTCACTAGATAGCAAAGAAACACAGGAAGAAATGAATGTGCTACTGATATATTTAAGGACCCAACACACACGGGTCAGGCGTATTAACACCACAACCAGTAAGACAAAATTGTCATGAATCTGGATTCATGTCTTGTATCTTGTTCTTGTGTCTGCTTTTGTCTTGTGGTTTCTTGTATTTGATTTCCATGTCTTTGTATCATGTCTTGTTGTGTCTCATGTTTTGACTTTCCATGCCCTTATGTGTCTCTTGTCCTTTAAGTGTCTCCTATGTTCTTCCCTCTGTCTCCCTGTTTGTAGTTTCGTTCCCTACATGTTTTCCCCTGTGCTCCTCCCTCTCGTTACCACACCTGGCCTCTTCCCTCCTCTCTCTCCTCACCTGTTCCTCGTCTGGTCATCAGTGTCTGTATGTTTAGTCTGTGTCTCCCCTGCATTCCTTGTCTGGTTCTTGTCTCTGTCTGCATCACCTCATGCATCTGCTTGCCACTGTCTGCATCTGCTCCTGTTCATGTTCCTGCCCCTGCCTGTATCCAGTCCCCTCATGGTATGTGTTTTTGGACCTTGAGTTTTGCATTGGGTTTTGATTTGTACTTTGCCTTTTTCGGTTGTACTTTGTCTTCCTTTTTTTGTTGCTACTTTGTCCGGCTGTTTTTTGTCGTTACTTTGCCTTTTGTCCCCTCCTGTCTAGTTTTTGGTTTAGCTCCCTTTTTGTTAGTTCTTGTTCAGCTTTAGTTTTATTAAAGCTTGCCTTTCATTCCCCTCAATGCTGCCTCTTGTCCTCTGATTATTTTTGTTTGGGTCCACCTCCCCTTTCCATAGTCTTCCCCTTTAAAACCCCAACCTGACAGAGATGAGGGGACTCGAAGTTTATAAGGGACCTATACCTTTCAAATGATTGCACACTATAAAAGGAAGACCAAATAAACTTTTACTATGAGAAAAAACAGTGGCAGTCATTACTGAATTTGAAGACAGGCCTATAACAGAGGACATAAACTGAACATCACAGAGTTAACGGTTACATTCTAGTACATCTTCTAAATGAGTCTGATATAAACAGATGTGCTTCATGGGATAAACTGGAATGACTGAGTGGTGAAATGAATACAAACAATTAATTTACTTTCAGAGGTGATTCAGTTTGTTATAATGAGAGGGTTTGTCTACCGAGATCACAGCGGCCCTCATTTATCAATCTTGCGTGAAAACGGGTGCAGATCTGTGGGCAGAATTGGTCTTACGACAGGACACACGTGTGATTTATGAAACATTCGTATCTGACCAATTCCAGCGTACGAATGATCGGGTCTTGATAAATGCGGCGGCTGAATTCGATCATCATTTACATGTTACGCCCTTAAATATTCCTGGTTCGGAGGCCTCGCCCACTGAGGTCGAACACTGAGAGAAGAAACTCTGGCAAGAAGAGAAACTTTTCCGAGATGGAGATCGGCATCCTGGCAGCGCCGGCACATCAAAGGCTCCATTCACTAATGCAATGTTGTGCAGAACTGAACAGGTCACAATAATATGGCACACTTTCTCTGGGGTATACAGCAGAGTTCCCCCTGCTGGTCC
The DNA here is from genome assembly GCA_903131615.1 of Diplodus sargus. Classification (NCBI taxonomy): domain Eukaryota; kingdom Metazoa; phylum Chordata; class Actinopteri; order Spariformes; family Sparidae; genus Diplodus; species Diplodus sargus. Next base: position 9,696,533 of record CAEMYA010000018.1, on the reverse strand, counting down.
GAGATGGAGCCACCTGCCCTTCAGCACCCCGAAGCAGCTCCACTGTGACCCGTGTGCGCACTGTTGAATCTGTGTTCCTGCTCTGTAGCAAGTTTGCCAGCGGGGTTATTAGGTATTCTGTTAAGTAGTTGTCATGTTAGGCTGTTTACACATTTTATTTTACAAAAAAGTGGTATCAGTAAAAACATAGAAAATAATCGGTTTTGATCTGTTCTAAATATGTGACTGCTTATGCTTAATGACAGCTGAGGTTTGTTTAATAATCATTTTCAGTCTCAGCCAGATTTCGCTGTGCTGCACAGCAAATCCACACACTCAAATTTGCGTACACGAGCTCAGACCTGACGTGAGATCTGATCGTAGCTTCCGCTCACGTCCAAATTGATAAATGCCGAAGTTTGCGTGGAAATGGTCGTACGCGCGGTTTTCTGCCGTACGTTCGTTTGATAAATGAGGGCCAGCGTGTCTATATGGCGGCCAATCTCCTCCTCCACCACTGTATTCTGGGTTCTGTGAGAACACGTGCATTTCCTATTTAGCAACATTTTCAATGCGCTCTTTAAATTTTTTACATTTCAAAGCCTGAACAAACAAATGCCTGGTGTCTGCTTGCATGTCTGAGAGAGAGAGAGAGAGAGAGCACATTACTGTTAAAATAACTCTGCAATGATTTAGGGGGAATGTTAGTCACTGTTGCTCTGATGTCGTAAAGACATCCCTGTTACACATGCACTCCAAGTTACAGTAGGGAGACTGGGGTAAGCTGAACCACCCCTTGTTGCTGGGAAACTGTAAAACACTGATCATGTGACCAAATATTTAGGAGGAAGGTATGATTTCATGGAGTCTGTGAAGGTAAGAAACACATTGGTAAAGTGGTTAGACATTTATTTCCAAAACATTTTTCACTCTTGAAAGTAAATTTTGTCTCTCATAAGTTTCAGGAGAATTGTGTTTAGACCAAAATAGATCATTTTAAATGTGTTTTATACATCAATTGTGGTATCTATGAGCTACAACATGAGGTCATAAACCTAGCATAAAAGTGCACCATTTTAGCTGTGGGTACTAATATAGTCAAACTGGTAGCTCTGGGGTAAGTTGAGCCATCCAGGCTGGATGATCCAGCAGAGGTGGGAGATGGATGGATCGAGGGGGAGTTTAAGAGAGGATAGACAGAGGAAGGAAGGATGATGAGGGGGTGATACGGCCCAACTTACCTGGGGTAAGTTGAGCCACAAGACCACTTGGACATGCGATATTATTGAAACTAGCAATGTCACGATCAGGTTTTTATTTATTTTTTTTTACCCCGATCCCGATCCGAGTCCTTTAATATTTAGGATCTGCTGATACCGAGTCCTGATCCGATACTTAGCCTTAACTAATATTTTCCTGGATAATACAGCTGCATTAAGAAAAAAGTACCTGCATCCAAGCCGTTCCTTGTTTTTTTTTTGTTTTGGTATTTTTTGTTGAAACAAAGTATATACTTTCATATGGCTCTTCCTTATTCTGCATATGCTATTGCAACACTGGCCTACCACCGTCCTTGTGTCAGCAGACCCTCAGATAATCCACTGCTTTTTACATATTTCTCACGGAGACAAACAAACAAATGCCTATAAACCATATTCACATGGTAGTCATTTTCCTCTGACGTCAAGCTCTGGGTGGGATGCTCTAATGACTTCCTGTTGTGTTTTTTCAGGTATCAAATCCTGTAAATGTAGTGAACTGACAAATGGTTATCACGTCATTGCTTCCTAACTGATACAGAGGGACGTCGGTCCCTCAAGGTGAAACACCCCGTACTATACCTTACACTGTGTGTGAGAAATGAACAGAGTATTAACGCAGATCTTGCACACATTCATGAAACCTTCGAGTAAAACACACAATCATAAAATCAAATGGAAATGAAAGCTGGGAAGTGTTTGAATGCTAACTGTAGCGAACAGGTTACCAAATATGTTGCTTTACCTTGAAATATGGCCCAGTGTCCCTTCTGATTTTATAGACATCATTTTTTCAGGTGCTGAAGGAAGGTAAAATGATATTTGTCAGATTCCCTATGTTTTATATAACTTGCAAGCTGAAAAACAGCAGCATAACATTATCCCAGCATTTGAGCTTCCAACTGCAGAGGAAAATGGCTGGTCTATGTACACAGACCCATGTGAACTTAGTGTTAAACACAGTTCACAATAACAATAGTGTGTATAATCACAGATGTGATCTTTAACCTTGTTGTTTCTCACAGGATTTGGAGTGACGGCCCCATCCACTGTTACCGGGAAGGTCTTGCTTGTGTTCTATGGGTTGCTGGGCTGCTCGGCCACCATTCTCTTCTTCAATCTCTTCTTGGAGAGAATCATAACGTTACTGAGCCTCCTGATATTCCGGTGCAACAGAAGGAGAACTGGATGCGGCGAAGGGGAGGGACGAGGCAGCGAAGGCGAGGCAAATGAAGATTGGAAACCATCCGTGTACCAAGTCACACTCATCCTTTTTGCTGCAGTCTTGCTGGTTGCATGTGGGGCTGCCTCCATCTATTCAGCCATGGAGGGCTGGACTTTCCTGGAGTCGCTCTACTTCTGCTTTGTGGCGTTCAGCACAGTGGGTTTCGGGGATTTTGTCAGTGGTCAGAGAGAGCACCATGAGGACACCTGGGCCTACCAGGTAGCAAACTGTCTCCTGATGCTCTTGGGTGTGTGCTGCACTTACTCTCTCTTTAACACCATCTCTGTGATTATCAAACAGGGACTGAACTGGGTATTGAGGACACTGGACTGGATGTATAGCAGCCTCGGTCTCTATAGGCTTCGACTCAGACCACTGTTAAAACTCTGTTTCTCTGACTCTGAGCCTCCTGTATGTTATTGCGAAGAAAGCTGCCTTTGTGATAAAGCTCAAGTGGAAACCGTGTGCAACATAAACACAGATGAAGGATTCTCTGCAAAAGAGAAACAGGACAACTACTCATCCAAAAAGAATGTTATCTATGCTAGACAACTTCCCTCATGGCAGCAGTAAAATACAATAGTAGTCTGAAGTTTTCTCTTCAGAATGGGTAAAAATGTTGTTTATTTTAGATGGCACAGATGGAAGATGGGATATAGTCTGCGCCGTGTTTCCTTCAACAGCCCACGTTCAGATTAAAAGGGTGCACAACTTAATTTATTTGAAGCACTTTTTGTGCCAAAAAAGTTTTTTTTGTGGACAATCCAACGATTATGAGAATGTCAGCTTTGACTATCATCCTGAAGGAGGCAGGCAATAAAAACACAGATCAAGGAAACGACCTAGGTAACACACTGTTTCCTAAATCATTATGTAAGTAATGTAGTGTTGCACCCTTCAAAAATCAGACAATAAAATTCAGACAAGTGAATGAGTTAAAGATTTTACAACAGACGATGTGTAATAGTCTAGTTTTGTCTCTATAAATGGACCACTTGTAATCGTCTCGTCATGGCTGGGGTCGTGACTGATGCCTCTGGTGATAAGCTGTTTTTTCTTTCTATATTATTATATCTTGTACTGTAAAGCACTTTTTCTAACTGCTTTTGAAAAGCACTATACAAAAATTGTATCATTATTATTGACACCAACCCATTACTTGGAGCACTGGATTCATGGTTAGTGATTACATGAAGTTCTAGTGCAAGTTCAGTGAGCAAGACTTTTTCTTTTGCATGTTTAGGCCTGTACTCTATTCCTCATACCTTTGTGTCACACACTCCTCGTACACCTGCTCACTCATAATTTCCTGCTGTCACTGTGTGGTGCTGTCAATCCAGCCAGATATCAGCTGTTCTTGCCAGCTTGTCACATCTATCCAATAGCAAAGCAGCAAATCCACATTGTTCCCCTTCGGCCTGCAAGTTTCACATCATGGATTTTCTTTAGAGGCTGAAACCACTGACAATGTTAAATGTTCAAATACTAACTTGTGTTGGTCTCCTGTTCACAATGGTTGTCTGTAAAAGTGGATGACAAACCTCTCTGTATGAACATTGATGTTATTCATTTTAAGAACAACTTGGATGCGGGTGAGGAGTTTATTTCGAAATAAATGGAAGAAGAATAAAAAACGTCATTGCTCTTTTGTTCTCTTAGTTTGTTCATCTGCCCATCTGTCTCTTCTTTTGTATTTATTTTTTGTAAAGATCTTTTATCTTGACTTACTGCATGGTGGTGACTGATTTACCTTGTGGTTAGTAAAATTAAAACAAACAAAAGAAATCAGATTCTCAGCAGATTCGCCAGGCTCCCACAACACCACTTATAATATGCTGACTTCTTCCTCTAGAGTCTAAGTGCCAAAGATTTTTTGACCACAGTTAACTAACGCACAACATCTGTTGTAATGTTTTTAATTAATTCACTTCCTTCCTGATGGAACTAACTTTGGCAATATATTTATTCAGAAAAATACAATACAGTCCACAGAAATGATTGAGGAATGAATCAGGAAATACGAGATTATTAAGGTTCCCCTTAAAGGGATATTCCGGTGTAAGTTTAATCCATGGTCTAACACATCGTGACACAGAGTAAATCCCCCTCAAGTTTGCAGACCGCTAGCTTATGTAGTTTTAGCAACCTAAGAAAAGACTGCACGATAACAATACATTGCAGAATATGCCTCCAAGATGAAACCACTGTCAAAAAGCCACAAATAATGCTCAGAATAGCACCAAACTTCAGCAACAGTACAAATAGGGTTGTCTTTTCAATAGAAATTTGGCTAAGCTAGCTGCTGTTTGATGCCTATTTGTACTTTTGCTGAAATTTGGTGCTGTTCTGAGCGTTATTTGTGGCTTTTTGACGTTATCGAATATGCCTGAAATGGTTTTTGCACAAAAAACATATAGTTACCACATAAAATCCTTGCAAAACAGCACATATTCATTCTCCGTTGTTAAAATGTCACAATATATGAACTGTTGGTTCCCTAGAGGCTTCAGTTTTACACATCACACATGTGTATGCTGAATACTGGACCAGGATTGGCTTCCAAATGATTAGTGATCAATATGAAAACAGCCCTCAAGGGACAAATTCTGCACATGTATCATTCTATACGGTGAAGCTCAAACATGCAACTGTGAGAACAAGAACAAAACACATGTCACTGGAAGAGGACAGAGGTCTGTCAACCAGACTCAAACCGGGCAAGCATGATTTTCCTGAATGTGACTCTCATCCTTGTGTTCTGCTCTGGGTTAGGAGACGAGGAAAAAAGGCACACAGCCTGCAGCTATGTAAGAAAAGACAACTGAATGTCAGCCAAACTGCTGACGTTAGAGGAACCATTAAAATTATTAGATGCTTAACGCCCCCGGGTGTGACTGTCTGAACGGAGGCTGAGGCAGAGTGTGTCTCCATGTAGTCATGTTGATCATCTTTAAGTACGTCAACTTTATCCTCAGGGACATGCCAGTTTTGTGGCTGGTGCTGCAACCAGAAAAAAGTTATGCGGAGTGAGTCATGTAAGACTTCTGATCTCATTAAAGCCCTATTGTTTGAATGGTTGAAGTATGTCCAAGTGTGCTACTTTAACAACAAACAAGGTGCAGGAGGCAACAATTATCAAGGTGCCGCTTGATCTGGCCAGACACACTGTGGTATGGCCAGATCAAGTGGCGCCTTGATAATCAAAACAGTGTTGGCTTCGAGTTCCCTCTACCCATCTGAGGTTTTAGGAAAAACACTTTTAACTGATGGCTGTGAAAAGCTGCATAGGGTTCTCATCACTGTGTTCCCACTTTGAACGGGTGAGAAGCAGGGATGCACCGAATAGGCAGCCCAACCTAGAAAATTTGGTAAAATCTTATGGTTTTGACACAACAAATATCATTAGAGCTGTGGAATTTTAAATCCTTTCAACCGTGCTCACCACTTCTCAACCTTTCTTACCCTCAGGTGTGCATAAACTAGAGGTCAGGAACTTTTTTTCTAAAATGAAAATGCAATCAAAATGTTGACATGCTCGGCTCCAAGGCATTGTATCTGTGATATCCAGTGTCACTATCAGTAGCTTAGACCAGGACAGGAGCGTGAAAACAAAATGCTGACTAATCTTTGTAGTTGAAGTGGGTTGAACTGGCAGTAGTCAGGATATTTGCTATGTCTGACCACACATTGCATAATTTATTTCCCTGGAGACTGACTGTCTCATTTCTCATGTACCGCTAGAGTCTCTGTACTGTAAAGTAGACAATACTAGAGCAATGTCTCCCTCTGCTGGAGTGCTTTGCAGCACACATGAAAAACAAGACAAGTGCAGCACCAGTATACTGAAACCTGAGCCTGTACAAATAAATAAAATCAAACCATCTTTGCCCTAGTAATCGCATTGTCATCAGGGCAATGTTGTCATGTATTTAAAGAAAATTGCTGCTGATGCAAGAGGTTATGAGATCTTCATTCATATTTATACAAATTGGACCTTTAAAAGCACATTATTACAAGCCACTGCTCTGACAATGTCAGTGTAGATAATATGCCCATATCTTTGCAACGATAAATCATTTTCATACTGGACTAGGACACTAGACAATCTGCAGAAGGCTGTGAAATGTGTTTAAATATAAAGGTTGTAATAATAATAATAATAATAATAATAATAATAATAATAATAATAATATAGAAAGATTTTAGGCTCACACATGAGGTGAAGGTGAGTGAAATGAGTTTTCTGCTGGTGCTTGTAATTAGAGCCAGAAGCATGAATTCCACAGTTTGGGTTATGGACTAAACAAAACTAACAAACACCAGACCTGCAGCCAATGTAAACTTTTCTTTGTGAACCGACCGGTACAAAGCTTCTACGAAGGTTGAATTAGATCAGAAAACTTCTGTTATTAACTCTTAAACCAAACAAGTTCTGCTCAATTTTTAAACAGACACATGACCGGCACAGGATATTACTGTGCTACAAGTGATTTCTTAAACTTTTTTCTGTAACAAAGTAGGTGAGGTTAAATACAAAATCACTCTAATCTTCAGCAACCTTTACAACATTTCTACAGCAAAAGTCACGTATTCAGTCCCAGCCAGTCTCAGTTTAAACTATCACTCTTGTGACATTGTGCAAACTGGTTTTAGGTCCGAGATCAACTATCAACTACCTCTGGCCTGGACCTCAATCAGGCTAAACTTTTTACAGATCGCTGACCATCTGCTGGACTTTTCTTCTCTCTTTTTTCATCTTATGAGAAGAGGAAGTTTCAGAAGATGCATTTGTTCTTCTCAGTCAGCCTTCAGGGTCATTCTACTGTAACTGGTCTTTCTATAGAGGTAAACAACATTTCGCGAACAACTGATTCAGTTTCCCCTCTTTACTTCTACTACTGCGACCTTTTGACACATTGTTATTATTATTAATCATGTTATACTGCCAGATCGATTTGAAAACCAGTTTGGCATCCTTGGCCAGGCTCTCACATGGTTAAAAGAATCAGTGTACTTTCTGTTGTAACATTACATCAATATTTTCTGACATGAAATCCTGGATGTCATAAACTCTGATCAAATTCAGATGTTGTTCATTGTTCCTTTCTCGGCATTGACACCAGTTTAATCAAATAACAGAAAACTGTGTGATTCCTTCAAGTTTCACTTTGAAACAGTCTTAGTGTGACGTGTAATCCTTCCCTCTCCTTTGATCAGAAGAAACCACAAAGACAATCTTTTTCCACTTACACAGCATAGCTTCGATGAGGTGTTTCTGTCCATGTCTGATGTAGAGACCTTAATTCACCCCTTTGTTTCATCCAGACTTTATTACTGTGCTGGTAAAATGAAGTCAACTGGCTTCAGTGCCTTTTCCTTTTGTGGCCCTTTTCTCTAGAATAATCTCCCTGTTGATATCAGTCTGACTCTGTTGAAGCCTTTAAATGTAAGTGCCAATTACCACTCATCCTTTGATGCCTCAAGCATGTAGCACCTCTCTGTTGGACCATCCAAGCCTTCCTAGAAAGTTTCGCTCTCTCCTATTTATCACTACTAACTCTATCTCCACCATCTGTGTGGATGCTGTGCTGCCCCTTCACCCCTGCAGGGCTGAAACAATTATTACATCAAAATTGATAATGATTTTGGGAATGATTCCTAAGGTGGGTGGGCGAGCCATCCAATTCCACATCTTGTGTAGCTCACTGATGAATTACAGGAAATGATTCTGATTGAAAAACAAACAAACAAATGCCAATATTGCCCCTGATCTGATCAAGCTATTCTAAAGTTGACACGTGAAAAGCTTATGCTCCTGATAATATCAGGTGCTGGCTACATCACATCCCCAGGAACAGCACTGGGCTATGAAGACAATTTGACATTGTGGCCACACTGTGTAATAACAATGTCACATGATGGACATTAGGACGAAAGATTACAATACAAGTCACAACCCTTCCAAAATGTATGTCATACAGACTGATAACATTTGGAAGGTGCAGAAGAGCAGAGCTGTGGAATTGTTTTACTGTATTTCCATCCAAGTTAGGGTAAGGGTTAGGACAGCTAGCTGAAAGTTAGCCGCTGTTTGGGAAAAGGTAGACGCCACGTTGGTAGATCAACTCTTGCCAAAGCCCATAGAGAAGGGCAAAAAAATCTTTTTCACATAGAAAAGCCTTCAGTGCCTTTCTCTGCTCTTCAGTCAAATACCGGCTACGCCAGTTCTGGTTTATTGCAACAGCAGCATCTACACTTATAACCTTGAGGATCACTATTGTTGTTGTCTCTCATGGGCTGTAGCTGCCTATAGTTCTAGGATGCTGATTAGTGTAACTATAGCCATTAGAGCGTAGAGCTTGAAGCCTGGCAAGATAGATTTGCAAGATCACATGACGATCAGAATACGTGGCCTCACAAGTGTCTTGCAGGGTAAAAATAATACAGCCTCTGTGCTTTTGACTCAAACTGTGAGGCTAGCTCAATCCTCAGAAATGTTTCCCATTGCTCAACACCAGACACCCACTCAACATACTGTATATGGTTTGGAAAGGGCGACCATGACCACTGATCATAGCTGCTCAGGAGTGACTGAATTCCTACAACTGATAATGCATTACACAATAAAAAGCAAATAACACTCCAAGTAGCATTTGAGAGTAATACTCTCTATTATGCAATATTACTTAAGGAGTAACCTCCACCAGTTTTACCCATAAAAGTGTGTTTACATGTCTTGAAGAGTACTATCCTATATGTGTAAAAGTTGTATATGGCCGTGTGTGGCTCCAGAGCAAGCTGCGTGTAATCTACAAGGATTCAGGAGTCTCGTAGCATGGGGAATGAAGCTGCTCCATGGTCCTGTTGTACGGCAGCAGATACTTATACTCCTGTATCTTTTGCCAGATGGTAGCTGAGTGGCCGGACTGTGGCAGGACAGGGTGTTGTCTTTTAGTATCATTTACGGAATACATTTCCACCGATATGCAGATGATACTCAGCTGTATGTACCTAAAGGCTGAAGATCATGCTCAAATCCAGCTCTTAAACTCTGATCAAACTCAGATGTTGTTCATTGCGCCTTCTTGGCATTGACACCAGTTTAATTAAATTACAGGAAACTGCGTTATTTCTCAAAGTTTCACTAGAAACAATCTTGGTGTGATTTTGAATCGCTCCCCCTCCTTTGATCAGCACATTGCAGAAACCACCAAGATCATCTTTTTCGACTTACACAGAATAGCTAAAATGAGGTGGTTCTGCCCATGTCTGATGTTGCTCTGTACAGACATCTCTCTTCACCGACGTCACTGATGCTGTGTGGATGGTACAAGTGATTTTCTGAGAGCCTTCTTGTCCTGGGTTTTGTACGTACCCTGCTAGTTTGTGATGTTTCCAGTCAGGATGCTTTTTATCGCTCCTCTGTAAAAGTTAACGGCAATCTTCCTGCGAAATTAAGCCCTCCTAAGTTTCCATATGAAGTAGAGCCTTTTCTGTGCTTTTTAAACTGAGGTGGTGATTTGTGATGACCAAGATGAAAGGGTTCTCAGTGATGATAATTCCAAGGAACCTATAATTTTTCACCTGCTCCACCTCAGCTCCACTGAGTGCGACTTACTGTCTCGCATATGCGACTTACTGTATCTCGCCTGCGCAAGATAGTAAGTCGCACTCGCGAGATAGAAAGTCGAGATAGCAAGTAAGATGCAATGGCACTCTGGCTCAAATGATTGAATGAAGTGAACGTTGTGGTGTTAACTCAACGATGATGGGATGCTGGAATCATGAACACACACCGTTTACTTCAACAACTTATATTGTAAAATAGTTCTCAGTAGCAGCGTCGTATCGTACATAGTCGCCATCTTGTTGCACCCTGATCTCTCTACATAGAGTGTGTTAACTATGATCTGTCTTATACAACAGCGCCCCCTTGTGGTATAAAGAGCAATAGTAAAACAGAACACAACAAATGTGTTAAGTGTCACTGTAGCCCCATTCACACAGGAGAAGATGCATTAAAAGACGCATAAAAGCTGCAACCACGCTTTGCCAGTTCTCGGGAAACGGTGATTCACACAGAGCGAAGCATCTGGATCCATGATAATAAGCCTGCATTTAACCGACTGCACTGTTTAATTACGTCAAAATGCGCATTAATTAATATCTTGCACGTGCCAGATACTAAGTCACGCGCACGAGATTAAAAAAAAACACAGAAAAACATCCATGTCACCTCCAGGGCTCCTTAGTTCTTTGGATTTGCTGACTTTGAGCAAGGTTGTTGGTTTCCTCCTAATAAAAATCAATTAAGGCAGAACCAGATATATTGCTTTTATTACCACTACAGCTGCATTGTGGGTAATGTAGGCACCTGGTTTAAAGAGGAACAGGAATGCGTGTATTACATTTTTTTAAAATATATCTTGTTCCACCAAGATATTTTCTTGAAAATGAGTCCAAAAGGCTTATATGAGCGAGGAGTTGCTTTTGAAAACCTAGATCCCACATTTCCCACAATGCAACTCAGCCACTGAGTGACATCACTGGAGACAATTTATCAGATTACATGTAGCCTCATCTGGAGCCACAAAAAGCTGTATACATTTTTTTTCTGTTTTTACATATAATCTAGTACTCTTCATGACCTGTAAACACACTTTAATGTGTAAAACAGGTAGACTTGTCTTATAATACCAGTAGTTTTATTTGTGATTGAGTAATATACTAGTAATGTAACTGTACTCTTTCTGGAGTAGATACGTTCAGTACTCTTCACATATGTTCAGTACTTTGGCAGCGCTCTGAGGAGGAGGACCGAAGGTGCACCCGGCGGAGGGATACGGCACTCTAACCAGGCACAGCACGCACGCGTCTGGATTTGGATTGAGGTTTTTACCGGACTACTCCACTGCAGCACCACCGGGACACAGACCGCACAGATTTGACGAAACATACATTTTAAAGAAACTCTAAGTCTAAATCTAAGTACTTCATTTTGGGGTTACTGCCTCCTGAGTACAGTGAATACAACACCTTCCAGCGGTTGTTTTGTCATCTTCACGGAGCTCGAGCGTTCTACGGGACAATGGTGAGTGCAGGCTTGCTAACGTTAACGTGCGGAGCGGTGTAACGTTAGCTAGCTTTAGCTAGCGTCGTTAACATCGATTGAATTGCTTTGCGGTGGTTTTGACATAACATCCAGCCAAGTCATGTTTATATCCGCGGTTTGGCTAATAACCCAGATTAAAGGGTCATAGCAGCTGACGGTGGCTTTCTAGTGATTTCAGCAGCTATAGTAAAGCTGGGGAAAAAAACCTGCTGTCGTACGTTAATAAAAAAAAATTGATCAATTTATTACAATGTTTATGTAGGGTTTTTTTGTACATTCACGCTGTTGAGGTTTTGATGAGAGGAAATCATTTTGTATGTGTGAACTGCGCAGCATAGCGTTACACACGTCGTGGGCTGAGGGTGAAGCAGGCGGTCTGCTTCCTGTATTAATTTTATCTCCGTAATCGTTCGCTCAAGTGTTTGTAAATATTGTGGTTTAACCTTCCTGCTCGCGCTCATCGAGGCTTTGCAGCGTTTTTTAGTAGTTTGCTTTGAGTCGAGAGTGGGCGTGGTGGTGGTGGAGGAGGAAGAGGAGAGGAGAGGGTGCTGGGTAAAAATAGATCCCATCTCGTTAATCTTGCAAGTCAGTTATCAAAACTCCAGCTCAGCGTGCTACTAACAACCATTTCGACATCCCCATACGACAGGTTGCTGCAACATGGGCAGCACCTCTCTCTTGCAAGGGAGGATGTGAGTGTAGTGTGACATGCGCAACAAGCGAGAGAAGAAAAAAAAAAAGAAAAGGGTGTAATCGCCCCCGATTGTGATTACATAAGAACATAGCTCACAGGTAGTAGTAGCATGATGCCCCCTGTTAGCAACAATTGTTTGTTTTTATGGCGTGGAGGCTATGAGGGCGATGGTGCAACGTCTTGTACTGGGTGTTCTCGCAGAGCCACCATGACAGCATCTCCTCTGATACGTATTGCGCCATAGCGTTGAACCGCATTCTGCTCCTGCTGAATGATCCTCTTTGCCACCCCTCCTTCCTCGCCTCCCTTCCCCCCGCATTGAACCAAACCATGCTTGGTGCAGTAAGACTGTCAGGACCCGCAGTGCACCCTCCAAAATGGGCACTAACTATATATATATGATATGTATTGCTGTTTTTTTTATAATGTATATGTATATATGTGTATGTATATGTATATGTATGTGTGTACATATACATACATACATACATACATACATATATATATATATATATATATATATATATATATATATATATAAAGCCCTGTTGTGGATCCACAAATGAATCTCTGCCTTTGTGTGTCAGTCTCTCTGTCACTGTTGTTGTTCTCTGCACTGTGAAAGAACAAACACATGGTCTGTGATAGATATTGTGGTCTGCCAAGTAAGGAAACTTGGACCATGCCACAATACCAGTCACACGCCGGCCAAACTGAATATGCGTGTCTTGACTGCAGCCCTTGTAGTTTTATTGTACTCTACATGAGAATATGTGATATGCGGTGCTGTTTTGCAGCGCCGTACAAATCCTCTAACACTCGTCTGTATTGTGCTGTGCTCTGATCCAGACACTGCTTGCTTCAGCACCACCAAATCGCCTGGCAGTGGGCAGAATGGATACTCTGCAGTCTGTCTTGCTCCCTTCTTTTTTACCCTCTCCCTCCCTCCCTCCACCACCTCCCCCAACCAACATGGTGACTCATTGAAATTGACTCGAAGAACACATGGCGTTACCACCACCTCCAGCTACAGACATGTTAGCTCTAATCTCTGGGTTTAAAAAGGCAAGGGTTTGTTACCATTCATCTGCAGTGCAAGGAAAGAAGATTTTTGTCCCTGCAGTGATAGTTAATTGATTTTATTAATCAATTACAACTTGTGTGTCCTGTAAAGGCTGTGAGATAATATAGCATTATCAGCTTATCTCAATCTCTTAACAGACTTCAGTACTGTGTTATTTTAGCTTATAAGTTTTATTCTGTACAGCAGTTAAGTTCTTGTTATGCTGATCATCCCAGTTGTTTCTGACAGTAATTTCCTGACTGCACACAGACACACAGCAGCAAGCACTGTCAAGCAACAGTTGGCACACAGGGGTTGGTCTATGGTAATAATTCAAGCCCAACATCTGTTCAGTAAAAAAGACAGCAGAGGTGGTTAGTTGCGGTGATATTCAGTGTGCTACATTGGCGACCCTGTTCGTGTCTCACTAATTATAGCAGGCGTGTGTATTTCGGGCTGTGGAGTATTTATACCCGTCCCTCATCACACTTTCTCAGCCTGAAGTGGGCATGTTGACTGACTTAGACAGGCCTGGTAAGACCTCATGAGGATGACAGAATGACGTTTCAGACAGAGTTGAAAAATGAATTGGGTGCATGAGTGCCAACTTACTAAGTGGTTAAAAATCTGTTGTAGAGCAGCAGGTGGGGATAACATTGCCACACTGATCTTAGTATTGTGGTTTGAGAAAAATAGCAATAGTCAAGTAATGCAACAAGTTTTTGCTAAGATACAAGAGGCCAAGTCTTTGTAATATAATATACAAGGCCAAGCTATTGTTTTATCCTTTAAGTGTCCTTAAAATAAAGGACAGTGAGGTTAAACATTACTTGAGCTGTTGCTTTGCATCTGTACAAATAGCCTTTCGCTAGGTCAAAGGCACTGTCTGGGTCCAGCTCTCAGATAATATCACAGTCTGTTTTGAATTAGTTTGTTTAGAGTGCATTTGCATCAGCATAGATCTGTGCAGGTTGTTTACACAGTTGAGCCTGCTGCAGGTGCTCCTCATTAGACCCACCCAAAGCTTTCATCTCTGTCATCATTGTGCTCGAGTCACATTCACCAAATGACTCTTTCCGTGTCAAACACTCGTCCTCTGTGGGGATGAAAAGTGGCTGTTGAAAATGTATGGGTTTCTTTTTTGCAAAGAACAACAACTATGACATGTTGATCTGCGATTACAACGGTTGAAAATGATTTTAAAAAAAAAAAGTCTACCTTGACGATTTAATCAAATTTTTCCTGCAGCAGTTGTCCTTATTATTTGGAAGAAACCAAGTCTATTTAGGATTTTGCTTTTTAATCACGACAGTGATTGCACAGCTTGCACAGGCTATGCTAGAACTGTTAGTTGTCCTCTAATGTGTTGAGTTGACTTCATAAAAACGGTTATAAGAGACAGCTTTAAAAATACAACCTAAAATCTTGGATCATGCGTAACATACTATGCACATCATTTTGTAAAGGTTATTTTTTAGATGTGATGCTGCTTATGCTACAGTTTGCTGCCAAGCAGGGTTTCGTGGATAACCAAAAAAATATCTAACTGTATTTATATAGCTACAGTTTGAAAGGTTAGTTGTGAAGCTTTGACAGTCAGTCAGTTGTTGTCCATTCAAAGACTGCAGCAAGGTTATTCCAACATGTGTAGCTACTGTTGTTGTGGTTATGGTGAATTGAAATGAAAGCACACGGACCAGAGGCATAAAATCTGTTAAAAATTAGTTGTGAATCAGTGTACACAAAGACAGAAAGACGCATACACATTATTTTCCTCATATTTATAAACCTGTGTTTTATAAATCTCAATTGCCTGTGCACAAGCTTCATTTTCCCTCTTACAAATATTCATAAATTGGTATTAAAGAAAAGCAATAGTGTGTTTGCGGATCGATACGTGTGCTCTTTTCCACCATTCTTTAGACCTAGAAGAGGGAAAATAAGAAGCCTAATTCAATTTAACTGATTGTGTTTCATCCGCGAGGTTCTCCAACACAGACAGTTTTCATGACGTGGACTGCTATGCACAGCTGTGGCTATTTAGGGCGCCCGCACATGTACCCGTAAATCATCATTCTATCAGAGCTCATATTAAAACAGACTTTACAAAGTGCTTTGTAATTTGAGGTCAATTAATGGTGAATTAATGGCTCCAGTGTAAATTCATAGAATGATAAAATTCATCACTCATGAATAATTAAAATTTAAAATTGTAAATGCTCCTCTGATTGACATTTTACTTAACACTGCATAATCTGCAAAATAGTGACAAAATCAATGAAATAGGCAAAGAACCCAAGCAAACAATGTTTCAATCTAAGTTTATACACTTAATGTGTGGGAAAAGACTGTACGTTGATACATTGTTGATACATCTGGCCCCAGATCTTGACCACGCTCTAACATCATCTCTTGTTTGGGAGCTCTCAGGAAAGTATTGGCAAGACTGGAAAACGAGTGGCAGATTGGATGGAAGCTGTTGATTTTTTTTGTTAAAGATTGATAATGTTAGGCCAGTTTCTGAAAACACAGATTTGGGTACCCTGAGAGCAATGGTCTACATAGGTTTATGTAATATGTGTTGAAAAAATCATTGGGTTGCTGGTAGTTGGGCTTATTCCAACAGCGGGCAGTTGTGGGTTGCTGCTTCTGAACAAATGCAGTAAAAAGACTATATTGTATTCAGCTACACTTGTTTATTGCAGTTTAATTGTTGTCAGTGTGGTATTTTTTTAGTTTGTTGACCATATAATGTTCCCAGACTTGTACCTCCTTCATTTTATTTACATCAACGACCACAGTAGAAATAGGTCTATGACTCATTGTGCCATCTCTTTATGTGTATCCTATCGTTATGTGAAATAAAGTCAAATGCTTTTTTATATATGAAAAATGTAATCTGTATACAATAGTCTGTCTTAAATACATTCTATCATAAAACAAATGACTACCATTATACATACCACACACTATTAATGTTTTGACGTTTTTTATGTTGTCAACAGGCTGATCAGCTGACTGAGGAGCAGATTGCTGGTGAGTGCATACCTTAACCATGTTTGGTTCAGTAGCTCCTTCATTCCCAACCAAACCTAGAAACCAAAGTGTCTAAGAGGAACCAGAGGTCTGTGAGGATAGGAGGTGGAGGTTCAGGTCCTGATTATGGTCCTACTAACTCATTAATTGCATTCATGTGGCTTTCGTAAGTGTAAATCAGACCCTGATGAGCAGGCTATAAATAAAATCAGCAGGTTTTGAGTCAGAAGTCCCAGAATTATAAGTTCAAATATGCACATTTATTTTAGAAATTCTGCAACAGATGCATCAGTGCTTTTATTCAGATTGTACTATGCCAGTGTCCCACATGTTTTGTTCCTTCGGCGCATTGAATTAGTCATGCACAGACCCTGTAAATGCTGAGAATTTGTCATCTTCTCAGACCACTTTAAAGACTGAAAGTGAAGTGCCTGTATCAACATGAATGCTCATGGCATACTAACAGTGTTTTTTCTGTAAATGCACAGAGTTCAAGGAGGCATTCTCGCTGTTCGACAAGGATGGCGATGGTACAATCACTACCAAGGAGCTCGGCACTGTCATGCGCTCGCTGGGACAGAACCCCACTGAGGCTGAACTGCAGGACATGATCAATGAGGTGGATGCTGATGGTGAGGATGCCAATATAATTGTACTTGTTAAACTTACAATTAAAGCAATTTTATTTTCGTCTCAAATAAAATGACTGTAAAGTTTCATCAGTACATGCAGTGTGGAGATATATAGGGCATCAGTGCGAGCATATGGCTTTACTATCAGGCCATTTTTGTCTCCCTGTAAACTTGTCAGTCCTCTCTGAGATGTGTAATATGTATGTACTTCAAACATATATATATATAAGGAATGGCTGGCCTATATTTAGATAATATCTGAGATAAGCTTAAACCTGCCAGCGGGTAGTAGCGACTACTCAGTTTTTCTGTAAAATGATTTGGTGACCAACCTCTGTTTGTTTGTATGACTGTGTAGGTAATGGTACAATTGACTTTCCTGAGTTCCTGACCATGATGGCCAGGAAGATGAAAGACACCGACAGTGAGGAGGAGATCAGAGAAGCCTTTAGAGTCTTTGACAAGGTATGTTAGGATCGAGTATACTGAGAATATTAACTAGCGACACAGCATTTACGGTTGAATACAAATATATTTTCAAACCTTGAGAGAGATTTTGTTGAAAATGATATTGCTGATGATCAAATTAAAGATGTATTACCGCCACCATATAATTAAATCGTGTTGCTCTTGCGAGGCGGCTGGATTTGCAAGATCACGCAACAATATCGCGCTCACGTGAGAATGCAGCCCTCATTTTCTACTTAGCAGAGAAATTTAGATAAGCTCCAATGGTGGAAATGGAATCATTTCTACCATTCACAGTATCTGCTGTCATATTGCCCTACCCTAATCTTTAGCATGCTAGCAGGCCAACGCTTGGCATTCAGTTTCAAGAACAGATGAGGCTAAAAGTACATTTCAGCCGAATTGTAAATGTAATTGACCTTAAGAGAATAGGAAAGTCTTGTTTTAGGCACCAACGCATCCACTGTGATTAGCAAGTATTACACCTAGCTGTTCCGGGACATCATAGTAGTCCTTCAATGATATTCAACTTTCAGCTACTTTGAAAAATGCTGAATATGTACAATAACACTAGTTGATCTGCTGCTGTCTGCAGGATGGTAACGGCTACATCAGTGCAGCAGAGTTACGGCACGTCATGACCAACTTAGGAGAGAAGCTCACTGATGAAGAGGTGGACGAAATGATCCGCGAGGCCGACATTGATGGTGATGGACAGGTCAACTATGAGGGTAAGATTGCTCTATGTTTGCCACTTACCACTACGACCCAATCATTGTCTTTTTACTAAATTCTTTAAAGAACAAGGATCACATTTATTTAACATAACCTTTATAATAGGCTAATAAAGCATTGCTTTCTGTTCTTGTTTACAGAGTTTGTCCAGATGATGACTGCCAAGTGAAGAGAAGACTGAAATTTCTCTCAATGTTGCTTGTCCTCCTAAGATCACTGTCTTTAAGAACCAAAAAAGGAACAATAATCAAATGATGAACAAACTTGCCCCCTAAAATTACTTATCTGTAAAATTTAGCAATTTGCGCTTTAGTGTATCCAACTACTTCTAAGGTATCTGTTTAGCAACCACCAACAGAATAATCCCTAGAGAAGTTAATGGACCAAGCTTTAAGTGGGCCGACGCCCCGAACTTCAGACCAAGATTCTGCTGAGTCACCCAGCTCCTGATTAATTAAGAGGAAAGAGCAACACTGAAAAGGCAGAGGGATAGGAACCGATGCCACAGTTGGTATAGAGAAGTTGGCTATTTAATTCTTTCCGCTATTCGACAAAGAAAATTGACTGTCTTGCACCAGTGGTGATCCCCTAAATACTGAATTGAGTACTCTTCTTGCATGCACCCTTTCTGTGGCGGTCTCTTGTCACAACAAGGAGGCTCTGATCCCAAAAGAGGTAGTGGTCAGATTGTGTACACACTGGAGGTATATACATAACTATATAGCTATATATCTGTAAAATTTGTGTCACTATTGATTATTGCAAGAGCAAATAGTTGCGATGTAGGGTGTTCATTGGTGCTCGGTTGGAGATGAGCATTCTTATACCTTGAAGAGTTCGGACAAGAGCGAGAGACTGAAAGTGCTGATGGTTTTCTCCCGTTGGGGTTGTTATATTGTCTTGTTTTGAATCGTGGGCTTTACATTGCCTGCAGCACTGACTGGAGACAGTAGTATGTTGTATTGCTTCAGGATGATTATTGTAAAAACACACTCGAGGTATGCAGTTGATACATTTGTTCTGCAAACAGATATCCTGATGATACAATATTGATGTAATGCTTTATAAATGTGTTCTCAAATATTAATGTATTGATGACAAACTTTGGTCACCAAATATATCGATTATATATTAGTGTGTCGTAAAGTTTGCATTGCCTATTGTTGTAGTAAATGACCTGTGACATGTTTTCTCTTCGGTTTTGAAATGTGCCATAATACTCTAAAGACGCCTCAACCTTCTTGCAAGACTTGTAGTTCATTAGAATATAATAAATCTACTACTTAATATACTATAAAAATACATGCAGTTGAACATATTTGCACTTTGGTATAAACCATGTGGATATTTACAAGGTTTTGTTCTTAAAAGAAGAAAAATAAACCAAATGTCACTGTTGCTGCTGCTATAACAACTCATATGTTAAACTCATTTCTTGTCCTTGTTGTCGTCTGAGCTTCGATTTGTAGTCCAGTGATTCAAACTTCAATCTGCTTGCCGTTTTACTGAACAGATTTACATATACTGTATATTCACAAACTCTTCTCGTGGTGGGGGTCATGTGTTTAATTTGGGCTACTAGAATGGGACTTTCAGATGGGGATGAAACGGGGTTGTAGCAAAGAGTTCAGCTTTAGATTTGAGGTCAGTTTTGGTGTTAGGTTTCTGAAGAGCAAGCTAAATTTAAGAAGCAGGTTAGCTGAGGTGTCATATGATTTCCTCAAAGCACGAAACATTAAAAAAAAAACAAAAAAAAAAACTGCTCTGCTAGAGGCGTTTTAATCGGCTGGCTTTGACGCAGATGTTGGGAAGTAAATGGTAAATGGACTGTTAACTTCTGAAGGTATCTCAAAAATGTAAAGATGTGATATATTTTCCATAAATCAATAAATTGACTGAGCTTTACTTCACCTGCTGTCCTTTGTCATGTTTAATCCAACACAAATCTCTAGATCTTGTTGACTAAAGAGAGAGAAGTGTGACTGATACTGTTCACAAATGCCTCTCTTCATATTGCACTATATCTTCTCCGTGCCAGCGTCCCTGTGCCAGAAAGGAGCTCTAATCCCAGACAGTCTCAGATTGGGTGAGAGCAGGTCACCCTAGCCCTTCACTGGAGCAACTATCCCAGGCACAGGCTATATTTAGTGGCTCATGAGATTGCTACAGGAGCCTGTGGTAATCCAGGTCAGCTGGGGTCGCGACCTCTCACCCTCGCACTCTAAATGCAAACGAGGAGCGCTCGCCTTCCCGCTGACAGGCAAAATCCAGAGCCAATGGGGCGAGGCTTTATCTGGAGCAGGTAGAGGCAATTGGATGTGTGCTGTCCGCATGCTAATCGTGTTGTTAAGTAGATAAATGAATTAGGAAAACAGGAGCAACCTCAGCAGGACAATAAGAACTGCAGCATCACAGGCACAGGCAGGTGTGATTATCCCTCACTGGTTGTGTAATGGCAGGCTGGAGAGGCTCACTGGTGCTGCTCACACTTGTTGTGCAACAAAATAATTCTCACAGAGCGCAGTGAGAATCAGATATGCTTTAAATGATGGGCTGGATTCACCCTGGCCGGGTCACCAGCTCATCACAGGGTCGACATACAGAGACATTCAAACACATATGATCAATATTTAGTGCCATCAGTTAACCTTACCTGTATCTCTTTGTACTGTGGGAGGAATCCGGAATACCCAGAGGAAACCCAGGCAGACACAGGAAGAACATGACAGGCCCTGACCCAGCTGAGAGTTGACCCTACGAAAGCAATCAAGTTTTATTACTTTAATTAACAATTACTTTTTTTTATTATTATTTTTTTTACAGATAATTAGTTACAGTGTATTAAAATATCTGTTTGGTGTAAACCTCCAACCCTGCTTGTGAATTATGCCAATTCCAAACATGAAAAGAAAGATACAGAAAAGAAATTCCAATAAGATAAGAATTAGCTTTTAGCTGAAGCTGGTAAAGATAAGAAGCTGCCTGTAAAACATACAAGTCAAATAAAAATAAATAAATTCATTTTAGTCTTAATAATGGGTGTATTTCACTCGAGACCAGAGTGATTCTGTGAGAGACTTGTAAGTGGTTACAGACTAGTGTATCAAACTTGTATATCAAATTGTAATCCTGTCAGTAATCCCTGTTTTACTGAGCATGTCTGTAATCTAATTACATCTTTTTTCTAATCTACTAATCCTTTTTCCTTAACTTTAACAGAATAGTTTCCTTTTTATTTGTACCCTTATCATGTAATCCTGTTACATGAATCCTGTTACTCCATGAATGAAAATGTGATGAAATATATTATACATTTAACAACCCAACAGTATATAAAGTTAAAGCTCCACCTTTATCTTTTAATGCACTGCTTAAATAATAATGCATCAATAAGAATGAAGAAAAATAATATAAAAACATCAGACAGCTTTTAATTTGATACTTAAACTTAGTTTTTTTTGCCAACACTGTGCTTTTACTTCTGTAAAATGATGAAATACAGAAACTCCACTTGTAATTAGTTGGTTTTACATTGTAGCATTGCTACATTTACTTCAACCACTGTTAGAAGTGATGGACTTGATGTCATTAAACGTTACTTATGCACTGATGTGTACTTTAAGTAGCGTTTTACTGTTTTTTACTGTTGATCAAGGTAGTGCCTGAGTCATTATATGAATGAAGGTCAATTTCCCACCGGGAACATGGTGTAGTGGCAGTGGATTTCACCTGAACTTCAACACAAGGTGGTGCTGTTTAAACATCTTCCAACCAGACTCCCAGCCTCTAACTCTGAACAGGTGCAGCACATGCAGTGTGGCCAAGACAGGAAGGAGAAAAGACAACACAACTGAAACCAGCTGTAGGAACTGATGATTTAAAACCCGATATGTTGTGTGCATGAACGTGTGTGTGTGTGTGTGTGTGTGTGTGTGTGTGTGTGTGTATGCGATGTTATTGTGTGTTTGCTCGGCTGCACCACGCCCACCACTCATGGCTGTGTACACTTTGTATGAGAAGTATTTATTCTCCTTTTTCCATTCAGCCTGGGATATAGAATTATGTAGTATTATGTAAACTGTACTGAACAATGCAGACCCCTGAACTTTGTTACTATTTTAGGAATAATCCTTTTTGTTGTGTTATTTAATGTATACAAACAATCCCTCTCCTTCCAGGAACATATACAACATACATCAGAATCTCCCTCTTCGTCATCATCCCACATGTGTTTTGTTGTGATTCATCATCACATGCTTCTTCCTACTCCTTCTCACTTTGCCTGTGAACAAACCAACTCTGACGCCACATGGCTTTCTCCTGCACACTCTTGTCTCAGATGACCTTCTACAACTACTGTTCCTTTTCCACATGCTCTCCGGCTGCGACTGTTCAAACAGTAAAAACAGGAAGCACATTTCGAAATGGTGTCAGAACACCCAAATGGAAGATAGACACAGTATGGCCTCAGCTCATCAGGCCAGCTATTGTGGTGAAGTACTCGCCAGCTGCTATAGGTGAGGACATGATTGTGTTAACTTCTACAGCTGAACTTGATCCCATGTTCACCTTCAACAAAACGGAGCTGTTCTCAAAAAAAAAAGCCAATTTCCATCTTGTTTGTCTCATGACCACTTTAAACAAAGCTATACTAGTCAAATCTTGTTCCACCATTTTATTTCCCTTCTCCGAGGGTTTTATTTGAATATTTGAAAGGGCTGGAAAATGCAAAGATAAGAAATATGTCCTGTTGATCCTCTCGTAACTCGTCTGTTTCATCTTGAGACACAGTGGCATCCTGAACCCAAGTTTAGGAACCACTGCTCGATAAGACCTTTTGTTTAGAGACTGCTGATTACCACTACAGCGTATTAAGGGCGGCTGCAAGAGCTTGTAACTCTTTGAAGCTCTTTCCTGGTTCTATGTGTATACAACCCAATCGCTAGAATAAATGTTAGCATAAATTTTAGCAAAGCCACAGATAAGTAAAAACTGGACCTTTCTTTATGTTGCAACTTTATGTTTGCCTTCCTCTCTCGTCATGCTCCGCTTAGGTTTAGACACTAAAGGGATCACGAATGGAGATGGTCCAACTTCCTGGAAAAAAATTGCCAATTTTGGTTGAAACAAAGTCAGCGGTCAATGTCCCCATGTCTCCTGAAAGACATCCAGTGGTGTGACATGGCATGTTTGGTACAAATGTCAACCTTTGATGATTCTGTGGTTTGCAGAAATGCAAACTGCTACTGCTTTACTCCCAGTTGATGGATGTGTCAGAGGAAAAATCCAACATATCCGTTGTGAGAGCATACCTAAACCCTTTTGTTTTATTTATTTTTGTCACT
The DNA here is from genome assembly GCA_903131615.1 of Diplodus sargus. Taxonomy (NCBI): domain Eukaryota; kingdom Metazoa; phylum Chordata; class Actinopteri; order Spariformes; family Sparidae; genus Diplodus; species Diplodus sargus. The sequence goes on along the minus strand of CAEMYA010000018.1, from coordinate 9,672,985 downwards.
GGTGGACCCCCTGGTGACTCACTTCTGAAGAAATGCAGGAAAAGTACCTCTTTGATACTCCGAAGGTTGATAAAGTTCTCTCTACAGTGGTCCAAATGTTTTAATTTCAAGCAAATTCTACCTTTTGAGTCTAATAGAGATAAAACACACATCCAGTGGTTTACGGTTTCCTTGCTACAGAACATGACATGCAGTAACAGCCTCTCCACAGAATACATAGGAAATGTTCTGTACATGCTTGTAATGATAATCACATTCTTAAGAGGTTATTTCAGTAACAACCTACCCCTAAGGTTGATACAGTTCTCTCTACAGTGGCCCAGTCCAGGCAGCCTGAGACTGTGACAGCGTTCAATAGTTTCTTCCTTTCCTTATTTTTTTTTTTTTACGTTTCCCTTGTCAGCTGATGATATAAAAAGGGACGGATTTAAATCGGGAATACCGCGGTCATGTGGTAACCACTCTAACAATTGGGGCTTTTGAGTGTCTTCTGTAAATTTCTCAAGAAGGACTCATAAAGTTGAAAATCATTTACCACTGCATTGAAACCAGATGTTGGCATGATGCATTTACTGGACACACATTTCTAGCAAATATACACAAGAACAAGTTCCCTCCGGAGATTAATAAAGTGTTCTGAATCTGAATCTGAATCTGAAGAATATCTATAATCTACAATGTAGTAATGTGATTTTATGAGTTGGTGAAGAAGGTTACTAATGATTTTTTTTTTTTAAACCATGAATTGTGGGGAAAATGAGAGTTTACAGTATCAATTACACTTCATTGTTGTCGGGGACAATGACAGAAAACATTCTCAGGAGAGATTCCTGAAGGGGTCAACAAAAGGTGCCAGCAGTTATATTTCCTGCAGGTCTAAGGCTACATGTTGTGTTTACACTTGAATTGGACATTTCTAAGAGGGGCCATGATGTTTCATGATGGATATTTTTAAGGACAACTTCGGAAATGTTCCTGCGTGCTTGTGGCGCCAAAACCAGGTGTTTTCACTCAGACCTCAGGACGTCTACAGCGAAATACGGAGCTATTTTAAGCCACCACACTCTGCTTCTAACCCAAACCAGGTGGGTTCTTTTTCTGCATAAACCTGAAACTTTGTGACGAGGAAAAAATATCACCTTTCTCTAATGTTAACTTTTGCTAAATATCTACTTACTATGGCCCGCCTGCACCACCAGCACCACGCTCAGAGACCGCTCCAGTCCAGACACAGATGCGTGAGGTGCAGGTTGATTGGCAGTGGACCAAACCACTGTGAGGCATATAGAGGGGGGGGAACCAATCTTAGAAACTTAAAAACCATTCTACATATGTAATTGGCACACGTGTTTTCATTGCATATCATTATATACTATCAAATTACGTGTTTTTACTGATAAGTGTTATTGAGGGAGACAAATCTCTCTTTTTCCTAGGGGGGTCCCAACCCACCTGTGCCCCCC
>CAEMYA010000018.1:9658249-9671515 GCA_903131615.1 Diplodus sargus | reverse complement strand
CCCCCCCCCCCCCGTGATTTTTTACCTATGATCAATTACAAGAAAGGTTCAACAGTTATATATTAATATTCCTTTTCCTATAGTGTTTTATTCCTGTGCATGTAAAAAAGTCTTGAAGGTTGAAATGGTCAAAGGCCAGTATGACAGTATGGTCATGTTATGTTTTCCTTTTTTCTTTTTTTTTTACTTTCAAGCATATTCTACCTTTTGAGTCTCATCATGAAGAGGTTCACAGTTTTCTTCCTACAGAACATGACATACAGTAACTACAGAATACAGGATAAACAATTAGTTTGTGCTCTTAATGATTATCTCGTTCTTGAGAAAGTATTCACGTAACAACTTGACTGAGACGATGTGTAATGTCAACATTACGTCCCTTATTTTGTGTTGCGTGCATACATTACATCTACTGTCTCTTACACAACGTTTCAGTCATTGTTGTGCCATCACAGCCTGATGTGTGACTGCAGATATCTACCATGTAGACAAATGCTCATAGAACATTTTTAATAAACAACAATCTTATGAGGTAATCTCCCTTCAGCTTTCAAAATTGAAATGGCTGTGGTTCATTAAAATGATGATAGCCACTGTTTAGAAAAAAAGACAATGGCATTTCAAATGAGATTACGGATGATTTATCCCTGCTGTGAGCTTGGATCAATAAAAGACAATGATGGACGCTCAAAGACAAAAATGTTATTATTGTGAAATCTCTACTTCGATTTTAAATGATTCATTCCCAGCACATAATTCATCCATCAGTACATTAGTGAAGTGGTTTTTGCTGGGATATTCCCACCAGGACCCTTCACTGATTACAGACCACAGGGCTTCCTGCTTCCTTTTTCTTGACTAAACTGAACTGAGATGCAAACTCAAAACCAAAATATTGTAATGGCTTATGAAAAACTGCTGAAATGGTTTTTAATGCTCAGTACTGAACCCCTTGAGATAGATCCTCAGGGGTCCTCAGGCACCAAAACATGGAAATGACCATACATTTTAACAGACATTTAAACAAAACAATTTTTCAAAAATCAACAAAGCAACAAGCGGCATCTGCACTAAATGAATGAGAAAATAACACTGCCAGAGAAAAAAAGTACTGAGTGGAAATACAAACTACAAAAAATGAATATAAATCTGATCAATAACAAGAACGAGTACATTTTAGGTATTGGAAGTCATGAAAAGAAATGATTGATCTGGGTGAGTCAAGCAAATCATTCCAGTCTGGTTGTGCTTGACCTTAAAAGCATGCCTCCCAGTTTTTCTTCAAAGATCTTAACGTGATCACTTGATGATGATTTGTTACACAGAACCATCTGGGAATGAGTCACTGGAAACAGTTCAAAACAGTGTTTCGTCAGTCCTGCTCCTCTGGGCCCCCTGTCCTGCGTGTTTTAGATGTCTTAGAGCACACCTGATCCAAATGAGTGTGTCATTATCAGAGTTCCCATAGCTGAGTGTGTCATTATCAGAGTTCTGCAGAGCTTAGTGTGTCATTATCAGAGTTCTGCAGAGCTGAGTGTGTCATTATCAGAGTTCTGCAGAGCTGAGTGTGTCATTATCAGAGTTCTGCAGAGCTCGATGACGAGCTGATCATCTCCTGAACCTCAGTCCATCCGTGGTGAGGTAAATTGAAACAGAACAGAAAGAGAAGTAGAAAAGTTCTTGCCTTAAACGCAAATAGAAAGGGGAACTACAATTTTTGTAACTTTCTTCTTCCCATGTTAAATAGCACAAGAGGGTTGGAGTGATATTTCACTTTCATAAAGTGTGTCACCACCCAACCCCCGCTGAAGCATTTTCAGTAATGTACATCTGCTTAAGAGTTCAGCAGAACCTCTCTGGATTCTGTCTGGGTATCCTCTCTGATATTTCATTTTTAATTCCATGAGCCTCAAAATGCACCTGTTAGCATATTTGTCATAGCGTTAATGTGCCTCAAACAAGCTGATGGAAGTGGTTGTGTCAGAGACGAAGAAGAGAAAATGGCGAAAGATGGCTCTGCCCTTCTATTCCATCTCTAAACATCTGGACAGACGCTGCAGTGAAGTTGCCTTGCTTGTCTTAGTGCTGGTTAAGGAATGTTACAAAAACCATCCAATCTGTTCCACTGTTGGAGAGGGTTTGGTTTAGATGCTGTCAGCTGATTTGACAAGCATTTTGATTGACGCATCCTGAGGCCTTACACCTGCAAAATGACCTTCTTTAGCACAGAACAAAATAAATGCCTGGCTGTACTTCTCAGTATTTATATCTTAAATATGATTTTGATAACAGTTTTTTTTTGTTCATCCATGAGTGTTCTGTTTGGGCGTGTGCTCTGAAGAAGGAGAGTTCGTACATTACTGAATGTGTTGTTGACTGAGTTTGGCATCATCATTTTCGGGTGGTATGTGGAAAAGCTCAGTCAGAGCCGTCTGAGCCGACGTCCGTGCCAGCTGTGAGGCCTGTTCTGACAGAGGCTACAACAAGTGAAGCTCCTGAACAAAAACCTCTGTTAGCACAGAAGACATCTTCATACTCCATTATGGTTTGAATTACATCAAACAAGGTAAGCCAGCACAGGCCTGGCCCATTACTTCTGTATTATAGGTGCCTGTGTATTGTCTGCAGGATTGGGAAAGCCTTGTCTGTTTCTGTGTAACTTTCCACTGTACCGTGTGTGTGTGTGTGTGTGCGTGTGTGTGTTTGTGTGTGTGTGCTGCTTAAAACCTGTGAAATGCTTTTCAGCACTAAATATTTGACAATTTTGGGGTAAATATTTCCGTCTTAAGCAATGAAATCCTTTAAATAGTAGAATCTAAAAAAAAAAAACACTCCAGCAATAGAACTGAGAGGTCATTTCATTTTACTTTAAAATTATTTTAAATAAAATAAAATATAAATGAATGAAAAAAAGCAAATTTTGTCTCAGTCAAACCAACAAACTCAGTTTACAGACCCCAAAGATATGATATGTAACATTTCCACGTTAAAATGTCTAAAAACGACTAATCCTGCTGTCTCTTACATGATAATGTATTATTGAAGTGTAAACATACCTTATCCTACATTTTTCCAACAAAGTTAAAACCCAGAGAAATCCTTACGCTTAAGGTAACAATGTGTTTTATTTATTCCTGTCAGTGGCGTCTCATCTCTTTTGCTTCCATTGACTAGAACTTCGCCTGAAAGACCAGATGATACGGTGAGGTGAGCGAGGAAGTGAGGAAGGAACTTTAATAAATGACCTCGTCCGTGAACTTTCAGTGGCATTGGTTGTTTAACAATGTAGAGAAACAACTCCCATAATCCCATGCTACGTCTTTTGTCATTACATGATGTGTGTTTAAAGCATTGATCTGCATCTTAATGACATTACATAACATCTACAGAAGCATCTGTGTCCCAATAAAAACTGGCTTTTAATATGTGGCTTCAATCTTTTATCATATGATTGTGCAAAAATGTGATCAAAGTCAAATTTCCGCTATAGATGACTAAACAAGTTAAACCGGATGTTGCAAAACGTCACAGTGAAGCACTCATTTTCAGGTTTTTACCAGTTTTACCACCAGCAAGTGGTTTCCCACATGTTGGGACAGCTGCTACAGACACACAAAACCCTCCACTAGCAGCACCTCATTTTAATGTTGCAATTGCAAAGCCAATGTGCTGTAAAACACGTCTTAATGTACTGTGGAAATAAGGGAAAGATAAATTACTGGCCTGGATGATTATCAAGAACGATTTTCTCCGTTTATCGTTATCACTGTTTTACAACAAAACATAAAAAAATGAATAACTTCAGCTCTGATGCAGCATCATCTCTCTGTCTTTAGTCATCACTTGACAAAAACATTGTCAGCCATCTGAAGAGTAAACTCTTACAGTATCTCGTATTAAATGTACTTAGGTAACAAAAGTACAGGTAAACTAAATCGCACATAAGATTCCCATATACGGCGGGTCGACTGATTATTGGCCTGGCGGCTCTTTATCGGATTAGATATTCTAGAATTTTCTGTTCATCGGAATCTGTTTGTTCTTGTTGTTGTTTGTTTTTTAAACCTGATTGTCAACAGAGTACATTAACTCAAATATGCTCTATGGCTCAGACGCAGCATGCAATCTGCAAGAGCAACTAAAACTAAAGTTATCAAATAGATGAGCAAAAGAAAAAAAAGTGGTCTGGAGAGGAAGGATAAAGTAGCAGGAAATGGAAATACTCTTGGAAACTCGTTCCATTGCTCAGGACAAATCTTTGAATCTCTTCTAGCCTGCGCTCATATTCTGGTGGAACTCTTAATTTCATGCCTAATTAAACGCAGGCGCTCCAGAGAGGTCATCCAGACCGAGCCTAATCGTAGTGACATTGCAAATAAATAGAGAGATTAAACGAAGCGATGTGTTAACTGCCCGAGTATGGTCTCGCTGTTCGCATCAGCAGCATCTCCGTCGCCACCTCCAGCTCTTCGGAGTCGGCGCCGGTTCACCAGACCGTGTTTACTGTCACGGATCCTCAAACCTGTTTTGAATCGCTGGTTTCCTGAATGTGAAAGCAAACACAAAGAAGGAATTAAAGTCCTGGACGGCTAAAAAACGAAACGAACCCTCAGACATCATGTTATGCACGGCTGAAAACATGTGCTGGCTAATTCAGTGATCTGGTGATCAACATTTCCATGACACACAGACTTGATACTTATCTATCACACCGTAATACAGCAGATCAGACTGCCTTATTACAAGAAAGAAACCTTACATACGTATAGAAATCTTTTTGATCTCTCTTACGTTTTCTCTCGTTCACAAACACGTCCTGATGTTGGACCTGTGACAGTATACTGCTGTCGGCATCACACACTCACACACACATGGTTCAATTTTTTCTGAATGCTCTGCTTTCAATTGTGGATGAAAGGGTCAGACAAAACAATGGCCAAGACCAAAACTCCCTGGGCTCCACATGCCTCGTAACTGCGGTCAAGACAAAATAATGTGAATATCTCACCGTCATCTAGTGACACGAGTTATGATAAACGCTTCTTTTACTGATACTGGTTCTTTTTTCGTGAACACTGTGACCTTCATTGTTCATTTCCTCACAATGAAAGCCTCGTTCATTTGATAGTTTGTGGACAGACGGCCGGTTTTCTTTGGAATTCCAGGGAAGGAGGAAATGATGCTAAGCAGACCAAGCATATCCATCCCGATAGAACACACACGTAATACGTACTCATCTGTGCCTCATGTTACTTTTACTGCCTAATTTGTCTTTTATGACAGTGTGCAGACAGATGTAAGACAGATTCAAGGGTTCTTTAACGTATGTTTTTTATCCATCCATCCATCCATCCATCCCAAAATCGCAATCACATTGCCTCAATGGGCTTTACAATCTGTACAGTGAACGACATCCTCTGTCCTTAGACTCTTGATTCGAGTGAGGAAAAACTTCACATATTGATGGAAAAAAAGACCCTTTTAACAGGGTTAAAAAACCTCAGGAAGAGCCACAGAGGAGGAATCCCTCTTCCAGGATGGACAGACATGCAGTAGATGTCGCGTGCACAGAAAGGAGCAACAAATCACAGTTTACAAGTTACATTAACAGAAAGTCTGATACAAATTACATGTAAAGTGAGTGGATCCAGGAGCCGACTGAGCAGGACGAGGCATCAACAAGTGGTGCCCGAGCCACCCGACCTCCTGTCCACCCTGGTGACCTGGAAGAGGGCAGGCCACACAAGATAATCAGCAAGAGACAGAGAGAGGCATCGAGATTTACAGAAATATAGATATGAGGAGATGGTGAAGCAGAGGAGAGCAATGATCCAGCGGAGCCCAGAGTGTGACATCCATCCATCCATCCATCCATCCATCCATCCATCCATCAATTTCACCTGGACTGCTTCTTTGATCTGTATGAAACCTGAGAGTCACCACATCCATGTCCCTCCACTCATCAGCCTACCTTCCATCCCTCCATTTGTCTTTTCATCCATCCATCAGTGTGAAACCTGAGAGTCGCTGCACCTTCCGACTCTTTGAATAACAAACACACATGCAGCCCGACACCGGCAGCTTCTATAGTAAATGGATGCTTCGCTGCACTCGCCTTAAACTGCTTCTGTGCTATAATAAGAGCTTGTGTAAATGGATGACCTTTGCACAAGTGTTATGATCGCTGTGTCTCGGCTGGTATGTTCACAGAGTCACCAGCCTGTTTGGGAAAAAGTGTACCAATACATCTACATTTGTTTTCCATCAATGTCTTCTGTTTATTTAAAGGTGCCACCATGGTTTGTTTTATCTGCGGTGCAGCTGTAAACACCCTGCGTGCCATCCAGGTCTTGAGGCGGCCTGCGGTCGTTAAAAGTAAATTAGAGCTTTTGTTTGTCCTGGAGGGAGTGAGGCTTGGAGATATGGAGAGAAACTGAGAAGAAGAAGAAGATTAAAAACAAATATCACAGCGGCCCATGCCAGCAAACCACCGCCCACCACCAGCTGCGCAAATGTGCATCGGCACTTTCATTTACAGTGTAAAACAAGGAGAAACCTGATCTCTATTCCTGAACGCTGGCACGACGCTGTTATCATCATGTTCAGTCAATTACAGAAACAGCAACAGGAAGCGAGCGAGTGTAATTGTCGAGAGTGTACCGAGCGCTGAAATGAAATTACTACGCAGCAGTTTGTATTTTTTTTGGTTGCGATGATTTTATACGTGCTTATTTTAGGTGTCGTGAACATAAAACCATTAAGGAGCGCAGCGATGGCTCCTCGGGAACTGCGTCATTATTACATCCTGCGTCCGCGGAAATGGTGATGTGTTCATTATCTGCGTTTGTGTCATATCATGTCCACCGACCGACGCATCAACGCAGCAGCTTGCTTTGCTTTAGCTGTTAATCCGTTCCTTGTTGGTCTGTAATTTGACCTCCAGCTCTGACTCGTCTTCTTACAGTTTGGCCTGAAGATGATTCAATTTGTCCTTAAAAGCCCTGCAAACACGTGCACAAGGGTTTTTGCTTATTCTGTGTGATTAGATGCACGCTTGGAAATCAGGTGGCATATTAAACAACATGAGGACAATAAAAGGTGAGACTGATATTAAGAATGATTACAAAGGTGTAAGATGAAACTGGCGTAACAGACTGGAAGGGGATTATAAAGCCTAAAGAGGTCTTATCGGGAACATCGAGTTCAAACACGTGTACTGCAGGCTTTTTAAAACCAACAAAGCGACTGTGGCATTCTTCCTGTGTTAATCAGATCTATTAAAACAAGCTTCAGGAATCAGCAGGGAAACAGACTTCGAACAATGAGCAGAAAAATGAATGAGGTCACACTCTCTTGAGACCCGAGACTTTGATTTGGATAATGGTACAGCAAAACAAAGAGCCTTCCCGAGAATACAGTCATAGTGATGGAAAATCACAAAGTACTGTACTTTGGTTGATTAATTCCATGTAGGCACATTTTTATTAATTTTTTTTTTTTTACCACACCTGATTTGAAAGGGAAACTGACTTCTTACTTCAAAATGTCCTGTATGTCAACATGTATGATGGTCTGTACAATGTGAGGTGTTCTTGTAAGATTTCCGAACAATGGCCCTCATTTATCAATCTTGCGTGAAAACGGGCGCAGATCTGTGCGCAGAATTGGTCGTACGACAGGACACACGTGTGATTTATGAAACGTTCATATCTGACCAATTCCAGCGTACGCATGATCGGGTCTTGATAAACGCGGCGGCTGAATTTGATCGTCATTAACATGTTACGCCCTTAAATGTTCCTGGTTCGGAGGCCTCGCCCACTGAGGTCGAACACTGAGAGAAGAAACTCTAGCAAGAAGAGAAACTTTTCCGAGATGGAGATCAGCATCCAGGCAGCGCCGGCACATCAAAGGCACCATTCACTAATGCAATGTTGTGCAAAACTGAACAGGTCAAAATAATATGGCACACTTTCTCTGGGGTATACAGCAGAGTTCCCCCTGCTGGTCCGAGACGGAGCCACCTGCCCTTCAGCACCCTGAAGCAGCTCCACTGTGACCCGTGTGCGTGTGTGCGCACTATTGAATCTGCATTCCTGCTCTGCAGCAGGTTTGCCAGCGGGGTTATTAGGTATCCCGTTAACTTGTTGTCATGTTAGACTATTTACATATTTTATTTTACAAAAAAGTGGTATCAGCAAAAACATAAAAAATAATTTGATCTGTTCTAAATATGTGACTGCTTATGCTTAATGACAGCTGAGGTTTGTTTAATAATTATTTTCAGTCTCAGCCAGATTACGCTGTGCTGCACCACAAATCCACAGACTCAAATTTGCGTACACGAGCTCAGACCAGACGTGAGATCTGATCGTAGCTTCCGCTCACGTCCAAATTGATAAATGCCGAAGTTTGCGTGGAAATGGTCGTACGCACGGTTTTCTGCCGTACGTTCGTTTGATAAATGAGGGCCATTGTGTGGGCTAACTTATCTAAAGAGACGGTTCTGACGCAGTTTGCCTGTGGAGCTTTTTATTCATCAGAATTGTTTTGGTGTGAGTTGTACCAATGTCGAACGTGCTGGAACTAGACAGCGCCTGGCAAGCACAAAAAGAAAACATACATAAATGTGAAAAACTCAACATAGCCTTTTCCCAGAAATGATGAATAGGTTTCTCAATACAATTAACAGATGTTTTTTTTCTTCCCGTAAAACACTTACCTATGCGTTGAGTTACACAGTTGACGTTGTTACCTGTAAGCACTTCTGCAGTTTGTTCTTGTGTCATTTTTTTTCTTCCACAGAGAGATTTCATGATTGTATTATATTTATCTCAGCACAGCAAAGGACCCTGAGACTGAAGAATGAACCAGCGGGGGAAACAAGAGGCAAAAACAAGCTGCGAGAACCACAACACCAGTTTCACCCTGTTCTCAGCTGAGACGTGCCAAATGAAATGTAAACCTGCCGAGAGTGAGGCTATTCAAAACACCTTTTTAGTGGCACTGCCAAAGCAAATGCTTACACAAAGACTGACAAACAGCTCACATGGGGAACAATCCAATAATGACGAGATTTTCTGCATCAGTGCAGCTGGGTCCTTGGGACTTAATCATTTCGATCTGTCTGTTGTTGATTTAAGTGTATACAGCAATACCAGTCAACTACAGGTCAGTCTCGTGTAATAGGTTTTGAGGCTACGTATAAACTTGTGCGTTAAGATATTTATAACCATGGCGCTCATAATGCTGCTCTATCTGCCTCTGTCTCTGGATAGAAACGTACATAACATCTTGAAACAGGGAGGAAAAGGGCAAATGACATTTTACCTACCATTTAAATTTAAATTCAGAGTGACAACAGGGAACTTTTTAGTGTTTATGAAATTGCCTTTCACAGCAAACAAGACCGTCAGCTAAAAGACTGCAATTCTTATATAGTTATTATCAATGCCTGTGGTAAAAGTTGAAATTGTGGAATGTACCTTTAGGACATATGTCTCTATGCCTCCTTGTTTATCCTTGAGCCTATACCAGTAAACAAGCTCCTGTTTTTCATCCGCCTTTGGACCCAGGGTTTTTGGGACTTCTGTTCTGCCCACGTATGGTGAGGTAGTAGACGTACAACCGGGCTTGGTAAAGTTGATGTGTGGTTAATAGACAACGAGCATTGTGGAAACCCCAAACATGCGTGGTTGTGCACTTTTGGCTAACTTTCTTGTTTCCGACACTCAAAAAAGCCTCGTTCATCAAGAGGCACGGACTTAATCGGTTACATGATCGCATTTATCGCATACAAAAATCACACATAAACACAATAGCTCACCGAGATCCATCCTGCGGTGCCTCTGCCACTCGCTCACGGAAAAGAAATGCACGTCGCGCCAGCACGTGTTTGCACAGATGATCGGTGTCGCATGGCTTTCTGTCAAAAGGGGGCGCTAGAATCAGCGGAAACAGAAAGTTCCTGTAGTCACTTTGAAGGGGTGCTGTGTAGTGTTGGGAGAAGAAATTCAAACTCTGAATTTTAATATTCACAATATTAATAACGTGATAATACAGATATATGTTTTCCATAACTGAATCAATAAGGTGTTAAGGAAAAAGGTCCCCAGAACACTGTTTGAAGTTAGAAAGGTGGCAGGGTCCGCTACATATAAACAAAGTAAAACAATGTGAACTTGTGTTGTCCTTTAATGTCAGTTTGTTCAGTTATGAAAGCAGAGAGATTGTTTATTTAGGTTTTTTATTTTTTGAAAAAAATAAATAAATCAAGGAAGATCTTTCCCTTCTGCTTCCTAAAACTACATATCGCTTCTTTACTTGTGCCCTGAAGAATGATCTGTCAGCTGTCTTGTCGGTGCGCCAGTATTAGTGGGAGGGACTTTATAGATCCGACAGAGAGACTGGGAGGTACAGAGAGAGAGAGAGAGAGAGAGAGAGAGGGAGTCACAGAGAGAAATAAGCGGAGGAGACTCAGAGCTGGTACAGTTTGTCTGTGTCCGTCTCACTGCACAGCGCCACTTTTAAACTGCGCGCCGGCTCAAGAGACGCTTCATAACTATTTTACGAAAACCTGGAGCCTGATATCGCAAGAATCAGCAGAAGAAACAGAAGAAGGAAGTCTTTAACAGTCGCTCAAGTGTCGCTGCTTCCCGGCAGAGTCAGTGAAAGGTGAGTGATTATTAATCACCATGATCAGAGGAGTTTCAGTGTGAGATCACAGCAGCAGCAGCAGGGAGACTTCAGCCAGCTGTGTGAGCACAAAATGCTCCACCGGATGGAAAGTTGATGTTCTAAAGTGTCAGCACTCGATTTTGTGATTGTGTCATCTCTTCCACAGAGAGATTTCTAAACTCTCTGCACGACAGAGGAAGGGGAAAGTCGACGAGTGGCGCTCTGAGTCAGCGCAGAGCTGATGGGTCTCTCCGTACATCCCCGCCGTCTCTGCTTCCAGGCGATGGTGTCAAGAGGTCAGCGTTTCTGTCTGAGCGTCTCCTCAACCGCCCTCTGAGCAGACGCGCCTCTCCTCTGCAGCTTCAACCATGAACGGCAGCGTGCTCTCGAATGAATCATGCTCCAATATCACCTGCAGCCAAACTCTCACCGTCAACGGGGACGGCAAGCCGTCAACGAGCATCGTCATGTTCCTGGCCGGCGTGGTGGGGAACCTGCTGGCCCTCTTCATCCTCGGGGTGCACCAGAAGGAGCATCGCTCCAGGTCGTCTGTCTTCTGCATCCTGGTGACCGGCCTGGCGCTCACCGACCTGCTGGGCACCTGCCTCCTCAGCCCGTCTGTGTTCATCTGCTACGCCCGCAACATGTCCCTGATCGGCCTGGGCGGTGACGGGCTGTGCAACCTCTTCGGCTTCGCCATGAGCTTCTTCGGCCTCGCGCCCACGCTCATCCTGTGCGCCATGGCCGTGGAGCGCTGCCTGGCCATCAGCCACCCGTACTTTTACTCCGTGAACATCCGCCGCGGCTTCGCCAAATTCACCCTTTTCTTCATTTACCTCTTTTCTTTGGCCTTCTGCCTCCTGCCGTACACCGGCTACGGCAAGTTCACACAGTACTGCCCCGGGACGTGGTGCTTCATCGACATGGACGCCAAAGGTGACGACCACCCCAGCATGGTGCTGGCCTTCTCTCTGTCCTACTCGTCCCTCATGGCGCTGCTGATCTTGGCGGTGTTCGTGTGCAACGGCTCGGTGATCGTCAGCCTGTGCAAGATGCACCGGAGCCAGATGATGCGGCGCGGCTCGGTCGGTTCGACGGGGAGGAGGAAGAAGCTGAGCCTGGCCTGGTTCGGACAGGGGGAGGAGGAGATGGACCACTTGGTGCTGCTGGCGCTCATCACCGTCATCTTCGTGGTCTGCTCCCTGCCGCTCACTGTGAGTTCACCTTTGACCTTCCATCAATGTGTGTGCGTGTGTGTGTGTGTGTGTGTGTGAGACCCACAGATTGACATCCCGTCTATTAAAGGTGCACTATGTTGTTTTTTTCCCTAAAAGTTTTAATCAGAAGAGCAATATCTTCATCAACTGTTTTTTTAAATGCCTAAACAAACAAAATAAACAATGAACGGAATAAACAAACAAAGGACTTAAAGGACAACACAGTTTCAAACTGTTTACATTTGTTTATATGTGGCGGACCCTGCCACCCTTCCAGCTTTAAACAGAGTTCTGGGGACTTTATTTTACTCTGAGAGCAGCTTGTTGATTCAGTTATGAAAAAAAAGTGTGATTAGACAAAGAAAGTCAGAGTTTTAATTTCCTCTCCAAAATAACATAGTGCCCCTTTAAATTTCCCCTCTGTGTGACTTCGATGACAAATGCTGTGGTCTCTCAGCGTCATAAGCATTTTGTTCAGGTTTCGCCCCCAGAATCGTAAAATTTGAAACTGATGGATTTATTGGACTGGAAGTAGGAGCAGAGAGACTGCTGATGCTCTCATGTGTCATTTGTTCAGTTGTCGAGACATGAACTGAACTGCTTCATTGGAATTAAAAGAGGTTCAAAGAAGGTTTGCACTGAAAAGGGAACAGAAAAAGGGATTTTTGGTGGTTTTGGTAACTGTGGTCAGGAAAGGGGTGCTGAAACTCATTTTATTATTTACATTACAGATGAGGTAATAATACAAACGTGCTGATATTTTTATTTTGCCATAACTGAATAAAGGAGCTTTTCTCAGAGGAAAATGAGGTCCAGAACACTGTTTGAAGGTTTATTCCGTTTATTCAGCCGTCTTCTGATTGATATTTCGTCCCCAAAACTACGTCGTGCACCTGGAGCACGTGTCCGGCTGGACTTATGTCTGCACACTGACAGCAGAGGGGCCTCTCCAGCATGGTTCCCAACCTCCTATGCGTCCGTCTTAATAAAACAATTCCTTCCACTCTCTCTGTAATCATCGTGTACATTGAAAGCTCAGCTGGCATGGCGACCGTTGATGTTTTTGTTGCTGTGGTATGTGTTTGTCTCCCTAACGGTTGCGCTTTGCTCTGCTGGCTCCACTCATAAAAGGTGTGCCTGAGAGCGCAGCCCTCGCCACACAAAGCACTGTGCGTGTTCGTGTGTTGGTGCAGTTGTCTACACAGCTCCATATCGGTCACTATTTGAGAGTGCCAAACCTGACAACCCTGGAGGACTGGTCCGGGCCCTGCCTTTCCCACGGGGCAAAGCTCCTCTTGGCAGGAGTCTGCGGTGAAGCAGCCTCTTTGATATAGGCTAGAGGTCCGGAGGAAAGTCAAGGCTGGGGAGTAAA
>CAEMYA010000018.1:9620173-9654355 GCA_903131615.1 Diplodus sargus | reverse complement strand
AAAAAAAAAGTCTCCGGGGTTCACATGAGCACAGAACATCGCGTGATTTGGAACAAAAAAGAAAAATGGAAATACCAAACCCTTTCCAATAACTCTAAGCGATGTGTCAGGAAGAAGATAAACAACTGCTCTCACACATTTACGGTCACAGGGCATCGTGCCTCCGGGAATCAGTGCAGCGCCTCATAAATCCAGGCCTGCGTCTCACAGTAAGCCAAAAGAGAAGCACTCTGAAACAAAAGCACATGGAGGAAAGTTTGTGACAGGGTGGAGCAAAAGACTCTGTTGTTTTTAGATGCAAAAGCTTCATTCAGGAGCTCTGACGCTTGAGAAAGATTGAGTAACCAGCTAAAAGGGCCATCTGAAGGCTAATTATACATGAGATACTGCTTTAAAACAACTAAAAACTTTGAATAAATGAGAAATTATTCTCCCCCCGTGGGACTTTAACCTTAAGCATTCAACTAAATCAACAGCCAGCAGCTCTTACATCCCTCAACATGCCCAGTCAAAGCCCAGACTCGAATGCCATCGGAAATATGCAGAATGACAGGATCGTAGTTACTCCCAGACACTCCCCTCCTCCTCCTCCTCCTCCTCCTCCTCCTCCTCCAACTGGATATGATTTAGTTAATCAGCGTGAAGGAGGGCGGGAATAGGGGAAGTCCCAGAATCCAGACGAATCCAAGATGACTCAAAGCTGAAATGTCCTCCTGTCCCAGAGGTGGTATCGGATTAGTCTAGTTTCGCAACAGCAGAAAATGAGAAAAAAAATGCTGGGAGTCTCCGTGACGACAGTGTGGTATAGCATGACGTTTGAGGTGTCAGATGCATGTACATGGCGCTGGGCGTGTAAAGGCATACATGCTGTGACAGAGTTAAGAACACAGCCAGCTTTGTCTCCCGACCTGTTGTTATGCTCGATTGGCTCAAGGTGCTGCTGGGAGATAATGTCATTGTGGGCTTCGTCCGGGTTTCTATAAGGAGAGATGATGCTCTGCAATCAGCAGCGGGCTTGGTAAAATAAACAATGATAGTTCTTTTCCTCAGTGGATGGACACTTAATCCCTCATTCAACATAAACAGAACACACACACACTGGGACGTTGACATATATAGCACTCCTATTATGGTTGCCAGAGGGCCACAGGTTTGCTAGTCCTTCCCTGGTTTGTTGCACGCCGTCATGTTTGGAGAAAGTGGTACAACGAAGGAGAGCAATGACGATCCTCAAGGCTACAAGGCGTAGATATTGAACCCCTTTAATGTGTCATTAAAGTGCCTGGGTGATCGAGACCATGGCCTCAGGCGTCAGTCACAGTGCAATAAGAGGTGAGCAGGTGCCAGAGATTTTTAAGGGTTGAGGCACAGAATGACGAGATAAAAAAGAACAGCAGGAGTTACGGTTATTTCATGGCGTGCTATTTCATGGTGTGTTTTCAGTTATGGGAATGAAAAATATATTAATGAGTCAGCGGCCAAGTGATGTTATAAGCTGAGCCTTGCAGCAGTTTGCATGAATTTCTATAAGCCGAACAGATCGTCTTCTGTTGTCTCTCAGCTTTTATCCTTTTACCCAATTACATGTCTTTTATCTTCAACCTGAATGTGTACACTAAATGACTCTGCAGTAGTAACAGGTGTTCATCAGCTCCAGCTCTGATTGGCTGTGATGGAAACACAACACCGGGGGGGACACGCCCATTTTCACCCCTTCTTAGACACAATTCAGTGATGTATGTTGAAGTTAAGGAAGCTGGCTTGCTTTAATACTTTTTGTATCCTATTCTGTTTAAGAAGCATTCAAACAGTAGGTGTTGAGTTTGAAACAGAGTCAGAAGTTAAAGATGGTTTAAAAAATAGAACCACTGTTAGTGGCAAAGCTTGCGCATGTGCAACTCTCAACTGAGATGAGAAAAGAAGTGAGATGTCTCACTCCTAAGCAGCTTCTTTTGTCAGGTGCAGAAATTTTTTTTCTTGATTAAGACTTCTGGATGTAGTTCAATGAGGTTTATGATTTGCTGATTTTCTACTGTTCCCTGTTTCTCTTGAGCATTTGTGATGACACAAGGACAAATAAACAAAACAAAAAAAAAACGGCCAACTTGTCTCCTTGGCTCCTGTGGGGCTGCAGGAACAAGCTATAGTTATTTATAATCGCTTTCAAAGTTGATATTGCCAACTTGTAGCAAACGTTTACTCGAGCTGGGCAACATGATGAAACTGTATCATTATTGTGAAATGAGAATATTTGCCGTCTCAGATTTTAGATATCGTTATGTTGTCTCATGGCTCAAGTGTTTTCCTGGTTTTAACGGCTGCATTACAGTAAAGTAAACTTGCCAGACAGTTGTTACTACTTGCTCTAATGCTTGCGTTTATCTTCTTAAGTCTACTTAGTCATTATACCCACGCTTATTTCCCTCTCTACTGTTGTGTTACCCTGAGAATTTCTCCCAGGGGGGATCACTAAAGGAACATCTTATACTATCTCACTTAGTCATCTGTGCAGTATTGTCAGATATCAATATTGAGGTATTTGATTTTGTTACCTAGTCCCGAAGTGCCTTTGAGAAGATTTCAAAATATGTTGTATATGTATACTGTAAGCTGAGAGCTATAAGAGTCATTGAAAAACAATAAAGTTGTGGGCCGAAATAATCCTCTGTGAGTCCGTCACTACAGTGTACTACAGTGGCCCATTTTCTTATGTTATTGTAAATGCTTGAGTTGCCACATTTTTCTGTAGAAGTGGAAATGGTCAAACTTGCCTTTTTTTGGATTAGTCAGAATGTGTCACAGAATCAAAGCTTTCAGCCTGCGGTGAAACCGTTGTGGATTTGAAGTCAATACAATGTTAATTTGAGTGCTGACACAGCAACAATAAACAATGTCCTGTTTGGGTGTTCATGTGTTTCATGCGTTCTTGTTATTTATCCCTTGAATGATCTCCATCTACTTCCAGACAGACTGGTTACCACACTACGTTGGTAAATCTGGTCTGAATCATTACCATCTGATACAGTTGCTCCCCCCGTACTGCTGAACTCTCAATGATAATATGTCAGGTTGAAAAGTATGAGGTTTAGCCCGACAAAGACACTTTGAGCAATTGAAAACCAAAAGCTCCGGCCCCACAAAGTTTACTGACATCTGTCCTTGCCGTGCAATCACATTTTGAGGAACTAAGACAAAACAAAAACACAGGAGTGTTGGCAACGAATGTGCAGTTTGCAACAGAGTATGTGTCAAAATGTATTTTGATTTGTGAGATTTTAGACGTGTTCACATGTTCTGCTTTTATGGCTTTGATTATTGTGTTGACCCATGTAAACATATATTTTAGTGTATATTAGTAAATACCCATTTTCCACTAGTCCACTATGACTGTGTCATTAATGGACTTTTTAACAGTGGGCCGACATTTAAATGTCAAAGTGAGTGGCTTGAAATTTGAATTCCCATGCTGTACTGTTATGGTGTTAACTGGGATAGACTTATGGTTAATTAAAGGGTAGCTCCACCCTTTTTACTCATCAAAGTGTGTTCAGAGGTCTTGTGGAAAAAATAGTATAAAGCCTTTTGTGGCCCCAGAGGAAGCTGTGTGTGGCTATGTTGCATTGTGGGTAATGTAGGCACCAGGTTTGGACATATACGTGGAACATCTCCTCTGATATCTCCAATATTACTGTCCATAATGAGTCCAACAGTGTTATGGGAATGCAGTGCAAGACCAGTGGACTGCTTTTTAATACATGGCACCTACATTACCCACAATGCACCTTAGCCACTGAATGCATGCAGCTGCTTTTTTCACATATGCATTAGAACTACGTTTGACCAGTAAACACACTTTTAATGTGTCAAACCAGGCGTAACACTTTAAAACGGAAAGATGTTGCTGTATACAGTAAAAACAACACTGTAAAACATTAGTGTCACATTTTCGCTAAGAGGAAATTAAAGAGTACAGATGTAAACACATCTGGATAAGACAAAAGGAGATTCTGCTCACCACCGGCTGAGGTGAGTCATTGTTACAATTAGTTGTAGGAAACGCCTCTGGACACGTGTCATTAATTACCGCTGTTTGTCATGTTTTTTAATGAGGTTAACTTTGTGGTTTTTTTGTGGCTCGCATGTCATTTCAACAGATAATTAAAGTTTACGCAAAAGCATGATATACGTGCTCACATTCTGCTTCTCCCTAGAATCGCCACAAGGCCCACGCACGTCTTACAGTTTATGACATTGACTAAATCATAAAAAGGTTATTGATCTGGGTGAATGGTATTAGTTGTGGGTCTAGCTGACGTCTTCAGGAGCTGCAGAGACATCAGCCCAGATTAAACCAGTCTCCTCTGATCGATCGCTGCCTCCAGACTCATTTGTTTAGTTGCTCACGCTCTAATTGAGCAGAGGGCCTCCTGACAGCAGCTGTCGTTTGTCGGTATTATTTTAGAGACGTGTATGTTGCCCTCTAACTATTGAAAATTCTCAACCCATCATCCTGTATTTTTCTAATCAATCAGAAGGAAGAATCTAACCTGAGCTGATGTACATACAGTGTGTACAGCTGTGCGTAAAGTGACACACGCTTTCACTTTCAGGATCTTTTCTCAGAAAACATCACCTGACTGATGAAGTGATAGATGTGCGTTAGAAGGGGAAGTTCTTCTCCTTCGCTTGAAAAACCACATTCTGGAATGTGAAATGGTTTATAATACATTATTTACTTAACAGAAATTCAACAACAATCAATACAATGATTCTCTAACAACATTTCTCTGGTTTCAGCTTTTCATTTTTTTAAAAACATTTCAAATTTAATAAGATTGATAAATGAATGGATTAAGCAATAACGAACAATATATTAAAATCAAGCTCAGCATTTCAACTGATCACAACTGCAAATAGTGAGAAGAGATCAACAGACTTTTGTTCTGGGTAGTGAATCCACCAACAATGAGTTTCATCTCATGTTTCTGCAATTTGATTTTGTTATCTGATCGGTTAGGCTTCTTCATCACCCATAAACACCACTTTTCGATTCCTCTCGCATCAGTTGCCTCCCACCAGAGGATCTTGCTCTGCATTTTCTGAGATTTTGGCTCTTCCTTCTTTTCCCGCTCGTACGGGTTGAGGAAGACCACCCGAGCTGCAAACATGTTTTCCTGCTGATCTGCGCTGTGAAGCGAAAAAGGAGAAAAATTTCCCGCTGATGCATTGGCGTGCAGGGTCATTGGTTGTGGTTGCAGGTTGTGTGCATGTGTTATCAGAGCGGTTGTTTGAAAGACTTCCCAACTGATGCCAAGCCATACAAAAAAATATCAGCAAATCTTTCTCACGCAGCCGTTAAGGGTACACACGTTCATATCTCCATAAGTGTCCGTTTGGTTTCTTGTGGTGTGTGCACAGTTATTTATCTATCCATCAGCTCCTTTATTGTTCACAAATGATTGTGTGAAATGTGCTCCACGCCCAAGTGTAGAGTGTCTCAGCCTCAGGGGCGGGACCCCTCGCGGGAACACTCGATATGCACAGGCTGATACATTGATATTCATGTTGCCGGCGTATTTATTCAACATTGTTATTTTAGTTTGTATCTAGCTATTTTCAGCTCCATTCATGGTTTCTGTAAACTTACTGTAAAACTTAACGTGACAACTCCTCAGATATATTTCAGGATGAACAGAGAGTTTTATTCGACCGTTTTAATGGCGATAACTTTTATTCTGAAGAATTATCAATGACTTGTATGTTGGTGTTAACTAGGGGAGGAGTTAGATACCATTTTTTAAATATATATTTCACATTCAAATGACACACAAAATCCACTTGTTTATCCTACAGTGTTTAACTATCAACATTAGCAAGTAACCAAAAACAAAGATATCAGCAGGTTGTTGTTGTCTCGTGACCTTTTGTCAGCTGACGAAACAAAAACACAATGTTTTTATTTGGAACATAATTAATGTTCACAAACAAGTAACTGCAACCTGAAAACCAGATGAGTAGCATCATGTGAATTAAATGTATCGGACACTATAAAAGATGTATCCTAGTGTACTTCATGAGCTACCTACTCCACATTCACAACTATGAAGTGGATGAGATTACCATCTCGCCTCAGGGGATTTTTAAATCGGCGATAACTCTCAGAATTTTTTTCGGCTCCTTCAGGGAAGCCGAAGCAAACACACCATCGCTGAAAAAACCTTTTATCGCAAACTTGTTTACAAGCAGTTGCTTATTTACACATGTAGTAGTTATGAACAACATTATCATTTAATTTGTAGTCTTAATTCTGTCTACTTGTTGAATATTTCTTCTCTTTTAGATCTAGCTTTGGTCTCTGCCAACTCCTGAGGGAAATATCTGCCTCTTTAGCTGCTACGTGCTCCCCTCTGTTCACTGGCAGGGCTGTGAAAAATGATACACAACAAAACAACACAATTATTGAGATATCTGTTGAAATTAGAAAACGAAGATAATAGCTAGCAATTAACTTTGTTTACTGTGTGGCAAATACATTTCCCTAAAAACACGAGTGTCGGGAGCCGGCGGTAGGCTCTGTAACGATTACTGTAAGAATACACTCAATTACTATAACAAAGCAATGGCGTTAATGATTTAATGTGCAATCAATGATGGGCTATAAATCCAGGGATTCTCCTGACAGGCAACCGGATCCAAGATGGCGCTGCTATCCAAACCCATCCCAGGTGCTAACTTAATAATTAAATCACCAGGGAAATGTATTTGCACAGAGAACAATGGGATTCTTGTTTCACGCTCCACGTCGTCAGCATTCTCAGGAGATATATGATCTATTAAAACTTGGCTGAGAGACTGCGGTGAAATAAAACACCCTCACATCAAACAAACCCATGTGGCGATCATCTGTTGTCGTGCGGAGGGAGGTGTGAAAAAGGGAAACAGCGTACATAATTAAACAAAAGCCTGATATTACTTAACACACAATGAGGTGAGACGAGATGGACACGTTCCAGTTCATCTCAGGTCCTTCATCAGAAGAGGGCAAAGTCAAATAAGAATTCAGTCGCATGACTTAATTCAGAAATTAATTCCTGACGGAATCGCTGAAGAAAGGAAGTATTTATGTTATTGTGGTTTTGTTTTCTGTCTTTGACATCAGCTGGCATCAGATCGGTCGTGATTCACAGCATTCACCTTTAAAAACAGATCCACGCTGTGCTGTGGCCTGGCTGGGTGTTCCCTTTTCCATCACAACCAGTCAGTGATCAAAAACTGATGATAATGCCTGCGTGTGCATGAATCACTCCGATTTCAATAACTGATTATTTCTGCATGTCAAAACAGCAGAAAACAATGAGTTTCCCTGTTAGATACATTTCTTTTTTAATTTTTTGGAGCAGGCCTCATTACGTTTGTCTTTGTGAACTCTCCAAACATTTATTTTTTTTTCTGCTGGGTATGGAACAAGTTCTGCCTTCAAGGAGTGTCTGAGCCAGACTATGCAGACAACAGGGACTAAACAAATTCAACAAGATAATTGCAACCAGGCAGCCAGTGCAGATTCTGTGGTTTGGGATTTTAGGGCCCACTGATCACTCGCTGATGTTTACTAGTGCACAGAACCTGAAAAAGTATGTGATGGGAATATATTCCCCTGACTCTCTGCTGCTCCCAGAGACTTCCTCTCAGTCCTAAAAATACATTCAGTAAAACACTATCAATGTCACAGAACAATAGCTCCACGACTGGCTTTGTATGATGACGCTGACAAACGGTTGATCCCCGGATCAGGTTTGAGTCGCTTTATATTGTTTGAAATGCACAGCTCAGAAAAGATCCCTATTTATAAAGACAAAGAATGTTTATGTGAAGAGCTCCTCTATAAAAACTGTAGACACTCAGTGTTGCAACTGGACAGAACATCAGTGAAATGCAGATTTGTTTGTTTCGTTTGAGTTCTTATCGTCCTTCTTTACTTTTTTACTTTGCTTGGGAAGCTAAAGATTGCCATGGACTGTAACGAACGTTTCTGGTATAATACTGACCAATCAAATTATGATTTATTGAGAAAAGAAGTCAAATGACTACGGAAGTTATCAGCAGTTGAAGCCCAAACTCACATACAAAACACTGAGAAGAGGACAGTTTGACATTAAGCTCACTCACAGTCCTTTTTTACAGAGACAGGCTTGTTTTTTCCCTAAGCTTTTTCTGCTAAGCTAAGCTAACCAGCTACCCTATAGACGTGATAGTGGAGTCAAACTATAACGATTGAACCAGAAAGGCGAATGAGCCCATTTCTCAAAACCTTGAGCTGTTCCTTTTAGTTTGCCAGTTGCTTAATCAAGATAAACTTCAGGGCTGTTGCATTTCCTGTGCTATCCAGGGCACGATTCATGCACATACCACGCATATGTGTTAACCGAAAGTATATAGAAGCACGCATTATGTTGCCCTTTATGTTTTTTTTTTTGGTTTCACACTAGCTATGCTGCTGTCAGGTGTTTTTTTTTTTGTCTGACAGTGTTGTGGTGTCTGAATGGGCGAAACTCAAACAAGATTTTTGATTAAAGCCCAGAGCCACAAATTTGCCTCAGATGGTTTCAATCTGTGTCAGGTGTAATTGTATATCAGGGTGCCGAGGAAGTCTTCACACAGCCTCTCCTTGTGATTATCTACTGTTTAAGAGTTTGCCTCAGATGCCCTTTTCGGTGCTGCTGTCCAGCTGACGCCCTCCCGACCGACGGCCCCGGCACACACATGTTTGCTCCCAGAAGCCCAGATGGAAAAAAAAAACTTGGATGTTGACAGAAAGGAATTCTGGATGCTGTTCTGACAGAGAGATCGTTTACTAGAGAAATGAGCTCGCCAACTTTCCCAGGACAACCGAAGATCCAGAATAAACATGGAAGCACAACTGCACGTGCGCTTATTTGTCAGCGCCACTTACTCGTACGATGAAGAGGACGTTTGACGAACGCAGTCTGAATTCTGCTGAGCCGCACAGTGACTGCAGAATGAATTAATTCCCGTTCGTCATTTTGTAACATTTAAACCCATGACGCAACAGGTGGTCTAACTGAAGCGCTTGCCAGGTGGATTATGAATCAATCTTCTTTTGTTTAACCAAAAACAACATTGTGATTTTTTTCCATTATATTGGTGTGTTCGAGTTTAATGAAGTGCATCATGTGATGTTTGGTGTTTAAGCCCCGAAACAAAAACACAGACAGACTGCGTGTTGAAATGACTCTGACAGCACCACTGTCAGATTCAGTCTGAGTAAGTCATAAATCTGCAGGCCGAAACCTGCGATTCCTCTCTGTGATGCTGATTGTCCTGTTACAGTGGGGTTGTGGGGATATCTTTAGCTTTAAGCAGTTAAAACACATATCTAAGCTCACAGATTGTGTACCCTGAATTATGACTGGAAGGAGAATGACAGGAAAAGGGTTTAAAAAAAAAACTCCTAATAACGTTGCTTATTGTTTTTGGCTATGATTACTATGTGTCTGTGATTTTCAAAGTCAGAAATTTGGGCCCCCCTCCGGCAAAGCTTGGGAAAAGGCGCCCCCTCATCCGAACATGGTTTGCTTTCTTAGTTTCACACAATTCCCAGATGCCTATTCGATCAGACGTACGTTATTTGATTGAAGGAAGAGATAGGCTAATATTGCGGTTTGGCATAACTTCAGACGAAACCAAATCCATAGAAGATCAGTCAGAGGAATAGAACAATTCCCCAAAACTTAAGTGTCTCTGAACTCGTGATCTCTCTGAGATGTATTTTTGTTTTTTTAAGCGATTTTTTCCACTTCCATTCACCAAACCTCCACTGAAACTGTTCGGAGCTCCCTCGAGGAGGCCACGCTTCCCAAAACCTCAGCTATATGTTATGATCATGTCCGTACAGTCCTGGATGACGAATACTAGCAGTCAGACATTAAGCCAGGCCATTTAGTATGGCTGGATCACCAATTCATCCATGTACACAAAGTATCTTTCTAGAGTTGGAAAAAAACCAAAAAACCCTTGGTATTCCTATGCAGTGGAAAGCTGTGATGGACATTTTGTGGACATCCACCTCGTTTTCACTTCCAAAAAAGTGGTTTAAAGCAATAAATAGTCAAACTAGGAATTTATTCACAACCTGTTTAGTTGTCCGATGCCTTTGCCGTCGTAATAATGTTATCGTAGATGTTATCACACCTCAAGAACTCCATAATGAAGCTGTTGTCCTAACCGATAAAAATGATGAATAAACCCACAGAAATAAAACCCAGATTTCAAAACAACAGAATGGCTTCGAGCCAATGCCGCTCACTGCCAACGAAAATAAAAAAAAACAAATGTTATAATGCTGAGTTTCGCCTAACTCTTGCCAAATGAGATGATGAAGTGTGCACATGGCCAGGAATTTTTTTTTAAAAAAGGACGTGGCTGCCGTCCAGGTCGCTCTCTGTGACAGGAAGTTGCGCCGCAAACTTGACATTAAGAAAACTGATTGGCTCGAGAGGGAAATTAAACACAAGTGTGAGTTAACAATAATCACATAAATTCAAGCTGTTGGGTTCAATTTGAGATCGTGACTTCCTTTTTCAGGGCGAAGGATGTGACTTCGCCTGTTGTCTTCTTTGGACCTCGCGTCTCTCAAAAGTTAATCTGCTGCTGATCTTAAAGTGCTGACACTGCGATGCATCTCCAGACATCAGCGTCATTGAGTAGGTACGGTACAGCACAGGGCATGTTTATCTCTGTTGAAGTGGAACTGTGGTCACCGCCTCTCAAGTGTCTGTTGCGAGAGCTACACAGTTTTGCAACACAGACAAAGTAAATCTATTCTTATCTTATATTGACACATATCAGCCCACCTCGTATTTTTTGCCCAACTCGTAAGATTGCAGCCTTTCACAGTTGATTTCCACTTCCTCTTTACTGTTGAGTGCATGGCAGTACATGCATGACAGTTAACTCATGAGAGAGCTCCCAGTGACAGCTGTTGTTTGCCCTCAATTCTTTGATTCACACTACTTGTGAGAAAAAATGGGTGATGATTGTAAAGCCTGTAAATATAAAGACTGTATCTTATATTTTATTACGTCATTTTTTTCACAAACAGGATGAGAGTGAGGTTTTGTTCTGACCCAAATGCATCACTGATAGTAGCAGGATGTCCCCGGTCACCAAGTCCCCAGACTCACCTAAAAAACATTACATTCTGATAATTTTGCGTGAGGAGAAACTTTATCAACTGTGTTAAACAGTTTACAACCGATTCCTAACTATTTGGGCCTGCTTGTTAATTCGGCAAATGTTTTTTGTGGACATATCACTCGAGATGTCAAGACGCATTCAATGCCAGGTGTGAATTGATTGGGCTCAAAGCTGATCCACTTGTGTCAGATCACTCAACAGCCTCAAGAAGTGAGCTCCAATAACAAACTTGTTCCAAAAAACAAAACAAAAGTGCAGGCAACAAAAGCAAGAAACCAAGAATTTCCTAGTTGAAATTGCCAACTTCCTACTGCTCCAAGCGTTCCAGGTGCACAACGCCAAACGTTATAAACAAAAAACATGTCTGACTGTAACAAAATAATGTGTGCTCAACAAAACAGAGGAGGAAAATCATTACTACATTGTAAACGTATGTAAATATTCTATCTCATCAGCCTAATGCAAATACTGCCGTCAGTCAAACAACTGCTTTCCCATGAAGTCGGGGTAGATGGATCTGCCCAAAGTTTGCAAGTAGGAATTACAACTTCAAGTGGCACTCCACTGAAGCTTTTTTAAGTAAGAGAAAAGTTCCAAGTTATCTGGGACGCAGGATAAAAAAACTAAACCATGAGAAATTGAGCATAAAACAACACGCTTGATTTATGGCAGAATAGAATTAATTGTGTGTGGGTGTGTGTGTGCTTGTGAAATAGTTTGTTCTCTGCGTGCTCTGTGGTCACGTTTCCTCCCAGATTGGAGGAGTAATGACTGTTCTCTGCTTTTCTCACAGTCCATTGTGCACACTGCTGATAAAAGCTCTAATAGCTCCAGGTAACTCACCCGCAGCCTCGGGGGAACTTCTTAAAAAGGAAACTCACTAATGGATGTCCAGACAGGGTAACTCCCCTGATGGAACTTGTCTTTAGACGGACAGATCGTCTTTACTCCCTCATCAACATTTGATGCTTTCTTGCTCCTGAAACAGAACGTATTTACATTTATATGAGGTCTGCAATGCATTCTAAATCAACAGCTTAACAGTGGTGGACTTGAATATGTTCAGGATACAAAAGATTCCCGAGGATGAATAACCATAAATGAACAAATTGGTCAAATGCACCAGATGCATGTAAACGCTCTCGCCAGCAGACACCCACTCTTCCTCTCTGTATCTTTTTCTGTATCTCAGATGAAACAAACCACCTCCTCAATAACTTTTCGAACTGCAGATTATGGATCAGTAAAATTTTCCCCCAGCCTAGAAACGCTCTAACCTTTACCTCAATGTCTGCACGGTATGACTCACCGCAAGCGCCTCTATCTGTCCGTCAAGGACTGAGCGTGGGGCAGAGGTTAGCGTGGTCAGACCGCCCGAGGACAAACATATCTGATTTTTTGCTTCCACTCGGCGCCCAATGCTGCATCCGTTGATGGAGCTCGGGGGAGAAACCCAAACCCAATCAATTCCAATGAATTCTGGATCAATGCGCTGTACTGGACAGCTGCTTGCCACAGGAGCAAAAATGCTGCACAGACATGAAGTGAATGTAAAGAGGCTTCACTTTCTCTGAACTGTACCTTCAGACTGAGTTACAAAATATGAGGAGAGGAAAATAGCTTCGATCTGAAAGAAATGGGTTGTAGTGGAGTTGCAATCTTTGTTCCCAAGCAGGTAATACAACCACCAAACAGCCTCTAAATGTGCTGTAAGAAACCTCCAGCAGTCCTGTTGAAGAAGGGCGTAGATTTGGTTTAGGGAGGTGCACGATGAAGTCAAACAAAAAGAATTCTAAAGTAAATTCCTGCATTATTAATGCGCTTATCCCTGATATTTGGGCGTAATACATGATATCATAAAACTAATCCAACATCAACAGAGAACCATTAAGTTCAATGGATAATTTTCCCATATACTACAAAGAGCACCATTCTCTCTTTCAAGTGTTTCCTCACGAGGATTACCTGTAAACTGAAACAAACAGAGGCAGTAAAGTACTTTTTATCCCTGATTAGTGTCAGCAAGTCTTCAACAACCTCTACCAAGGAGGTAGGGCAGCTCATATGTTGCCTGGGAGGGGGGAACGCAGGGCGACAGGAATTGCAAAATGACACACTATTGCTTGTAAAACTTAATAGCTGTGAGCACATTATGACATATTGAAGCCAGCTCAGACGATCAAATTAACATTTTTATCTTCTGAACCATTAGACCAGGCTGAATGAAGAATGTTTTTTGGTGAATGAATCATCATGGAACAGTAAAAATGGGTGGGGGTGGATTCTGGGGGTCAAAAAAAACGATTCTTCACCCACAGCGGAAACTACGACGTTGCATCATAGCGCAGTTGCCAGGTTTGATATCATCCTGCCTTTCCAGAGAACAAAACCAAACCCTTTACCGAACATCAGTGTCTGGTAACCCGAGCTACTAGCAGTGACACTGCTACAGGAATACTGGGTGGAATCAAGGATGGATGAAGAATTTTTTCCCTCAAGAACCAGCAACTCCCTCTAAAAACTCTAAGGTTTATTGCGAAAAAACCTCCTGACTCCATCCCCTGACTTAAAGCTGCCATAACCAACATTTTTTGTGTTAGTAATACATCATATTAATATGCGTAATGTGGTGTTTGTTGTAACTATCCCACAAAGAATTACCGCCTCATGCTGCACTTCCTTTCTCCTCAGCTCAGCTGTTTTTTCAGACTTTATTTGACAGGACAGCTGAAGGGCTGAACACTGGACTCTAAACAAATGCAGCATGTGTAAATAAGGAACTGTTTGCTAACAAATTGACAATAAGTCAGTTATCACAGGTTTAACACACATGATGTAGATATCAATCGCTCTAATGTTACTCTTGGAAGAATTGCACTTAAACATAGAACTTTGAACTACTCCTTTTAAACACTTGCGCAGGACTGCAGCTTTTCTCTCTCTCCCTTGTTGCTCACCGCCGTCAGCAGTCCTTTGCAAAGGGCCTGTAATCTCCACACTGCCTCCTCTCATCCCCGTGTAATGATCCCAAAGTGAAACAGGATCAGGAAGAAGGGAAGTTGGGGAGAGTCCTCAAGGACCAACAAGATGGAAAATAATGGCTGGTAGAGTGTAGACATCCATTATGTGGTCTGTTTCCTGAAAGACACGGCAGTCATCAGCCCGAAATAGCTTCTTATGTGTCTCTGCCAGGATGTACCCATTTACACCAGCTGAGTCCAGGTACATGAGGAGGATCACGCACGAGGACATGATGTTAAATATGAAGCGAAAATGCTTTGAGATCTGAAACAAAGTTAGAGAGTTGTGTGATAACAAACAGAATATTTATTTTTCACAATTTTCTATCACTTTTTAGACAAATCAGACAACACATTTTGGGGGGGGGGGGGTTTGTAGATGTTTTGTGATGAGTGACGAAGAGAGAGGCGAAATATCTCCGTGACTAAAACACGGTTCTGTTTGACATTTAGTTTCAGATATGAGTCAGGTACAGATGGAGGAGCAGACATTGATGGATGAATGTGTTTGCGTAAGACGCAGCAGTGTATCCATCTGTCTGTGAGCGCACTGTATGCATCTGTTTATACTGTGCAGGTGCGAACAGATCGGCTTCTGCTCTCTTTGTTCCACAAGCAATCTCACGATATGTTCTTTCAGAGCTTTCCGCCACAGAGTAATATCTCTGTTCTCCTAAATGATCGCCCTGATCCTCGCCTGCTGTGAACCCTTTCTGGCCTGCTCTTCATCCACGCGCTGATACATTAATATGCTCCTGTTTAAGGAGAGCCTGACATGCCATCAGTTTTGGCCCCACAGCCTGCGGTGCTTGTGGACGACAGCCTGTGATTAGTGTCCCTCTCTGCGGGGCTCGAGGTCTGCTGAGAGGACCATAAGAGGCAGGGTGGCATGCAGGAACAGAAGCAAGGACGAGGGGTGGTAATGTGGAGCAGGACAACGAGAGCGAGGGTAGTGGCAGTCTGTGTGAGGATGTACGTGTGTTTGAAATGTTTCTGGCAACACCACAAGATGAATAAAGTGTAAGATCGCCGAAGGCTGAGCACAAGAGACATTTGTTGCTGTGCTTGTTAGTGCTTTTAATGCCAGTAGGCCTCAGTTTAATTTCTTACTCTTGAGTATTACTTCAAATAACAAATTGGTGCCAGGCTAAGTTCTTTATCTTGGTCAAAAGCCGAGACAATTAATAGTGCTGTGAGTCTTGTCGTGATAGAGGCTGCGGTCAAAAAAGGACATCCGTCATTGTTTTTGAGGCAAATATTCTGGCAAAAACTCCAATTTGATTTTAGTTGGAACTTAGTCCTGTTATAAATTAGGTGAAGATTTATGCATCACTTAAGTAAAACGGGCTCCTTTCCTTTGGGAAATGATCATTTATTTGCATTGCAGTTTTCATTTTCACTGAAAAAAGCTATAAAACCATGAGGATGCAACTTTCGTTGAGGTCTGAAGCAAACAAACATGTTTTCTTACATCACAAGAACCATATTTTTAGGTCAGGGCATCTTTACCTTCATCATAATTAATTGCCTCTTCTGTGGTTTGGATGTTACATTGAAACACATTGCAATTTCAAAAATATAACTGTATAATATAACCGTAACTCTTTCATTTTTTTTTCAGATGTTATGTCACAGCCCACTAGCCTGATGCTACAGTGACTTCCTGTTTACATATCAAGCAATCAATCAAACTTTATTTCTATAGCACATTTCATACAAATCAATGTAACACAATGTGCTTTACACATAAACAACAACATGATTAAGGGACAAGTGCAGAAAATTTGTGCAACTATACAAAGAACCAGTGCATGCAGCCTATACAAATCTTACAATACACAGAACAGACACATGCATGCACACACACACACACACACACACACACACACATACATAGATGGTTAATTTTTTATTGGACAGTGCCAGAAATGTATAGATTATTAATATGTTGCTAATAAAAAAGCTCTGTCATTTCTTAAAGCTGCAAATGCCTCTTACAAATACTTCCTATGGTAAAAATACCATTAAATGTCTGCGGTCCTTGTACCACATGTTCCTGATTTTACCTCAGGCTGTGTGGTAATGTACCATGCATTGTGCAATACTGAATTGTGTGTCATACATTGCAACATTTTGGTAAGCCTACAGTGGCCACCGAAAACTTGAAAGGTCCTCTCTAGAGCCAGTGTTTGGTTGGGCCGTTCTGGGCTACTGTAGACACATGACAAACTCATGAGAGGAGGACCTGTTTGATCTAAGTATATACATGAATAAAAAACATGATTATGAATATTTTATTCTATTTCTGCTCATGGATCCTTTCCAACTCCTACACACAGGACCTTTAAGTTCTAACTGGATCTAATGAGTCACTCCTTTAAGACTACTCACCATAACCTTAACCCTAACCCTAAGATATTTTCAGTTCAATGACAGTCATATAGATAAATACAGTAACTGATGACAAGGAAGTGACTGACAGTTTGACAAAGAAGTGTGTCCGGTCAGATTGTGAAACGTGTCGTTTGTTTCTCGTCACAGTCAGCAGTTTTATGGGGGACTACGTGTTTCGGTGAAACTGAGGCCACGCTGTCCCGATGTGGGTACATGTTCATTATGAG
Source organism: Diplodus sargus (assembly GCA_903131615.1). Classification (NCBI taxonomy): domain Eukaryota; kingdom Metazoa; phylum Chordata; class Actinopteri; order Spariformes; family Sparidae; genus Diplodus; species Diplodus sargus. Next base: position 9,637,500 of record CAEMYA010000018.1, on the reverse strand, counting down.
TGTCCCTGCGTGTGTTTGTGTGTGAGAAAACATTATTACGATGCATAAATACTTCACCGATCAAGCCTCTGGAAGTGGTGAGAATTAATCGTGTGTCATTCTGACATCGGTTGTGTAATCCAAGAAATTTCACACAGCCTCAAATAACATGATTACTTCCCTAAAAAAGCCAAGAACATCTGGGCAGAGTTATGTTCGAGCTCTCTGACCGTTTGTGACACGTCTAAGATGACAACACTGTTCCAGGGTTTTACTGTTAGTATGCCAGTGAGCTCAACGTGTCCTAGAAACAAGTTGTTGTAGTTGTTGTTTTGGGATCGTCTCTGTCTCCCTCGTGGGTGTGATCTGCAGATCAATATGTGAGCGACCACATCCGTGTGAGTGTAGCTTGTTAATGAGCGTGGAGCGGACGTAGTCAGCCCCGTGTCTGCTCCCCTGCGGCTGTCTAGTTTGGCCTGGCTCTGGACGCACTCCCTCCGGCCCCTGCTCGCTCCTTCTCCCGCTTATTAGTTTTCAGTCCAGGCCCTAGCAACAAGGAAACATTTACACCAATGCACTAAAGCTTTCAATCAGCACGAGCCATTAATTAGTCCACTGTTTGTTGGATATTTCATGGAGGAAATGGAGAATTGTTGATAGAGAAGAGGAGCGAGGTGACAGAGAGGCTTCCTGGGCCAGCTGCTGCCTCTCTCTCTCTCTCCCTCTCTCTCTCTCGCCCTGCACAGGACGGATGAGTCGCCGGCTGTGGCTGTCTCGACCGCCTGTCTGCAGCCTGTCATACCTTATAGGTCAATGCAGGAGAAAGCTGTGGTTTTGCCGTTTAGCTTCGTCTGCATCTGTATTCTGGATTCTTCTGCAATATCAAAGGCGTGCTCCCCCAGAGCGTGTCTCACTGGTACAAAGAGACGGATGTTGACTTTTGTTAGAGCCAAGCACAACATGATGAACCACAGTCTCAAGTGACACTGATACTAAACACACAGTCATGTGTTCTCATCTGGTTTTAACACCAAAGTGCCGACAACTCCATCACGATGTTTCAGAGGCTCGAATCGGGTTCGATTTGGCTCCGTCCAGCAGGCGAGATGTTTCATCTTGTAGGACGACCGGTTACCAAAACTCTGTCCAGTAAACAAGCTACCTTTTGAAGATTTGATTAATACATCGATTCTTTCATTGATCATTTTGTCTATAAAAGGACAACAATGATGTCAAGAATCATTTACCATTTTCCAGTCTGCCAGTCGTCTGAAAAGTCATCTGTCATCTATAAATGTTTCAAATTTTGGTACATCTATGCTTTCAAATGATTGATTGTCATTGATAAATTGTCTGTTGACAGAGCCGATGACTGGCCGTTTCATTTAAGTCCACATGACCTTTCAATCGGGCAACAAAAAAACAAACTCACCCAAAACACCCAAAAGTAAACCTGCTTGAAGTGTGACGGCTCGGAGATATGACGCTCATTTTTACGAGCTGTGGTTTTGTCACATCAGATTTGAACATATTAGTGTCTAACGACACAAAAATCCCCACAGAATGTTTTTCGGTTAGAGGTGTGAAACGAAATTTGCTGTCGAAAGATGTCAGATGTCATGTTAAATGTCAGACATACACTTTATCAAAAACACTTAATATTGGAATGGAAGCTGTTCTGACTCCAGTGGTACCAAGAATATGATACAAGGCCTTGGCATTATTGAGACACCGCCATTTCTGCATCTGTATCCATTTATTTATTTGGGTGTGAGTCACATGGGGGTTACTCATTTTGTCATCGATCCCCAAAAACACACATAGTTCCTTTAATGCCTTGTGACTAACCAAGGATGTTGCAACATTTGAACAGCAACCTCAAACTTTGACATTTCAGAGTCAACACTCAACAAAGTGAAGCTGCATTTGGCTTCATTGCTACTCAAATGTTGAACAACTTGCCAGAAGAGCTGAGACTTGCCACCTGATCGAGTTACTCTGCCAGCTTCTGCTGTTTGTTTTTATTGTTTTGTCCTATATGCATGTTATTGTTTTTCAATGATGTCTTCCTTGTGCTTTGGGCCGCAACACTTTGGGTTGCCTGTGGGTGTGCAATGCCTTGCCTAATAGCTTTGACTTTAAGTGCTGTAAAGTAAATAATCAGATTCCCTATGGGCTTTAATGTGTTGAATAACATTATGCTGAGAGGCTTTCTAAACGTATCAGTGTCGGACCAGAGTCAGATAACAAATAGCACAAGACGTTTACTACACTACACGTTAAAGGTGCCGTACTTTACTACGATACTCCAGCAAAGCTTAAGCTGAGGAAAGAAAGAAGCGTGGAAAAACAAGGTGGGTAGTGAGTAGAGAAGTTGAAGACATGACGGCATTATTCTAGATGAGTCATCAAGGCTGAGGTCAGATGGTGAGGAGAGAGGATGGATGTAGAGACAAAGCTTCACAGGATGTGAAGCAGGTGATTTATGTTACCAGACCTGCTCTGGCTAAGAAGAGGTCAATGAAGGAAATGAATGAATGAATGTGGCTGCAACATGATTGGCAGTCCTGTCCTGCCTGCAGAAGACACAGCTTTTAACCATTTCTAGGCTTCTTAACATTCGTAACCAAGGATCTCGTGTCTAACCTTCACCTCTGTTTCTTTAGATCGCAGGTTTCATCAACGCCATCCACCCGTTTTGTGGCGACAAAGAGAACCTGACGGCCTTCCGCTTCTACGCCCTCAACCCCATCGTGGATCCTTGGGTCTTCATCATCTGCCGCAAGTCCGTGTTTCGCCACCTCTGCTCACTGCTGAGCTGCCGCTTCAGCCGAGGAGCGGTGAAGACGACGGCACACTGCGCTCTGTCGCTGCCGCTTGACAATCACATACAGCGCAACCCCCCGGACGTGACGGTTCCGCAGAGCAGCATGTACGCCAGTTTACCTCTGTGACCCAGCAGACGCCCTCAGCTGTGCAGAGAGCTGGGAGACTTTAGCGTTGGATAAAACGGTGGAGGAAAACTGTCAAATGAAACTTGAACATTTGCATGCAGGATCTCTCCACTCACCAAGACTTTGACAATTAAGTGTCTGTCACAGTGGAAATCTTGAAAAAAACGTGGCCGTTACAGTTTCCCTATGAACTCACTTTGGGGGAAAATGATTGCACTAAGTCTTTAAACTTCATCGACTGATGGAAACTGTTTCAAAGTTACCAGGAGAGTTGTGCCATGAAACAAACAGCACTGTAACGTAGCACTAAGAAACGCATCGAACCATATCATGCCTATGAATCATATACTGTCAAATCAGAATATATGCACTCGGGTAAAGCTATATGCATCAATGTATACTGTCTATTCTCTCAGCCCTTTTCTCTAAGACACTGCCAGGTATCTGTTGATTTATAGATTGTCCACAGCTACAGTGATGAAGTTCACGCTCAACATGAAGATGACTGTTTATTTCATTGTTAAACTATTTCCCTTGTCCGTGATAATAATAATAATACATCTGAGACACATTTTATACAAGGACGGGTTGTCACTTGAATAATGTAACAAGATGCAGCATGAATCTAAATATAAACCACTAGCAGGTCGCGATTTAGAATAGTCGATCAACGCGATGTCGCACTAACCTTCCTTTTAAGGCTTAACTCTGGCACAGAGGGGCTTTGAGCTAAAAGCCAAAGTCATGTGCTCACAATGACAAGCAGGCCAAAGACTATTAAATCAGTTGTCCACTGTTTACTTAACCAAATATTTTGCTAATCGTATAATGATTCTGTGTATTTGATTTGATTTCTTTGATTCCAGCTTCTTAAATGTGAATATTTTCTGGTTTCTTTACTTCTCGATAACTGAATATCTTTGGGTTGGGGAAACAAAACAAGACCCTTGAGCACGTCCTCTTTTGTTTTAGGAAACAATGATCAGCATTTTTTCGTTTTGCGTAATTTATTTGACATTTTATAGACCAAACAACGAGTTGATTCATTGAGAGCATAATATACAGCGTGATCACCAGTGACATCATCATTAGTTGCAGCTCTAATGCCAATACTGACATGAGGATATTAAGCACAGTGTTTACCATATTCACCATCTGACAAAACACAAAGTACAGCTGAGGCTGATGGGATCGCATCTGTTTTGCAGATGTTTAGTCATGAATTAAAGTTTTGGACCGATTCAAATGTTGACTTCAGGATGTCGATAAAATAGAAAAAGTTAAAGGCGTCACCCAGGTTAATACTATTCATCCCTCTTGGCACCATAGATAACTATGACACATGGAAATCTATCCTCTCCTACTCTTAAACAATTGAAGATCGCCTGTGAGGACCAGAGAATTAATATTTTAACACGCACACTATTGACAGTATTTTATGGACACTTAAGTTGTATAAGTGGATCTACATGTTTGGCATGTTGCTTCATCGGGATTACCTTACGCAACATGTACTGCACCCCTTCACTCCTCCACTCCTGTTTTTAATGTAATTGGTCATAAAACTGGCTGGAATATTAGTTTTTTGGTCCGTCCAATACATGTTGAGACATTTCAGTCGGGACCAAAGTGGTGGACTGACGAACCAGCTGATTGGCTTCTCTAGAACAACACCACTAGCGTGGTTGAAACAGTGTTTTTTTTTAAAAAGACAAGTCTTGATTTTATTAGTTACTTCTCGACTATGAAGTGCAAGTCTGTTGTCCGGATGCATTGTATTTACATTGTGCCTGTGATAATCGTCGGACTCATACTGCAGTGCTGTATGTTGACATAGCTCAAATATTCAAGGTGTGTTCCCTGCACATAGCACTGTTTACCTGCAGCACAGACTGCTGGTAGAATGAAATATGAATATGAACATACTGTCTAGACACTAATCGATTAGAATCTCATCTTCCTGGGTATTCAAGCAGGAACGACCTGTTGTAAAAAGGTTTGGGACTCCTCCAAACCTGTCAACCAGGGAAGGAACTCCTGTTTCCGTCCAGACTCTCATTGTATTGCATGAATATGTGTTCTCCCCCCCTTCCTTCTCCTTCTCACTGATTTCTAAGCTACCTATGATGATGATTGTCTGTGAATGTCTCTTTCTGTTCGAAAAAACTCTGCTGCTGCAAAATGCACTGTGAGAAAAAGTCTTTTGCTGTTGTTGCTGTGACTTTTTAATGCTGTAACTGCGTTTTAAATGTTATGTATTTATGCCTTTTAAACTGCGCTGTAATGTTGTGTATCCTTACACTCGTGTTAGTTTGGTTCATGCTGTGTGGTGCGGATGTTAAGGGGTAACAGAGACAGGGGTTTGAGTTCAGTTTTTTTTTGTGTTGCACATTCACGTTGATTCGCTTTACCGTCCTTAAACGCTTAGTCATGCGTGACCCGTGGTAAGTCACATTACGACTCGCACATTTGGTCTTTTTGGGGGTTTAAGTATTTGAGTTGCTCATCCAATAAAATGAATGAAAGAATACATTTTAAAAAAGATAGTATTCATTATATGGCACACATTTTGTCCATGTGAATTAAAGTATTAATAAATGAAACGATCTCTCACAATGTATGTCTGTGTGTGATGTTTAAAAACTCTGCGCTCCATCTCAGCTTATGTGAAGTTCTTGAGTGCTGTGAGACCCGCTGTACGTTTACAGTGTATGCACTGGAAGCAGAGACAGGATAAACAGAAGACGATTGTGTTTAAGTTAGATAATCATGTGTTTTTGTCTTGTTGCAGCCATAATGTCAGTGCTGACTACAGGGGGAACATCTATTTCACAAGCAGTATTACTGTAACCTCCTCAGAGATGTTGGAAAACGTCATCACGTTACAAATTATAAAATATGTTCCAGTATTTTCAGTTTCGTTGGAGTAAAAAGAGGAACAGCAACAGTGAGATTCTCTCTGTTGCATGTCATTTAAGAGGGCTTAGGCCGCATTCACACGGCAGCCATTTTCCTCTGATGTCATGCTCAGGGTGGGAAAAATGCTATGCTGCTATGCTTTAAGTTGGTGTATAGGGAGGTTCTGGAGGGACATCGGGCCATACTTCAAGGTTACACAACACATTTCTAACCATTAGCGACTGTCAAACAACAACTAACGTTAGCATTCAAACACTTTCTAGCGAACATTACTTAAAATAGCTATAAATGTTCATATTTTAGAATTCATCTACACTTTTAATATATGTCATGTAGCTTTATCAAACGGTAACATCAGCTAGGAATTAAGTATTGCCCAATGTCCCTCCAGAACTTCACTATCCAGCGTGAATTAATTCACATTATATTAATATTAACATTTATTTAAGCCTGACAGTGAAAATCTCGCTGGAAGTGATGAAACAGTAATGTTAGTTCAGAAGATCTCAATGGAATATTTAGCTGTTGTTTTTGTTTTTTTTTTCCCCTTGAAATTTGGCCTGATCTCCCACCAGAATTGCACCACCAATTGTCATTTGAGTTGCAGATGAATCAGAAAATGATACAATCATGATAAAGGTATTTGATTGTGATGTCTGGGAAAATGGCCCCCAAGTGAATATGTTCTATAGCCTTTTTTGTTTTGCTATAAATTCATAATTCATTATCCATTTGCAACCTTGCAATCAGAAGTAATGATGCAGACTTTGACCTGACAGCACAAAACTGTAGATCGATGTGTGTGTGTGTGTGTGTGTGTGTGTGTGTGTGTGTGTGTGTGTGTGTGTGAAAGAGAGAGAGAGAGAGATATTTCTAACTATTTCTAACGTGTGATCTGTTCAAAGATGTGTCACAGATGTGTGATTCAGAGTGATCGAAAGCCAAAGTGTTCATACTGACAGATAAATATTTACAGCTGAACATGCTGGCTTATTCGTGGACAAAGGAGGCTCAAGCAAACCAAAATGACATTTAACATAAACAAAACTGAATTCAAGACCTGAAGCTTGTAAACATTCTCATTTATATGTATTCATATCGGTTTCCCGTCTCTCATATTGGAGTTGCCAAAGCCTGAGGTAGAGGACCTGCCCCGCCAACACACATGATTCAAATGAACAGCTCCTCATGAAGTTCCGCTGAAGCCCGATGACGTCCCGTTCATTTGAATCAGGTGCGTTGGAGCAGGAAAACATCTAAAACATGAGAAACAGAATTTGCCAAAGCGTGAAGGAACCCCTGCACCCACCAGTTCACTTTCTTGGTTTTGCTCAATTCCCGGATGCATTCAGGCGCTTTACTGTACGCTATCTGATGGACAAATACTCAACAAGACATAGTCAAATATTGCAGTTTGAGAGATCTTTAGACTACAATAAATACATTTAAAAAGGTCTTTCCGCAGGCGTTTATTAGTTTCTGACTCTGTAAATGTGGAAACAAATTGTAAAAATGTTACAAACCTGCTGAACTATCTTTTAAAACAATTAACACCACCTTGCACTTTGAGAAGCCTGGATTCACAGTCTGGAAAAGCAGCCAAGCAGTGATTGCACTGCGGCACCACCATGTGGTTAACACACGTAAGCTTCCGAAGCGGTCACAGTTTCTCATCAGGCCGCCACTCTTCAGCGACAGCATAGTGGCAAAAGGGATTACGGCAATAGGCTGTAAATCAAAGCAGTCGCAAACTTGTGCTTGTGCTTTCCAGTCATCAGTTGCACAACAGAAGATCCCCCACAGGCTTTGACAGAGCATGATTGCTCATAAGAGGCCAATTAGGATGTGGCTCAGTGTGGTTTGTTATATCACATGCTCAGGCAACTTGATTAATTGCAACACCACTGCAGAGAGGCTTCATTTTGTTCCTAACAGAGGCCACATGTTTGGAAGAATTACTGGAAATTAACCGTGACATTTCAAATACTTCTTCTGTTATATGAATGCTTTGATATCATTGAAGAGAAGTCGGTGATAATCACTACTAACATTTTCTAGTGAATCCAGCTGCCACGCAAGGTGACATACAAGTACTGCAGAGAAAAGTAAGCAATAAAAGTGCGATGCAGTCCATTATTGCAACTTTTCTCTGAAGGTTTATGCATTCCTGTAAATCACAGAAAATATTAAAAAGGTGCACTATGGAGCCTTCTTAGTAGCAGTTCTAGTAACTCAGCGATGCCCTCTTTGTTTTCACCCTGCCATAAATCAAATACAAGACTGTTTTACTCAATTGTTTGCAAACTCAAACTATTTTTTTTTTTAAAAACTCCTGTTAGGTCTTGCAAACTGTCCCTGTTTAGAGGCCTAAAACTAAGTTACATTGTGCACCTTTAAAGCCACTCAGTATTATTTTCTTATCAAATTAAGTGTTAAATAGCTCTATATTCCAACGGTAATTACTTCTCTGGACACTGCTCTCGAAAAAAAAGAAAGGAGTCATTCAAGTGTGGTGATGTAGAGCAGACGGAGGGGATTGCTAACAGTTACCTTCTTTCAGAATGCTATGTATCTGATGTCATGTCACTCTGACTAAAAACACGCTCAGTGACAACAAATGATGCCAGACATAACCATCATTTTATTTTCTGTGACCTCTGAGCACATACCAATCACAACTTTAAAAAAACAAAACAGTTTTAGACAATTGTCATCCTATGAGAGGAAAACTCAACTCTCCATCTTAATGTCCACACAACTGATAACAAAGAAGCTCTATGAGTAGCTTCCTGCCTTAAACAGTTTGATGACGATGGCTTCGTGGGGCCGCAGCTCCAGTTTGTCCAGAGTCATGGACCCCAGTCGGTCCATCCCTGTGCTGGTGACAAACACTCCAGCCACGGGCAGGCTCGGGGCCCAGGCAGGGTCCAGCCGGTTCATCTCTGGCCCCACGTTGAGCAGGATGAGGAAGTGGACACAACCCCAGGAGCGCAGGTAGGCCAGGATCGGCGGAGATGAAGGAGAAGCCAGAGTGGAGTTGGAGGAGAAGGAAGAGGAGTTGGTGGAGGAGTTGAAGGGGAGGAAAGTGAAGCTGCCGTACAGGAGAGCTTCTTCTCTGCCTCTGGAGCGACTGAGGGAGGTGAAGAGGGCGACAGCTAAACGCTTCGTCTTCTCCCCGTCCTGAGGGAGGGATGGTGGGACAGACAGACCAGTGTCAGACCAGACCAAACTCATGTACTCTTTTTTTTTCATAGATTTACATTGAGAATACTCATTCATATTATTTGTAGGGCATCCATTACTCACTGTACTAGTGTCTGCTTCTATGGCCTCTCCATGCGACGAGCCGGCCGCCATAGACACGTTCTGTGTGGAAGACAGGTTTCATTTGGTAACATGTCATTTGAAACAGACGGTTAATAAACTCTAAAGGCCTCAGGCAGGACTTCACCTGTGTTTGGTCGAGGTCTTCATCATACCGGACTGCAGGTGATCCTGGCAGCGTCATCATCAACACAAGGAGTAATTTCTTCAAGTCGCGAGATACTTGTCCTCCAACCTGTAAAAGCACACGTCGCAGTTGTTTGAGGACAACTCTTCTAAACCAAAGCTCGGTAAAACTGCAACTATTTTCCGATTCAGGTTCCTCCAGCGTGAGGTCACATCACTGTAAACTGTCATGTAGTCCGATAGTCAACTAGATATCTCTGGTCACCATTTGTCTCCAATTATGTTCATTTAGAAAACTATCCTCAGAATAAGCTGTTACTTGTTACCCACATTCATGATTATTCAACTAATGGGTGCCAAATGTCACAAAACTCATCGGCTGAGGAAACACTCTTCCTTTCCATCCCACATTTTGACAAACAAGAACATATTGTCTTTCCAATGAGTCATGACACTTTTATTTCTGCCCCGTCTGTTACAAGTTGTTTTTCATTTGGGTATGCCAATGAGGAATTAATTAGACGCACATTAATCATCAGACCTAGTTCACTGTGTTCGGTGTCTTACTGTCCAGCTGGGCCATATGACGTCTTCTCTCGTTTGCAGGTGCGTCTCTATGGCATCGGCCACTTCATTGGCAGACAGGGGGTGGCGTGAAGACGGTAGAATCGACCTCATGACCACATCCACCAGCGTGACGTTGTTCAGGGGAGGCAGAACTTCTTGCGTCTGTTTCACCACCAGTATCCTGCAGAGACACACAGATTTACAACCACCTCTGAACGTCATTTCAAAATGAACAGAAACGTCCGTCCACGTCTGCCTGCGATACCTTTCCTCGTCCTCTTCAGTGCTGAATTCCTTGAAGACGCCTCTCCACTCCACCAGAGTCTGAAATGTAAATACATCATTAGACATGAGTCTGTGGAAACGGCTTGCGTTGTGGAGTATCATTTTACCTTTTCTGAATACGCTGCGTCTGTGTCACAGATGGCAAACCCTGCCACCCCCTGCTCCAACCAGAACCGCAGTGTATGCTGTGGAAGAGAGAAGTTCGAACGTCGGTGTCCTGCGACTTCCTGTTCACAGAAGTCCAACACCACTTTGAGACCTGCAGGACCAATGAAACGCTGGTTAATCATCAGATCACGCAGCAGAAAGAGTTTACTCAGGCCTTCACTTACCTGCTCTGTTGCTCTCTGCGAGCAGATGCTGGATCTCAGCCACAGTCTTCAACCTTTCACCAGTGACAGTGACGTTTAAAGGAGACGCTTCTTTGTCAAACAGACCCGCCAGGATTAGGGCACCGAAGCCCAGAGACCTGAAGTACGGAAGCTGCTCACACAGAGCTGCAGAGATTAAAACATTAGACAAGGCCAGTAACATAGCTCGCTTTTTTCTGTAGTGACTCCATTTTTCCTGCATGACATCAAGTAAAAGTTTATTTTGTTAGGCACTGTTGTTCAGTTTGTTGCAATCATGTGGTAGCCCGCAACATGATCCGCGTGCTGCTGACACAGAGGCGTTGTGATGAGATACAAAGTAGTTTTCCGCCCTGAAGAGACAGTCATGTGCAACTCTTTCACAAGACTACAAAAAAAACATTAGCCTCAGGTTGATATTCTCACAGCCATCAAAGAGCCTGATTGAGGTTCGTCAAAGGTTGTGGTCGAATCAAGCCTTCTCATGCATTGTGAACACGACTGATCAGATTCGTATCAGCCATGTGGTTTTCATTGGAAGGAACTGCAGCTCAAAAAAAACAAAGAAATTGCAATGAACAACTTCTGAGCGAGGCTGTGGTTCCAATGAGGCAATAAACAGATACAAGACTGACAAAGGTCACTGTACGTCAACTTGCATTGCACACACACACAGCATTACAGAACAGATTCACCCAAAAATGAAAATTCAGTCACAGTCTACTCTACCTCATGCTGGGAAAGGTTCATAGTCCACGAAACATTTGTAGCATTCTCCTCAACATCTGAAGTAAACGGAGACTAAACTAAAATGGCTCCATAAAGCTCGAATGAATCTTTGGAGATAATGACTGAATTTTCATTTTTGAGTGAACTTCTCCTTTAACATGATCAAAGCCTTAAAGTAGGCTCTGCTTTACTGCATAATCTTGAAGTCTTGACATTAGAGTACTTTTTTCTTTGGTTTAGCAACAGACATGACCAATACATTTTGCCTACAAAGGAAATGATCAGAGGGCCGGAATGAGGTTGTCAGAGGGTCACATTTGGCCCCCTGACCACCAGGAGGCAGACAGACAGACACACTTCTGAATGTGAAGTTGCACATGAACTTCAACTAAAAGAGCAGGTTTTATAAGAGACTTACACACAATTATTATAAAAACGTCGTCTTTTCTGTAATGACGGCAGTGTTTCCTCACCTCGGACCCCTCCTGGCCCCTCACTGTCGGGCTGCAGCTGGTAGAACTGCGTCTTCTGCCACCAGCGGAGCGGGGTCACCTCCGGCCGGGGGCTCATCACCACGATGGCGATGGAGATGGCGAGCATGGCCAGCCAGGCCAGCCAGAAGAGCAGCACCAGGTAGCAGCGCACCTTCCTCCATCCCGGACCACCCGCGGCGGCCTCCAGCTGCTCCCTGGACAGGGGCTTCCAGCGGTGGACCGCCCCGGGCTCCGGCTCCTCCTCCGGGATGAGCAGCGGGGAGGACTCGGAGGCCGCCACGCTGCTCGACAGCACTGACCCTCGCACGCTGCCGTACCCGGTGTCTCCCGCGTTCAGAGGCATCCTGCCCGGCTGCAGGTGGGGAGCACAGAGACAGGTTTCATTTGGATAAACATGGAAACAGTTTTTTGTTTGTGTGTTTGTTTGTTCTGTCTTCATACCGTGCTGCCCGTCTCCTCAGTTTGTTCCATATAAACCACAGGGAACTATAGGTGTTAACACTCAGCACGCAGCTCCGCCATGACCTGCAGCACCCTCCTGTCCCCTTCTACTTCCTGTCTCTCACAGGTGTTTTAACTCATTTCATTTACTGCAGGCCATCTCTGGCATCTGATTGGTCTTAAACACCGAAGAAGAGGAGGAATAATACAAGTTACTGTGAGTCTCTGAAACCTGAGAGGGCTTTAGTGACCTGTTGTGTTATCTAAAATGAAAACAAGATGGAAGAAACCTCAGGAAGAGTAGCAGAGGAGGGACCCCGCTCCCAGGAAGGAAGGACGGACATGCAGTAGATGTCGCAGGTACAGAACAGAGCCACAAAATACACATTGCATTGTCAAGTTGAACCGAAGCTAAAATGAGGCACAACTCAAAGTCATTCGGGGGGTCGTGCAAAACACTTGCCTGACACACATGTGCAATTTTGAATACTCTCAGAGCAGAAACACACACACACACAGACACACACACACACACACACACACACACATATTTGCCACTTTCTTTTCTTCTTATCACTAAACAACAACACAGGACGAGATTTAATTTTACTTATACGGACAAAATATCAAAGAATGTGATATTTTGTCGATGGCTGTGTGCAGGAGCTGCAGGTTATTTGGCGAAGTGGAAAAGTGTGTCACAACATGCCCTTATGAATAAACACTTGTGCTGCTACAGAGATGCTCCTGCCTGTTTTTCAGACATAAAGGAACGTGCTTGTTTGGTACAGACAAAATAAAATACCACTTGCTTCCAAACCTGTGACTTTTATAACAATATCCATACTATTTATGATTCTCCCCCCCCCCCATATCATTCAGCCCTATGAGCTCTTCATTTAATATATTTTACCTTTAGTATCTATGTTTGTAGCCGCTGTATGCTAAAGGCTGCAGCTATCCTGGCCTGGACACTTGTATGTTAATCATTCAATCCTGGTCAAATAAAGTTAAAGTCTGGATTGAGATAATTTCTAATCACTAAGGCTGATAAAACCCAGAAAAACCCTTCAGACAATAATGACAAATATTCATTGAAGATGACACAAGCTTCACCTGGCAGCAGTGGCTGGTTCAGGGGCCCTCTGGTGGCCATTAGGATCTAAAGAGCTGCTTAGTTCACCAGTAGGCCCGGATCATAGCGAGACCCAAGCTGACCGGGTCAGGTTCAAACCCAGGGCCATCCTGCTGTGAGGCCACTTTACCCTCGCGCAACGTATCCAAATATGATGACTACTCACATTGTCTTTCTGAGGTTTCTTGCCTTTCCTCTCAGGTTGTTTCTTCTTGTCCCTCTCTTCTCTTCTCTCCTCTTTATCTTTGTCCACAAGTGTTTCCCAGCTGAGCAGCACCGACCCGAGTGGAATATTGGAGTGATCAGACTTGCCAGGAGCGAGGAGGTGAGAAGGACACCCTGTCCAATATAAGCGCTGCTCCGTCAATTAATACAGAGGTGCTGAGCCTCACCACACCCTCGCAACACATTCTGGAGAACCCATGACTGCCAGGGAGAGAGCGAGGGAGAGGGAGAGCCCCCTGAAGACCCTCTTGTCGTAGTCAGGACAGTTCTTTTTATAACTTCTTAGTCTGTGCACTGAACGTCTTACAGACCTTTATTTGGGTTGGGAGACATTGTCATTCAGTCACGACTATACTTGTTTTTTTACAAAATTAACAAACAAACAAAAACAACAGCAGCAACAACACATCATATCATATCAGGATCATATCCTCATCAGTTTGATTTTCTTTCAAGAGTGACATGATTTGACTCAGAGGATCTGTGTGGTCACTTCCCAGATCTTGCAGAACAGAGGCTGCTTGTTCCATAGAAACAAGTTCCAGAAAGTCCTTCTGCCAGTTATCTATATCAAATCAATTTGGTTTCTTCACTTTCCAGTTTGTAAGAATTAGTCGTTTAGCTGAAAGGAAGGCTAGGTCTAACAAATATAGAAGTTTTTTTGTGGTTGCTCCCTCTATCTGTTTTCCCAGAAGGCCCACTGCTGGGTCCAATGGAAAATTGATTTTGAATAATTTACATAAATAATCTCTTATCTTTAACCAAAATGTCTGTGTTTCTGGGCAATGCCACAGTAAGTGGATGAGAGTTCCATTCATTCCACACCCATGCCAACACTTATCTGTACCGTCATTATTCATTTTCTTAAGTTTATGTGGGGTGATGTAGGATCTGAACAGAATCTTGATTTGTATGATTTTATACCTGACACATTTTGAAAGATTGTTTGAGCGGCTCAGAATAGTTTCCCATTTTTCTGATGTTAAGTGTATGCCCAAATTTTTCTCCCATTGTGCTTTTATAACTTTAAAAGAAATGCAAGAAGAAGTGTAACATAACAGCCTATAGATTTTAGATCCCTTTCCACTGCCAGAGACTGCATCCCTGAAGGGTCCCTATACTTGTTTTTTTGACATCTAGATCTTCTGGTGGCTTTGAGATTTACAGTAACTTCGGGCTCTAACAACTCGGTTATCAAGTAGTTGTATGATGAATTTCTCAGTTAATAGTTTTGCCTGTTAAAGATGTCAAATATAGTGAAAAAAGTTAAACTTGTTTGGAAGCTAAAAAAAACAAATGTTTGACATTTTTCACTTGAAAAATGACACAGATGATTAATCTTTCTTCAGATTAATTTCTACTTGCGCTTGACTTTTTTTCTGTCAATAATTAGTTGGTTGTTCAGTTGATTTCTTGTTTTCCTACACAGATGGAGACATTGAGACAGTGTGGTTTTACATGAAATAAAATCTTATATTTCAGTAACCGTTTTGCAAGTACAAAGGGTTTCAGCTCAGCTGTCTTATTTGATATGGTCTAACAACTTAATTTCACTCCAGACTGTACCATTGGTTGTACAAAGCAAACAAAATAGATTCATCATTGAGAAATTCATCAGCCAACTAATTGATAACCAAGATGTTAATCTCAATGAGATAAGTTGGTCTAGGTGTTGAAAACACAATATTATGAAACAAAACATATACTTAAAACGCTGGTCATAGAATCAAGAAGAATAAACTCAAGATTTTATAGTATCTTTGGATAATAACAACACGTTATACTATCAGTCAGCTCAGTCTTTTCTGCTCAGTCTTCTTCCTGGAGAACGACAGAACGACTTTTGAATCGCACTGTGAGGAAACACATGACACCTCCCCTCTAAAGTGCTGCAGGCGGCCACGTTTAATGAGGTATGTGTGCTAATTCCTGGGAACATCTCATCCTCTTACCCTCGTATTGGCCCTCCACCCTCCCGCCGTCTCTCCCCGGTGTTTCCTTATCCCTTTGTGTGTGTCCCCCCCCCCCCCCCGGCTTTCTTCTCTTACGTTTATGTTCCTCGCTACAAAGAGTTCTCGCTATCCAATGTCACTTCTGCTACCTGACAGCATTGTGCAAACTAATTGTTTAGTGAGAGTCGTTGCGTTTCCTCACGAGACGCTCTGACACACATGCAGCTCACGTGTGGAGCACATAGAAGAAACCAAAGCTTTTTCTTTTTCTTTTTCAGCGCAGTGCTATTTTGTTTTTTTGTGTGATTGATTGCTTTAGAATAAAGGATGTCAGATCATTTGTTTCCACATGCACAGTTTGTATATAGTATCGGCTACACAGCGGAGAAAAATGAGCAGCATTACACAGAAGCCTCCAGCATGTGCAGATAATTCATCTTTCAGACATTTTACTGTTAAGTGTTATTAAATACTCCCTGTCGATAACTAGTAAAGTAAACAGAGAAGGCACTGTAGCGTCAATATTGCAAAAGAAATGACACAGCAGGTGTTTGATTTGAAATGTCGCTTTAATGCACCCGAAAAACAAACGCTCATGGAGAATATGTCACACAAATTCTTCCTTAGCTTGGTGCTCCTCTAAAATGTAAAGTTTCCCTTTGAGCTGGTCTCAGTGGAGCTGGTGATGAGTCCCCGTCTCTTTTAGTTTGAGTCCTCCTCCGATCCTTCGATGTCCTGAAATGCAACGAGACATATGGAATTCTGAACATGTATTTTACTTGCAGAAGAGCAACAAGTGCTTTTACATCAGTTTAAAAATCAAAGGTCACGAAGGCGACTTTAGTTTGTTTTATGATACATTCCTGAATATCTGCGTTACCCTCACTCTGAATGCAGATCAGGTGGTGGAGAATTTGTATTAACATTATTACACTGATTATTTTCATTACCGATTTATTGGTCAATTAGTTTTGCAATGAATCCACTAAGTGGATACGGTAAATTGAATATTTGGACTCTAGGATATTGTTTTCTGATGTTTTAAAGACAAAATGATCAATTGATAAAATGTAATTTACAAATGAATCGGTAGTCACAATAATACAGCCATGGGAAAACTGTATGGAGATTGTTTTTAATGTGATTATTTGCTTGATGTATTGACAGCCAGACGTGACGTGACGTGACATGACTCGTATGTCTTACCATTGGCTCCTGAGATTTGATAGTGGAGACGTGTTTCTGGTATGCAGAGATGATACAGTCTCGCCTGAAAAGAGACAAAAAAAACAGTGGCATTGTCAGAAGGAGTTGAAAATGTTTTCTTTCTTGCTTTTTTTGTTTGTTTGTTTGCTTGTACTCGGACTCACTTGCTGGTGATTCCTCCTCCCGGTGGAAGTCCTGGCATCTCCTCCGCAGCCAGGAATTTGATGACGTACAAAAGGTCGGGGTCCTCCTCTCTGGACCTCATCAACTGGATGATTTCTGTGAGGCGAGAATCAAAATGGTTGTAAATGAAGACACTAACAGGAGTTAGAGGAGCGATTTGTTGTAGCGGTCTGGAGCGACTCTTTACCTTCCACTTTCGCATCGATCTGTTGCTCCAGCTCTGCCTCCTTCTGCAGGGCCTCCGGTGTCACCTGGGGGGCGCCGGGGAAGCAGACGATGATGATGCTGATGTTATCCAGGCTGCCCTGCGGAGGGAGACAGAGCACAGACAGATCAGAGTTTGAGGTATTTACTCAAACTGATTTATACTCTATTACATTTCAGAGGAAAATAATGTACTTTTTATTTCATTATTTCTTGCTTTTAATTAATTTATTTGACATCTATTGTAACAGATT
>CAEMYA010000018.1:9573534-9620142 GCA_903131615.1 Diplodus sargus | reverse complement strand
AATTAAATATAATACATGATGATATAACTCATGCATGGGTCATTTTGCCTGCATAATAACTGCTTTTACTTTAGATATTTTGAGTACATTTTCTGCTAGTACTTACACAATTTTTAAAAAATATTTTCTGGGTTAATCAATTAGTTATTTGGTCTATCAAATGTCAGTGTTTCCCAAGATGAAATCCTCAAATGTCTTCTTTTGTCCAAGCCCAAACATATTCAGTTTATTATCATGGAGGAAGAAAGAAACCAGAAAATAATCACATTTAAGAGGCTGGAATCAGATAATTTAGAATATTTATTCTAATATAAATATATTTAATTTAGAATGAATAGTTGACAACTCACTGTTTAATCATTGCAGCTCTGAGTAGTCAGTACCAGTACTTTAACTTAAATAAAGGATCTTAAACCTCGCAGACCCTTGAAATAGACCCGCCTAAAAAAAATAAATAGAACTGAGGTCTGTGTCAGGTTGGATGGAGATATTTTTTGGTTTGTGCATGACATTAATCCCCTTATTATGTCACAGTTAAGGACCTAAAGATGTTGATATTCAGATTTTAGAAAAAAAAAGAAAATCATTACTTTAGTGTAGGCTTTGGAAAAATGCACCTGATGATTAGAGCTAGACAGAAAAATCAGCCTGGCTGATATCAGCTGTTGCAGATAGATTGATATCGATGTTAGCGTTGGCTGATGATTGACACAAAATTGCAGAAATGCCAAACTACTTGTAGTTTTGAGGTCATTACAGTTGATCTCTAACATGATTGCATGTTTATGTTGTGTATTCATCTTAAAAACAGCTGATAAATAGTTATCAGATTATTTTTAATATCCGCTCTTGGCTGGGCTATACTGTGAAGTCATTGCAGTTTTTCCACCCATCAGCTGTGTTTCTTATGACGTCAGAGGTGCGAGGCTTAGTGCGTCCTGGAACATGTAGTCTACAACAGAGCAGGACAGTAATAAGCCTTTTCAGATGAAATAAATAGCAGCCCGTCCAGCAGGGATAAAGACTCTGAGCCTGAGTCTATGGAGCTGTGACACAGAGCTGCCTTCGACAGACGCACATTCAGTCTTAATCCGAGCCGTGTGTAGCGTTTCTCCCCTCCTATCCCGTGTCCCCGGGATGCTCTAATACAGCTATTTATAGGGCAAGCTGAGGACTCGTCAGTGTTCAGACTGGCAGCTACTAACAAGCGCTAAGAAGACCTGCAGGAGAAATCCCCTTATGTAATCGTCCTCACAGAGACCCTCCCCACCGTCAGGATGGAACACCTGTCAGGATCTTTTAATGTAAAGCTTCCCATTCATAAATCCCCCCGCTGCGACACCGTGTGTCAAAGAGAAATCCAGTGAACTGATTTTGCAGAAATGTGTAGAAGTTCAATATTACGAAAGTAGATTAATTACTTTTTAAAATACATAGTTTTTTTCCTTGTTACACTCTGATCTGTGCTTTTAGTCATTACAGAGATTAGAACCGTACTTGAAAATCTGGAAAGACTGCTCCGACGAAGGTTTTGACTTTGTTGCCCTCATGGTTTATGGCCAAGTATTGAACCTCAACCTTTTTGCTGTCCTTTACAAGGTGCAACATGCAAGGGATTTAGTTTAAAGAAATTAAAAAAAAACCTTGAAAAACTAACAAGAATTTTCTGAATTATCTGAAGAAATAACAATTTTGACATTATGACTGCAACTTATTGTGTTGCAGAGATATCCACTGAGGTTAGCATGCTCGGTCTAAAGCTTCCATGCTAGAAGTGTTAACACCAACACTCCCATGTGGCTCCGAGCTCCTAGCCTGGACCGCTAGCTGCATGGCTAACTAAGATATCCAGCTAAGGGCAGCTACAGCTAGCAGCAGTTAGCTGTTACTCTGGTGATTTCTGCCCTGCCCTTTTAACAGGTGGCCGATTTTTACAAAGTTCTTGTTTGTGTTTTAACATTGAGAACTTTTCTTGAAGCCTGCCGTTTTACACTGTGATCCTCCTCTGCAGGTAGAGTTTGTGCAGTTTCGTGACATTTCCAGATGTTTCTATTTTCAATATTTGGAGCATTATTTGTGTCTGAAATCACCCACTCATTCCCTACTCCTTATTCACTATATACGGAGTCCAACATAGTGGACTATATAGGGAGCTCATCGGCAGAAGGAAAATCGCACTTTCGGACACTACTCAGGCGCCGTTAATTACGTCACTGCTGTCGCGCAGTTGAAACGTTAAATCCTGGAGATCAGCTCCCTCTCCGTGACACCCATGCGTTTGTACGCAGCGCAGTGCATGATGGTATATATTGCTTGGTTAGTGACCATCGGTTGTACACTACTCTTGCGATGCATTGTGGGATACTTTGCGTCCACTATATAGGGTATAATAATAGTCACCATGTAATGCACTATAAAGGGAGTAGTAGTGAGTAAGCTGTAGTATTCCAGTCTGCTTGCCGTTCCTCCCTGGTGTAATATTTGAATGCCAAGTCTGAAAGATTGACCTTGCAAGGGTTAAAAAATGTGTCTGTCAGTGTCAAGTCAAACTGTATTATTGTGTTGTTGACTTCTCACCTTATAGAGACAGAGGTCTATGACCTGGGCGCAAATCTCTCTCAGGTCATCGCACACCTGCAGCCGGCTGCGCACAAAGGTACACAGTTCCTCATTACCGATGGCGTCCCACACACCATCACACGCTAGAATGAGGAACTCATCTTCGGGCGTCCTCTCCAGCTCGTAGACCTCGGGCTCTGGCGACACTAGCTGCTCCGTCTGCGGCCTCCAGTCCACCTCCTTGAAGTCAAAGTCCCCCAGAGCTCTTGAAACGGCCAGCGAGCCATTGACCCTCTGCAGGGTCACCGAGCCTCCAGCGTTCTGGATGCGCTCTTTTTCTCTAGGGTTGAACGGCTTGTGGTCCTCTGTGTAGAAGACCACCTGGCCGTTGTGGCAGAGCAGGGTGCGGGAGTCCCCACAGTTAATAAAGTAAATGTAGCGTGGTGAGATCATGACAGCCGCCGCGGTGGAGCCACTACGGTCCCAGTTGTCCTGGCGGGTCAGTTTGTGCATGTGGGTATCAATGTCCAGGAAGCCTTCACGGATGCCCTCCTTCACCTGCTCGGGGTCCTCGTCTGCTTTAACTCCACCTGTGGGAAATGAGGTGGAAATATTGTGATTTTTAAGATGTAAACCATACTGTTTAGTATCTGACGCCGCCATTTTTGTTCAGAGGCCAACACACATGAAACCAGATACCATATTAAAGGGTAACATTGAAGTGTGCTCACAGGTCTTTGGGGATAACTAAAGCGTATGTGAAAATAGTAGTAAAAAGTGTTCAATGGTTCCAGAGGAAGCTGCATGTAATCTGATAAATTGCATGTCATTGCTGTGGGCAAGTTGCATTGTGGGTAATGTAGGCACCACATTTTGAAAAGGAAGAAGAATAAGTGGAATAACAAAGGCTATGGGAACCATACTAGGCCCAACGGTGTAACAGGGGTGTAATGCAGACCAAGGCACTGGTATGCTTTTAACACCTGTTTTGTTCAAGAGTACTCTGGCCTTGATAGGTCACAGAGTGACGGACTAAAGATGACAGCATGTAACTATGAAACATGTAATTAATATTGTTAATCTTCTCATATGGCCAACCAATCCGCTCTCAGCTCATAATGTTAAGTATAAAACTTTATATCTGCATGAACAAAAGCAGCTATGTTTTGTTTTGATCACCAAAATGTGTTTCAGACCAGTGAAGAAAAACACACATTCACGTTTTGAAAAATCATCTGTGTTTCAAAAAAAAGTGTGTTGCATACATTTTCAGTACTGCTTATAATCCATAGCATGTTGTATTTCCAAGGCAATCTCACCCTTTAACTAATTGTTAGAATAGTTGGATTTCACAAGATCCAAGATTTTTATTTTTTTTTTAAGATACTTTATTAATCCCAGAGGGGAAATTATTTTTATCAGATATATATTGCATGCATTACATGCAAACACATCCGAAGTTCTCTGCATTTAACCCATCCTAGCTGCATATATATTGTAAATACACACAATTGTCACATGCAGAGATAAACAAATTATAACTGCAATGAAATTCTTTGTTCACAATATCTCTACCTATTTAAAATATACTGGAAACATTAGGTTTGATAAGGAATTGTCCAAATATTACAACCTAACTTACAGTGAGTGTATTTAAACTCTGTTTGAAGAGCTAGATGTCCTTATATAATTGAGTACACATCCAATTATCCAATCAACTGAAAGTGTGTTCGATGCCATAGTGCAAGTGCTTACAGACACGGATAGGCCTTTATTTTTAACCATCCTGGATTCTTAGATTAATCGTATTAGCCTCTGCTTGTTCTGTACCTGTTGCCAGGATGTGATCCAGTAGGTTTTTGGAGCAGTACTGTGCCACCGTGGTGCCTGCGTGTCCATCAAACACTGCAAAATATCCCCACTCTGTCAGCTCTCCTTTCAGCTGGGGCATGCAGGTGTGGGCGTCCTCCATCTGAGCCCTCCAGCCCTGCATGCTCGCCACAGCATAGTTCATCCCTGAATCAGAGCTCCCCTCCGACACCTGCTTCTCCAGGATGGGACGGTCCAAGTACGGGCTCGGCATCGAGTCGTCCTCGTCCAAACTGTCATCCTCGTCGGGCCCCGTTTCCCTGGTCCCCCCTTTGAAAAAGAAGGTGACCATCTTCTCTGTCTCTCTGACAAGCTGCCGGAGGAAAGAGGGCACCTCCACATTACTGGCCCGCCTGGCTGTCCTCATCACACCGCGGAGCCTGTGCTCTAGCTTCTTGCTCGACCTGGCAGCAGCTCGTCTCCTCCTGGTGGCCCTCCTCCGACCCTGCGTTTTCCGCAACAGGTCCAGCGCAACAGTTAAGTCGTGGCAGACCAGGCACGTAAACAAAAAGTGACGTTAGATAAAAGAATGATCCCTTTAAATGGAAACCAAAATAGTTTTTATGTTAAAAAATTTTAGCGCCATTTTTGCATTCTTCAGCCTGCAGGTTGAGTAAATCCTTCTTCTGTCCTGTTTTCTTTGACAATAAGACCACAAGATGTTTTCCTCTCCGCGCGTCTCTGTTTTCTGTTTCTACGTCACCCTCCTCCTCCTGTTTACCCGTCCTGTTTCAGCTCTGCGCCTCTATTGGCCAGTCTATTTTAATTCTGTTGATTTATCCCTCTGCTCTGACCCCACCTACTGCCTCTCTTCCTCTGTCCGTGTAACACTGTGGGATAATCACCTGGCCTGTGTCTGCACACATGCATGGATTTACGAGTACAAACACTTTACACAACACAGAGTGCCCTAGTAACCAGTCAAGATTTTTGTCTGAAACAAGGAATTTTTTATTCAAATTCAGTGTTTAATTCAGCTTTTTAGTTTGGGACGATCGCAGTAGTGAAGTCAAAACGCTGCACACCCTGCAGTTACAAGAGTTAACAACTCAACAATGTGCCTCTGTTAGTTTACTGTTTGTTCTGAAGCTCTCCATCATATCACAGGGTCTTCATGAGCACACCTTACATGGCCTTTACGCTATCGTAAAGCTTGGTATAACCTTAGTATTACTATCACCATGGTAGCCGGCTCCAGAGCCTAAAGGATCCGGACATGGACACAGAGCTCACAATGAACTGAGAAGTTATAATGAGCAATACAGAAAATACAAAACAAGTTGATGTTGAAAACTTTAACTTTGTGTCAGTTTTCGTCTCGATGAGCAATTTTGAGCAACAGCTTTTAAGTCACATGGATGAGAATGCTTAAGTTAAGGCTTGAAGACCCAATTTTGCTGACTCAGCTATTATTCTATATCTCTGGGCTTATCGGGCTATCAGAAAGCACCGTGATTACTCGTGCTGTGTTGCTACCCGGCTCTGGAGACTCAAAGATCCTGACATGGAGACAGTTTACAATAAATTGAGAGCTCATAAAGTACAATGAAGAGAATTTATGGGAGAAATTGACAAATTGATGTTGAATTTTTCCTCAATGAGTTTATAGAATAAACTTGATGAGTCTCAGTTGTTCTTACAGGGATTTATGACTTTGATACAAACACACATCTGTCACCAAAGAAGATCTTAGTATGTCATGTATACGTGGGAACAGCCTCTCTGAAACCTTAAAGTAACATTATGTTCAGTTAGCGTTACACACATACGTCATGCAGATTCTTGTGTCATCGTGTCAGCAGACAGAAAGGTCTGTGTCGTCTCCGGGTCATTATTATTAAGGTTGTCTGGAGTCTCTTCAAGGCTAATCTCATCCGTACGTCCAGACACCCAGAGCCTGCTCACAAAAGTGCCAAGTGTGAAACGTGATGAGTAACCATGTAAACAAGGGTTAGGACTAAGTCTTCACTTTAACGAGCCTACACTGGTCTACCGAAAGAAACAGCACCTACGATTGTGATTATAAAAGGAATTCATATTCATATAGTTTGTTAAAGAGGCCAAAGATCACCAACATGTCAACAGTTTATTTGTTTGTCAGGTTTTCTTCCACCATGTGCTCTCGACTTATTTGAGTTTCTGTCGTTTTCCAATGTATTTTTTTGTCTTTAATTAAAAAGCACTCTGTAATAAACATGTGAAAAATTAAATGAACTAGAGCCTGAAACAAGGTGAAATGTATGTCGACACACCTGCTCTGTGTGTGACTTGCTGATTCCTTGTTGTCCCTGCATGATTGCTGTGTGCCTTAATCTCATTACCTGCGCTGTATTTACAGATCCTGACCCCATTTTCCATGTTTGACCCTCTGACGTTTAGTGACGTTAAAGACCATATATGTGATTATCCAGCTGTAAATAGGGCTAAACCTTGCCATCAGCTGATGGTGGTCTGTGATGGCAGTGTTTCAGGTGAAGTGTGTGTCAACCTTTACCATCCAGAAACGACAACTCGGGAAGTTAATCCTCTTGTGGCTTGTATTTTCAATTCCTCTCAATTTGGCATCAATGATAATGATGATGATGATGATGATGATGCCATTCCTTAAAGGTTCAGGACCGCAACGGCATTTATCATTTGTCTGTCAGCCTGTCAAGTCATTTGTCAGTTTCACGTCTGTTATTCCCAAATTAAACATGTCGAGGTACAAGTTGAGTTATTATGACACCATGGAACAAAAGTCGTCAACGTATCTAACTCTCCAACGCCAGCAATGTTTGAATTAAGTTTTAAACTTTAATGTTGTAAACAGACAAAAATTGTGTTGTTCCATTTAAGAGCTGGAACAACACACACCTCCGTCAAGGCCAATAGGTCACCCTTATGATGTGAAAAAATCTGCAAGAACAACCACTTTATGTATGAGGAAACATTTCCAATACTAGAATAATGTCAAGATATGGTTGTGAAGCCTCATCCTCTCAGCTGGGCTTTTATCATGTAAAAATATCGAAGCTAAGAAAATAACAGTTGTTATGAAAAACTGCACGTTTGTAAGGACAACGGTTTTATTTGAGTCAAGTTTGCGTCTTGAACAACCAAATTAGTATGATTGTTTCAGTGATATGCATGTATTTACACTTACATAGCCTCACAGTGGTTTGAGAAAAAAAGTTGTTGCAATTGTGGTGATTTGTACGAGTTCTCTCATGAATCCACTTTATATTTGAATGTAAACACTGTTATTCTCCTCTGGTTAAGTAGGCCAAACTACATTATTGAGCTAGATTTTTTAAAATCTATACTTAGTACTGAAAACTCTCTCTCCTTTTATAAAAGAAATATCTTTTTATCCCATCTATCAAAAGTTACATTCCCTCGCTTTAAATGTCTTGTGCTGTATTGTTGTTAATGTCTTTCAGGCCTTGTTGAAGATGAAGTGTGTTATACAGTAACCAGTAGTATAAATCAAAGCAAAGAGGCCGGTGTGTGGAGGCATCAGCTACACAATGCTGCCCCCTGCTTTTCACAGCTGCACAGGCCTCAATTCCCTTTATAGAGAAAGCTTTTAGTTGAGCCTGTACATTATTTATACACCAGCTTTAAGGATGATTTAGGTGTGGTTTGTTTTTACGGGTACGATTTTTAAAACGGTCACATATCTTAAATGTGACATGGGGATGTGATGTATATTATCAAGACGCAACAAAGCTGACAAACCTTACTGTTCATGTTGTCAAGCTACGTTCCTGACCGTCCTGCACATCCTCAAATGCATCCCTCTATGTCCATGTACTGTATAGGCTCATGTTGTACATTATTAATGACCCATTACTCCTTCTCTTACAGGCTGCTCCTATGAGATCCTCAGATGGAATCACATGGCGAGGGAGAGAGAGGAAGCGTCAGATCATCGTCAATGAATGGGAGAAGAGAACGAGCTCAGACAGACACAGGGACACGCTCGTGCTTCTCTCCCTCTGCTGTAGCGTGCGTTACTCCCGCTGCAGTCATAACGATGCGAGAGGAGATGAGGGGAGGAGGAGGAGGGAGGAGGATGGTGGTGGTGTGAGGCAGGCAGGCAGGGCGGGGCTGAGCGAGAGTGAGAGAGGGCGAGAGCAAGCTGCTCAACAGACGACCAAGAAACAGAGGGAGGAGGAGGAGGAAGAGAGGGAGTGTATCCACAGGACGTGAGTGCCGGCAGCTGAGGAGGAGGAGGAGGGGGGCTTCCAGACTGGATGGGCCCAGCAATGCCTTGATGGAGTATGGGCCAGGTTTTAGGATTCTCCCACTGCCGTGAGTCTGCTTTTGTTCTGCTCTTTCCATCTGTGTGGGAGGTGTGCATGTGTTCCTCTCACTATACCATCGCCACGTATTCCAGCTCAGCATCTTTTCCCTTGCTAACTTGCTGTGGGCATCATATGCATCGACTCCACTCCTCTTCCTCCCCTCACTCTCCATTCCTCTCTGCTGCGCACACCCTCTATAAACACATGGCCGAATGGCTGGATGCAGAGGGAGAGCCGCTGTGTGTTGTTGTTGTTGCCTCCCTTTGATTTGTGGGTGTTTATGTGGATGTGTGCGAGGAGGGCTCTGCAGGCAGGGATACAAGTTATTTCTCCCTGAAAAGCTTCTGTTGTGATGTCACATCTCTCTCACAAGATATCCTCTGCAGTTGAATTAAAGTGGTTTGTGGTGATTTGCATGCGTTCATACCGGTACAGGAGAGACGATATGCTGCGTTCTGTGCTCAGCCTGGGGTTGATTTATTGGCTAATGTCATGCTGGCTATCTAATGTAGTGAAGGCCTTTCACTGCTGCCAGTTTAGCTCTGTGGGGAGATGAGTCTGTATTCACTGACCTATAGAACGCAAGTAAAACTGTCACGCTCCTCGATCTGGAATTGATATAAACCTAGTCTTATGTCCTTTTGCATAGCAGTTGGTATGTATTGATTGGCTTTGCGACAAATACTTCAGTGTGAGATACAATGGAGGAGTGAGCAGCTGTTACTGCTTTAAAAATGAATCATAACAAGGTGCTGCAGAGTGTCGGGCTTTTTATGCTCTTAGTCATTTCACATTGGTACACTGACATTCAGTGTTTCGAGATGCACATGTGAAATGGTGGAAGAGATGGTTTAAAGGTGCAGTATGTAGTTTTAGAGAAGACGTTTGAATCAGAAGAGAAAAGATCTTTGCTGAATGATTTTCTGTGCCTAAATAAATGTAATAAACAAACTCTTCCTTTTCATGACTGAATAAACTGAACAAACAAACTGAACTTGCAGGAGGACAGAACTTCATACTGTTTTACTTTGTTTATATGTGGCGGACCCTGCCACCTTTCTAGCTTCTAACAGTGTTCTGGGAGCTTATTTTCCACTGAGAACAGCTTGTTTATTCAGTTATGGAAAAGAAAAAACATTTCTGAGTTTGTGTCATTACATAGGGCTTCTTTTACAGCATGTAAAACTACATCAATTCTAACTGCAATGTTTACTGGTAGAATAAACTGAACTTGTGACTGTTTTCTTCCAGAGGAATATGGCTCTGTGGCGTCCACTCCAGACTCAACGCCTCCATGCACCGATGGTAATGAAGCCGACACTTCCACTTCCATCCATCCACGGAGAGATTCTGTCACACAATTATTACTTGTATGTTCGGAGACGGACAAGTTAGGTTAACTGTGGGCTTTAGATTGCATTTGAATGATGAATGGGCGTCTGCCCCCCCCTACAACCCATCAAAGGATAAGCAGTTATAGAGATTGTATAATAGTAACAGAGATTCCTGCTTCCTGTCAGCCTTTCTTTTGAGCCCAACATTAGAAGAATACAGCTGAGCACCTCCCTCACCTCAAAAAACACAAGCACTGAGGATCCACGGGCAATCACACGGGACGGTTTTGATCACAGCCACGTTTTTGAAGCAGAGACATTTGTGTATTTATCAAAGAGGATTTCATTCTTTTTAGAAGTCACACCTTTTTTTTCTCCTAGACATCAAGTGACACACCTGGCTGCTTTCATGCGACAAAATCACTGTCCTTGTATGACACTGAACTAATAAACACACTGTTAGCTGCTCTATAGATTAATATAAACTGATGAGTGTTGTAAAAATTGCCCCTCTGCTATTTTCTTTCTTTGTCTGACGTCTGCATGTCGCTCTCTGTGTTCTGGTGACCACATTTGTTTGTTTTTGTCTCCATTCAGGCGGAAACGAGGAGTCCGAGATGTGCGAGCTGCAAACAGCCAGGGAGTGGTCTGACGATGAGGAGGGGGGAGACGGGGATCCAGATGATGACGAGGGACTGGCGTCGTCCCCGTCCATCTGGGGCACGCCGCGTCAGAACTCCTTTGAGCTGACTTTCTCTTACATCGCCATCGCCGAGCCCGAGGCGGTGGGAGCCTCGCGTCACCTCCGTGACCGACGCAGGGCCGGCTCCCGGGGAAGCCGCACTCCTTTGATCCGCACGGACACCCTGGAGACACTGTTGGACTCCCCCGATGTGGACTGGGACCCTCAAGCCTTTCTCAATCGAGAGGAAGAATCAGAGAGGAGCGAGCAGGAGAGGATGGCGGGCGCAGCGGTGAGGCGGGAGCAGCATGGACAAACTGAGACTATCACAATCCAGCCCTCTCCCCAAAATCTGGACCCGGACACTCAGGAGGGGGACGCAGGAACCCAAAGAGAGGAGACGCCGAGCAGTCAGGCTGTCCAGCCTCCCTCTCCGTCCTCATCTTCCCAGCATCAGAGCCCCTCACAGATACTTCAGGGTGAGAAACAGGAGGAATGTGTGAAGAGGTTGATTTATTTCATAGAGAAAGATGCCCCAACACAAAGACTGCTTATTGACCTAGTGATAGCTCACAGCAAATTAAATCTCAATAGGCCATTTGCTCAAGAGGCACGCAAATCTCGAGTAGGCTACAAAGTTCAGTAGATGATTTACGGCTCTGTACTTCCCTCAGACATCAGCATGAACCTTTCTTACAATTAACTACTTGGATGAACCTCTTACTGAGCTGCCATCGATTCTGGCTGTCGACATTTTAAAACATCTTCTGAAATATCTCTCAAACATGTCACCTGCGTAAATTTGAAATAATAGGCTGTGTAGTTGTAAGATCGTCCTTCCTCTTATGTGTACACATGGCTGTTTGCAGTCTTCGTTGTTGCTGAGAGGTTTCCACATTTGAACACATTTGATAGTTCACCGAGGTGTGTGCTTGTGCTCATTTGAGTCAGGCGATGCTTCACAGATTGATCACTAAAAAACGTGTGTCCGCCCGTCTTCTTACCGCTTGTAACTCTTCCTCATTCCTCCTCCCTGTCTGCGATGTGCCAGCAGCTGGTTAAATAGTCTGACTTATGATGATCTGAAATGTCTCTTTCTTGAGTCAGAGTCAACCAAGGTCAGTTATCTTTTATATCACAATGCCTCAGGGGTCTTTGGAATCTCACCACATCCTCTGTCCTTCAACTGTTACATTAGGAAAAAGCCCCCTGCAAAAAAGGAAGAAGCCTCAGGAACAGTAAATTAATCCAACATGCAACAGACCAACAAAACCACAGAATATACAGATTACAATGACAACATTTCTGATACACGTAGACTTTAAAATGTCTGTAAGGAATGTGGATCCAGGAGGACAAATAGGGCAGCTTGAGTTACGACCTCTCCTCCGCCGTTTTGACAAGAAATGACTACATACCTGATCGATGGCCAAAATTAAGTGGGCCTCTATTCTGGAGATGGCCCAGAGGCAGTTTATGATCTTTCTGTGTGGCGATGTAATAAATATTTAGCTGTTTACTCCTAAACAAATGTTCATATTTGAACTAGCTTGTGTCACACCTGAAAAAACGGATCACAATGTGCAAAAAATAACGCATATGACATGTGATTTTTTGGAAACATGAAGATAAAAAGCAGTCCGCCTTTTCCTACAGTCCTCACTTATGGAAAGATACGATGACTAATGCCGTCTGCTAATTTTAGAGCAGTTACAGCTGCAACGTTAGAATAATGGAAGGAGCCCAGCCTACTAATTATCAGCCTCGTCAGAGTGGAAGACTTAATTTTGACAGTTTATTAAACTCCAATATGATGCAGCCAAAAATGCTGACATACTCCTAATATCTTCCCTTTCTAATTTCCTCCACAGCAACATCCAGCTCATGAAAATGATGAAAAGTGAAAAAAACCAAACCTTTCCAATATTATTAGACTCTCACAACAAGCGCTATATTTCCCAGGATGCTTCATCCTGAAGAGTTACTGTAGAAAAAGTGCTAAACGTGGTAAAACATGTCCTCAGCTGTCTGTCCAGCAAAGCCCGCGGTGATGTCACCTTGATAGTGACATCATCTTCTCTTTCCCAGCAGCAACTTCACCGACCCCTGAGCCAGAGTCTCCCGTCGCCATGGAAACCATTTCAGTCAAGCTGCTCACATCTGTGCGACCCAGAGGCCCAGCTGCCATCGGTCTAAACTCTCAGGAACAGCTGGTCAGCGATCACTGGTTTTCGGCACTCAACCTGTCGGAGGACCCGGCAGTTTGCACCCACATCGCAGGTACAAGACTCGCACCTTTGAATCTCCTCCGACCTCCATCATGTCTCTGTGTCTTTGTCTCGCTGCTGAGCGAGATTCTTTCCATGAGCTCGTTAATCGATGCTTTGAATGAAGAAAATATCACATTTCAGCATGAACGTCCACGAGCAGACGGACAAAGATAGTCGTCCCCCCTCCCCTCATTGTTACCCTCTCTTGGGGATTTCAGGAATGATTTGCTAATTGTGGGGAGAGCATTCCTGGCAGGCGCTCAGATTTTGGACACCATCACCAGCTGATGTCAGAACGTGTCACCGTTTGACACACACACGCACACACACACACACACAGATGGGTAAAGACAGGTGCACGTGTGTGTGTGCCGTTTCTTTTATAAGCAGGTTTGTTAGCACTTAAGGAGCGTATGAGAGAAAGAGTGAGCACAAGATAACATTCTGTCTTCCAACTTGATGGCATTTTAAGTGGACCTCCAGTCAGAGTGGAGCTCAGTCTTATTTTAGTGGCAAGCAGAGGAGGGGGTGCTGAAACCACTGATTAATGGTTGGTCGGGCTGATGACAGAGTTTAGGGTGTCCTGAATAAATAGCACACATGCATGAATTGGAGCTTCATGTTTCTCCTGGTTTTATTACATGTTTTAGGGGCCGCACATCAAATCCCATTGCTTTTTTTGGCAACTGAATTGTGTCTCTCGAAAAACGATGCAAAAAACTGTGATTGTATTAAATTTGTGGTCATATTTTACACTTTGATCAAACTGTTTCTGGATATTTCAAGGTGTTGTACCGCCGGTTGTGTTTCAACAACATTTAACATTTGAAAACCTTCCAATGTGATGCAAATGTTTGGCAAAACAACATGTAAGATATCCTGAAGTGTATTACTTATTGTAATGTAACTCATATATCATATCGGCACAATGATAACAAAACAAATTTGTTGGACAAGCAAAGGATTTAAATTTTTTAGAAATGCATGTGTTTTTAGGGGGTGAACACATGCACACATACTGCAGCTTGTTTGGGTAAACTGATCAAGCTTTGTCCAAATCGGCACATGAAAAGTTTTACTTAACTGGACTCCAGGCAATTGAATCACTACCTGCATCTCCAAGTTTTGCGGCAATTCAAAAATTCTGTCAGATTATCATTAAATTGCTTTATTAGCAAGCATACAAACTCGCCTTATTTGAGGATTTTACAATGAAATACGCTTTATTTTCCGCAGCTTTACTCAAAAAAGTGAGAAAGTCAAGCCCTCACCCCTTCATTATCAGTCGTGGTTGCACAGAAAGGTTTGGCTTGGTTACATAACGGAAATCAAACCCTGACTCTCCTGTTTCAGGTGCTGGATTGCACATGAATGTGAACTCTTTCTGACCTTTACCAAGGAATCCCATGAATTCATTATGTGCCACAGTGAACTGTTGCTTAAATCGAGACGTTTTAAGAGTATTGTGTGATTGTGTTGCGAATCATCCCTTTACGTGTGAAGCTCTCGGGAGTCTTGAAGAGCGGTGGGCGGTGCTGTGAACAAGATTATTTTGGGCTGTCAGGCCTTTGGACTGCTGAGCGAGCAGGGGGGAGGCCAAAAACAGCTCAGAGGGGCGAGGGGGAGCACAGCGGGACAGAGACAGGGTGACAGAGGGTGTGAGGGCAAATACTGGAGCAGACACCAAAATGGCCAGCAAAGGTGAGACCTTCGGCTTAGAGAGAAAAGGGGATAATTCTGGCAGCCCATCTATGCAGACAATGTTTAGGTATTCGTTTACAGCTGTGACCTGAATGTATAGAGTCGTGTTTGGTTTCACTGAGAGGAGAGACACTGTAGATTCAAGTCTGAATGGGTGGAGACCGTTTATAGCCTCTAGTAGTTGACTGACGAGCTTTGTGACTTCGTTGTATTGGTGAGAGAGGCGGACTATCGAGGGACTGAAGGTGGGAATTTAGCAGATTCTTCTGCTAATTATTTTTTTTTGATCATCATACAAGAAGAGCCTCCGCAGGCAGCAGCTCCTGTCAGCTGGAGGTGTGTTTGTCTTTTAACTGATGAGCTGTTCAGGTGTAGCAGGGTAGCCTCCGTATCAGTGGTCTGTATTTGAATTAGCGACAGCCATTCAAATGAGTATTTACTCTCCTGTTGCGGGATGCTTCTTGCAGATAATAATTCGGCCGGCCGGTTTCACTTACATCTGACAGTTTCCTCTTCGCAGCTGGCAACAGCAGAGACATTTCACACTTAGTGCGATGAGATTTCCTGGACACATGCGATTAAGCTTACAGGACCTGAGTCGCATGAAATGGATGTTGATGGTAAAACGAGATGACGTTGGGCCAAGGTGTGAATGAGTCATGTGATATATTCTTATCGGTTGATTAGCCGGGTTGCTTGATTGGAACATGGACACCTTTTATACAATCACTCACTCGCTGTTAATTTATAAAAAAGCTAACCGGCTGTAGTTGAATGTATGGTGGAGAGTAAATGCTACTGAGTAATGATTGCCTCCTAATTCAGGGCAATTATTACTCGCTGATTGCTGTTGAAGTATGTTTATGTCAATACAGTTGAAGGCAATTGAAAGATAAATATCGGAGCCCCTCTGAGGGCTCCTAAAGGCTGAAATATTTACTACATCCAATAAAAAAGTGTGTAAAGTGTTAGAACATCCAGCATGTTTTCTCCCTCATGTTACAGGCGGTTTATGATACGTATGTTGGGTTTAGTTTAGTTAGTTAAACAAATGCTTTATTATAACCGTACGCCCATGTGTGTCCATTTAATGCAAATCTGGAGTAAGCTGCCAGTTAGCTTACCTCAGCATAAAGACTGGAAACAGCGGCAAACTGCTAGCCCGGCTTTATCTGGTCGTGACCAAAATCTTCCTACTAGCACTGATGAAGCTCACTCATTATTTTCTCATCACGTTTATTTGATATCACTGTAAATATGTCGAGAAATGCCTGACAACCAGTGGGCACTCCAGGAAGTCACTGCACCCGGCCAAGAAACATAACCTCCTCGACATTCTGCAATGTGATAGAATGTTTCAATTCATGAGCTTAAAATGCGCCGGTTGACAGATTTGACTACCTAAAGGAGAGGGCTAGGCGAGTTGGTTCCCCCTTTTTAAAGTATGTACACTAAGCTAAGCTAATTAGCTTCCACGGTAATAAGAGAGTGCAGTGATTGGTGCTGCTGCATATTTGCTCTTCCTTGGTCTGTTCAGAAAATCCTAAACGAGTATTCCCAGATTAGACGCCTTTCGTTTCTTTCCCTTGTTCTGTGAAATGAGTCTTTTACCCTGACACCATGTCCCAGGATGACAGCAACACAAACAAACACCTCGCACAGGTGTGTTCCAGGGGCATCGTGGGCATTAACTGTTTGCAGTAATGCTTATAAATAACCCACCTGCTGTGAGTGCACTCTATTCAAAGAGGATTTTCCATTATTCAAACGCTGAGGCTTAGCACTGAATGACAAGCACAAAGCCCGTCTGACAGTGCTGCACCGCACAACACACCATGTAATTGCACAGCACTATGGACTGTCTGCTATAGTTTTTAGTTATGTGGTTGTCCACAGGTTTGACATTAAACTGTATGTTAAAAGTCGTCCACTCTTGTGACTCTGTGGACACCTCAGTCTCCACAGCAGCTGTTGCTGGGTGACAGAGAGAGACACCACCGGGGCGTGGAAGAAGTGCTGCTGACGGCCTGACGTGTGCCGGCAGGTGTTGCGAAAGGGCTGCGTTTAAATTCTGTCCGACCGCTTGCCTCTCTCTTTCATCTGAGGGGCTAAATTTAGCCGGAGCCGGAGCCTGACGTGTCCTCGTCGCTGCTGCGTGTGTGCTCACTCGTGCTGGAGGCTGGAGGTCCTTCTTCTCTGCCTCTTCCACTTCTCTGGGCTCCCTTCTCTTTCCTATCACCATGTCGGAACTACTGTCTCTTCCTGCCACTCTTCCTCTCTCCAGTTCCCCTCGAAAAAATGAAAGGGCTTTTGGAGGGGCTGGAGGCGGAGTGAGGATGCTGCAGCTGCTGTGTGAAAAGCAGAAGGACGCAGTAACTCATAATGATGTCAGCTGAAAATGATAGACCAACTTGCAGCTAGCATTTCTGAGACTTGTATATGCATTTGGAGATTTATACAGTACTGACCGTATATAAATAATTCTCTAGACAAGTTCACGGTAAATCTGCAATTATATCCCATTTCAAATGTCTGATAATCAGTCCATATTGTCTCAACCGTCCCCTGCACATTTCTCCAGTTGTTTTCCTACTCTGCACCTTGTTATTTCTCCATCCTTTCCCTACCGTTTCACTTTCATGCTCTCTCCTCCTTGCGTTTCAGTGATGGACCTGATCTACTGGAAGGAGACGGAGCGGACGGGCATGGTGCTGACGGGGTTAGTGGTCGGCCTGCTGTCCCTGTTCCAGCTCAGCATCATCACCGTGATCTCCACAGTCTCCCTCGCCGTCATGTGCTTCACCATCTCAGTGCGCATTTACTACCAACTCCTCTACGTCCTCAGCTGGGGCGACGGAGAGCACCCCTTCAAGTAAGAACGAGGACAGCGGGCGAGACAGGGGAAAAGACAAAAGGCCACAGCAGAGAGATGACGATTCGCCCCATTCAGTCACAGTGTATAAACACCTGCAGTGAATTCAGCCGGAGGCTTTTTCAGTCCTATTTCAATTCTCCCTTCTTTATCAAGAATATTTGTCTCTGTTATCATAACAGGGGTTGAGTTGAGGTTCAGGCAGTTAGATTATCGAAACATTAACATGCTGTTGACGGTTTTTGTATGCTTGTATGCAAATATGTTTTAAACTATAGGACTAATTGATAAGTGATAGCTGTTCCTCTATGAAATGACAGCTGCAAGGCACCAAATTGTTAATGAAAGAGTCATGGTAAGCCTCTGGACGCTGACAGGACTGGGGCTGTCATGATCTGAATTCTAAATTCAAATTTGATTGAAATGAGCCTTCGTTATCGAAATCGAGAGTAGCATCAGCGCTTCTGTCATTATTTGTTTGTCCTCTCCAATCTCGCCTATTTGCTTGAGTCATTTATTTTTTTTTTTGCTGTAACATTTTTTTACAGCATTTATTTCGCACATAAAATTATTCCCAATTCTATTACAAAAATAGCACTTAAAGTATCATTTAATGCAAAGTTTTTCCTTCAAGTTGAGTCGATGTGAATAAATTAAATAACTCTGGTTAAGATACGTTATTGCAATTTTTCAACTATTACACATAATCCATATGTAATGTGTTACTTTTATGTCTAATACTTCAAAGATTGCAGACTAGTTTTAATTATCCACATTGTCTCAACGTGATAGAAATACATTAAGTGATATATTTTGCGTAGAAATTATGTAATAGAATTAGAAGGAAATTTAAGAGCATCTCCATAGCGTGGCACTTGGTACTGTGGAGCATATTCTTTTTAAAACTATTTGAAAATGTAAATGACAGTGATTTAGAAAGTGTTTAAATCGAAGACCTTAAAGTTGAAAGTCAAATCAATACGTGGATCTACAGAATCGTGACAGTGAGTAAGTAACTAGTAAAACTTTATTAATTTAGCATCTTTTTTGAACACTGGTCACAAAGTGCATTGCATCAACATCCATACAGAAAAAGAAAATTCAGACACTGAGTGGACGGCGCATGCAAGAAGGAAATAAACATTCAGAAGTCTAAACAAATGCACATGAACACAGAAAACATACAACATCCAGAGCAGTCCTTGAAATCATAGAAAAGCCTACTACACTCAACGGACTCAGCTAAAGAGGATGGAGGTCGTTTCAAAGTCTGGGTGGTGTCTAGTGGTGTCTGGCTTTGGTAGCACAGAAATACAGGCGGGTGCTAAGCCATGTAGCGCCCTTAAGGTGATTAAAAGAATCTTAAAATCAATTCTGAAGTTCACTGGCAGTCGGTGCAGCGGGGCTAAATTAAGACTGACACGAGATCTATGCTCAGCCTCACTGCTGCATTCTGGTCAAACTGAAGTCGTGCAATGGCAGTTGACTCAACTGACTGAATGAAGTATTTGAGCCCTGTAACTTGACTAAAGTTTGACTTCTAAATACAAAGCCAATAATAATGCATTGAAATGTTAATGAGGAAAAACTTACTTACTGAAAAACTGTATTGAACTAAACACAGAAACACTACACCAGGCATGTCCAAACTATTCCACAAAGGGCCGTGTGGCTGCAGGTTTTTGTTCCAACCAGTCAAGAGCACACAGTTTGACCAATCAACTTTCTGAAGACTGAGATCAGTTGATTAAATGAGTCAGGTCAGGTGTGCTGCTGCTTGGTTGAAAAGAAAACCTGCAGCCACACGGCCCTTTCTGGAAGAGTTTGGACATGCCTGCACTACACAGTACTGAGAATAAATGTCTCCATCTTTTCTTTCTGTTTCAGCCTCCTATTTTCTGCACCTCATGTCCTCTGTTTGTTGTCTCACTCCCTCTCAGGTCGTACTTGGACCTGGACATCAGTCTCAGTGGAGAGGAGGCCGACCGCTACATGCGGAGAGCCATCGTCATGTTTCTGTCTGCTGTCGACACACTGAAGGGACTCCTTTTTGTCAAAAACGTTGTCGAGTCACTTAAGGTGAGCTAAGCTAGCAAATGAAGCCTTACTGTGTGTGTGTGTGTGTGCGTGTGTGTGTGTGTGTGTGCACGTGTGCGTGTGCGTCTCTCATTCTCTTAATGACCTGATCTCAAAGGTTTTGCTCTGTCCTGCCCAGATGTTCTCCTCCTCATTAACTCAGACGTCAGTCCATCCCTACATTCATACATTTTGCTCCATCATTTGTCATTCGTCATCTCACTCCATCCATCATTTGAAATGACATCGCCATGCCAACCATCTCATCTCATTATGCTAACTCAGAGCTGAAGTCCCTGCTCCCTAAATTAGGGGCAATATTACAGACGGCAAACTGTCAGCCCCAATGACATATTTTAGGTAATAATGTGGAGAGGAATCAGTCCCTTTGGAAAGAAAAAATGAATTGAATTGGAACTAACTGCATAAAAATGAGGCGATCTGCCTCTCTTATGGATGCTTTTTATCCAGCCTCTGGGTGCGCCTCGCTTGCTAACACATATAGAGCATCATGTTATATGTGAGAGTCACAGACATATAGACATCCTACACTTTTCACTTAAACAGTGCTTAGTTTTTAACCCAGACTTGTTATAAAACAGTCTGGATTTAATACTGAAACCCCTGTATGACCAAATGAGACCATCAGTAAGAAGATTGGCTATTTTTATATTGTTGTTATAGTTATTCTTAATGCCTGTCCCAGGGTCAGATTCTGCGTCCTTATCTGTGTCGGGCAAGCCATAAAAAAATGTTTCCAGAGTGCTGAGGATTAAATGAGGGGTCTCTGACGCTGCTCTGTAGTTTGGTGATGCGGGACTGCGACAAAGTTTTATTTGTTTCACCATCATCACATTACAGTTATTAATCCTACATAGCCACAAACAGATACATCATCTCATCACCGCGCATCCTGCAAACAGCTGTGCTTAAAAAAGGATAAGAGTGTTAAAAATATGAGTCTTTCTTTTTCACCGCTTCTAAACAAACCCATGTGCCAGCCAGATTAAGATCTTTATAATAGGAAGCTCTGGTTCTCATACAGCTTTTGTCCACAGGGGCCGCCAGAGTAGGTGTAAAACGACAATAGTAGCTGTTTTAAATGTCCCTTAGCTGGGGTGGTGAAGCGAGGCAGTTATTAATCACAGGATTGGTTGTTCCACCTCTGACTCCTCATGTTTAAGTACACAAACTGGACAGAGAGTATTAAAAGACTTTTAACGCATTTTAATATACTACACACAAATATGAATAGACAAAGCAATGCTAATACAGTTAAGTTAAGCACAGTTAAAGACAAAGTGCAGGTACATTGTGCACAAGCCTTATACAAAGTGTATGATAATGTCATATCATCTTATCAATACCAGCATCCAAAGAAAGAATATATCGAACAGTAGTCACCATAAAAAGTAAGGGCCAGTATCAAATGGCCAGTGTACATTACATTCATTGTTACATCGTGTCAGATATCCTGTTAACAATGTGATCAGTATAAATGCAGCAATTACTGACAACTTTTCTATTTAAAAAAAAATCTTTGGAGGTGTTTCTCTTTTTGTTAATGATAAAAACTAGTTTTCAGCTGACAGCACAAGTGATAAAAAAAAGATCTTGAGCCAAAAAATCTGCAAAATCAATAAAAATTCCGCGAGAAATGAAAAAGAAATATGACAAACTTCTAAATATAACGTGATACTTTGAATTCAGTTGAATTAATCAATAATGGTCCACATTTCCGTCAGTGACTACAGACACTTGCTTCATGTGATCATTACTATATTAGGACAGGATGTACTGATGCAGCACTGACCGCGCGTCAGTACCAACCATCACTTTTTCAGCGCGGTACGTAATCTTCTCAGATGTCAGTGTAAACTGTTGCGGATCAGACCCCGGCAGGACTCAGTGTGGTTCATCCCTAATGTAATTTTGGCATTTCACTAATTAACAGCAGCCGTTTGTGAGCAGACAGAGTTAACACGTTTACAGTAAATGTTGAGTCAGTGCGAGCTGAGCCCCAGAGACCTCCAAAGTCTCAACCCTGACCTGGCCGGTATGTGACATGACACACAGGAGGAGGCATGTACGCAGAGACGCCCCGAGATTCTCTTTCCAGTACGAGACAGGGGTGTCCCATATCAGGGCAGCTGTGGATGTGACACTGTGAGATATAAGAGGAAACGCAGACAGCCATATTGGGAGTCTCGCACTCGGAGCTATTTCTTTTTCTCGTCGAGGAGGAAATGATGTCAGTGTGGATGGTTTCATGGAGTCACCTGATTGATCTCCACAGTAAAATGCGATGCAGGGAATTATGCAGCACTGCCAACAGGATTTACTGCTTTGTAAAATAATCAAATTAATACCACGTGGAGCACCGCTGGAGGGTTTTGCTTGACAGCTACACAAATCATTAATCATCATTTTCTTTTGTCGACACAAATCAATGGAACACACTTCCAACAGAGCTGATTACATGTGCAGATTTTAAAACATTTTCATGTCACACAAAACGTCGGATGCTGTCACAGCAAACTTGTCGACATTTGTGAGTGAGAGAGTGTGTGTGTGTGTGTGTGTGTGTGTATGTATTTGATGGGGGGCATATTTATTTATAAAAGGTGGCGTGAGGGAGTAAATTGTTTTAATGATGTGGTAATGTGTGTATTCATAACTTTTATTTGAAATTTTGCACAACTGTGAATTTAGTAACCATTTTTAATTTATTGTATGTTCCAACTACCTGCCCAGGGACTACGGGTGGAAAATAGCAACTTGCTAAAACCCGGTGCAATGAATCTCTCCTTGTTATGTACAGGATTAATGTTTTATTGTGCACTGTCCCTGTTCAAATAACAAAAATAATCATAAATAATGATGGAAGGTAAACTGACTCTCTCTCTGCTGCTGTTCCTCTTAGCTCCTGGTTCTGATGTACCTTGTGACGTACCTGGGACAACTGTGCAATGGCCTTACTCTGCTCATCATAAGTAAGAAACACACATTTCCTGTTGGAAACATATGTTGGAAATCTATTAAAATGCTGTACGGCTGTCAAGTTAATTACTTTACCTTGTTTGTTTCTCCTCCAGGTGTGATCGCTGTCTTTTCTCTGCCTCTTTTATACCAACGACGCCAGGTAATTCCCCAAATGTGTTCTTTGTACTGCCACTTCCTTCAACACTTCCTTTTATCTTTTAACTCTTCCTGTATTCTTGTCATTTCACAGGAGGAGGTGGACAGCTTTGTTGTGAAAATCCAGGCCAAAATTGACAACATCAAGGACATGTGAGTATGGCGCCATCTTCTGGCATAATGTTGCCATCAGCACAGGTTTACTGGTATTTTGTTACTGATGTTACTGATGTTACTGAAGTACGGTGGCCCAGCGAGCTGAATGTACTGCAACCGAAGAAAACGCACAGAAATAGACTAATACAGGCAAAGTAAGGAGAGATTCTACCAATTTGACAACACGTGCAGAATTTAACATTTAAACTGGTGCAGAGAGAGACAGCAAGTGTTTCCAGGGGACCCTAAAAATGATGAACTACACATGAAACTGTACTGCTGAGATATCTAAATCCAAATCTTTACCTTATCATAGTGATTATTTTGCAGAAAAACCTTATAACTCTTGAAACTGATGATGATGCAACAAATAGGTGCTGGTTGTGCAAGATAACGTCTACCTGAGCAAAAAATGGGGGAAAAAAAGAGCTTGGATTTCTAGTCCTCAGTGCTGCTGGCCAGCTGCTTTTGTTTTCCGGCTCATATGAAACTTTAGATTAATGTTTGTTCATCTGAAGTTTGTTTGACAGTTAATCATCATCTAAAATGCCATCTTCCTGGTATCAACTATTCTTCTGTTTCTCTCTCCACAGATTTAAAAGACTTGCCCAGGGTGGTGGCCCTCCTCCTGACCCAACTCCCGGCGGCGCCAAACCCAAAAACCAGTAAACACTGATGGACAAGGACTTAAAGAGAAGCTCCCGGAGTCGCAGGCTGTCACTCAGATGTCTTACCCCAGCAGTCTGTGCTCGAAAACTCCAGAGAAGTTGAGCTCCAGAGACTGGAGAAGGGAAGGGAGATTATTTAAAACGGACAATGACGAGGATCACGCATGGTACTTTATACTCTAACTGTATCTAGGTTACGGGGTTGGAGGTTGGGGTTTGGGTTCAAATGTAATTGAGGTTTATGAATCGCGGATGAGACTCTCGCTGCTGACGTCACAGATGGGAAGATTCGACGACGCGGCGTCACGTATGTGACCATTTTTGGAAGTAATCACTGTTTTTATTATGTATAAAATGACTCAAGAAGTGTCTTTGACGGTTGAGAGCTGTAGTCCAAATGAGATGAGATGCTGCAGCCAGGAGAAGTTCCCACACCGGCAGGGGAGCGAGGTGTGATTGAAGTGAGGAGACAAAAAAAACAGGGCTGATCATCGATTCATGGCAGCATAAAACTGGCAATTAAGGATGCATGTGTCGGCACATGCTCTTCTCTGAATGCATATTCATTCTCATGACGGTTTATCTGTGTGTATGCAAGTGTGTGAGACTGTATGCGTGTGCTTGCGTGTGTGTGTGTGTGTGTGTGTGTGATTCCTGACATACATCTCGCTGAAAAGAAATCTAAAAGCAATTAAAGTCACGTTTCTTCTTTATTTTCTACAACGTTCTGTTTCTTTTCTCATCCACACGGCTGCACACTTTAATTCACACAGATCGTTCATTTGATTTTTACATTTCTGGTCACATTTTTTCATTCCACTTCATCGCTTACATGCGGACGAGGATTATGGCCACTGGGAAAAAAAAGGCTTCAATTAAAGTCAGAGAAAAAAATAAAAAGTAAATATGTCTTTTTTTTTTCTCAAGATTATTTTCTCACGTCACTTCATTGCTTACAAACAGAAGGGAATTGATTGGGTTCTGACTTTTTTTTAATCACAGCTCTGACTTTGAAAAAGGCAAAACTTACATTTTCGTCTTTGTGTTTATATTTTTGCCAGTGGCCCTAATCGTCCTCTGTACTTTCACCACTGGGTGTCATTCATTGATGAAAGTGTGAAGCATAATAATGAGAAAGATTACGATAGATTCTTCTGCTGGGAGTTCAGTTATTACGAGGTATCGTAAAACGAATGAAATCGCTCAACAGGAAGTTGACGGGAGGTACTAGTTCGCTTCAGCTTTTTTGTGGACTAATGATACGAAAAGATTTCTTTCGGACTGCTGTCATCTCTCAGTGTGATGTGAGGGAACGCGAGAGTGAAATACAGCAGGTGCCTTTTCTAACTGCAGGTTACAGTGCATGATCTGATTCACAGTGCTCACTTTCCCCCGACCATCGCCTTCCCGAGAGTGGAGTTTTGTACGTGTACAGTACTCGTGTGATAGTACGTGTGTGCCATGATCAAGGTATCTTATACAGAATTGTAAGTAGAACAACTTTAGGAATAATAAAAATCATTCAGGATGCTCTCTGCAGCTCGCAAGTCCACATCTCCCTTTAGCTCTCGCTCTTAAAGCTCTCACCAAAATGTGTCTGTTTCTATGCCTTATCGCCGCATCATGTACCTGCGTGTGTGTGTGTGTGTGTTGCACTGAGAGGTTTGTTATGTTGACAGACACCATCCGT
This sequence comes from Diplodus sargus, assembly GCA_903131615.1. Taxonomy (NCBI): domain Eukaryota; kingdom Metazoa; phylum Chordata; class Actinopteri; order Spariformes; family Sparidae; genus Diplodus; species Diplodus sargus. The sequence goes on along the minus strand of CAEMYA010000018.1, from coordinate 9,594,838 downwards.
GACACCTGTTAGCCTTAGACATCATGTGCTGCTTCGCCTCGGACACACGCCGGCCGCCTGTAGCAGTTTTCTTTCTTTCGTCCTGGGATTCTTCCAAGGACAACGACAAATGGCGATGACAGTGAAATTAAAGGCGCTGATTTTCTTACCTGTCCACCCGGCATGGCATCTACGAAAACGTTTCATTCTCTTAGATCTGTCCTGTCAAATTATATCTGTAGTCGAAGTCATCGTTTTTGTAGAATTGTCTCACCAAGTCTAGACTCCCCACATTGCTTAGGTTTTTATATACTCGCTGCGTGGATGACAGCTAAATGAAATCGCAAGCAGGAAAGTTAACTTTTAGTTTAGATCGTTACATGCATTACATTAGTCCACTGATCATTTTGTATTCTTGAAAATAACTAGAGTTTTAATCTTGGAAAAATAAAACACACTGAAAAGATAAAAACAAGCGTAGTGTGGCTTTTTCAGACGGATGTTCAGTGTGTTAGAGACTGGACAGACGTGACACAGACTGATATTTGTGTTGATGAAGGGAATGAAAAACACATTTATACAAATATATACACAGTGGATCTTCAACTTTGACCCTCAGAGATGACTTTAAATTGATGGAGTTGATAGTCCACATTAGATTTAAGGATATTCTGCAAAAAGTAAGGTTGTGTTCCAGGTTAAGGGCGTTTCTGTAACTCCTCCTTCATTTTTATCTTCTCTCAACATGGACACATAAAGTTAAGCTGTTGCATATTTACCAGTGGTGGAGTGGAACTAACTATATTTACTCAAGTACACAAATTTGAGGTTCTTGCAACTTACTTGGGTGTTTTCTTTTCATGCAGACATGTCAGAAGGAAATATTGCATTTTATACTTCACTACATTTATGATATCACTACTTTGCAGGTAGTACAGCGAGACAATCGGTTTTATAATGATTTGATTTATATTTTACATTTAGGAGCATTTAGCAGATGCTTTTGTCCAAAGCAATAATGTTTGGATTTATTGTTTAAACAAAACAAATATTGTGAAAGTGTCACCAATTTCTGAGATTTTGCAAACAAAACAATCAGCTGAATGGATTACTTGAGAAAATCATCAGGAGATTACTGTAGAGGAAGAAGAATTAGTTGGAGTCCTGTGTAAAATGATTAAAAACGAGCAACACCTGCAAAATCTTGCATTAATGCACGAGTAAGAATAGCAGAATGATTTGATAATATAAAAGGGGACATTTTTTATTGAGTTCTTTTACTTTAAATGCTTTAAGTACATTTCTCTTTTCTCACCACGTACAAAGTTCCAATAGGTAACATTTTCAGTATTTCAGTCTGAAGCGCCTGAATATTCCCTCCAACATGTAAATTGGGCCTTCAGGAAGCAGCACTTCATGTTAACGCTGCTTTGATGTCTCCCGTGGCAGGAACTTTGATGAGCTGTTGGATTAAAGGAAGTGCATCATCGGAGCCGACATCACAGCAAAAAGAAAACAAAATCAAAACAAATCAAAACAATCAGGCAGGTTAATCCCAAAGTCACGCACACTGTGAAAACAGCATATTTCTCAGAACTTACATTCATCAGCACAACCAGCAATATGTCTCACTTACATGGATACAGACAAACCTGAACTTCTCTTACATCTGAGTTACGTCTTCTGTCTTTTGCCCTTTAAGAAGTTCAACTGATATTGGGGGTAAATTAATGTTTATAGTGATTGTGCCCACACACTGCTCCTCCTTCAGCTCATGCGTTCATGCAATGTGAGTGTTCCAGTATCAACCACAAGGAGGCGACAACAGTCAAGACATCACTTCCTTTCTATTACCCCAAACATTGTGTGATAAGACGGGGGAGACCTCTCACCTCAACCACTGGACAGTTTGAAACGAACACCCAATCAGAAGCAAAGTTACTTTTGAATTTCTGTCCGTTTTCCTCGCACGAACATCTGGACTCCTGACTGTCTCCTTTGGTTGGCGCTGTGCATTCTCCAGCAGCTACAGACCGTCTGTGGCCACTGGCTGCTCCGTCTTAAAGTAGGTCACGGGGTCTGAGTAGTGGGTTTGAAATTTCAGCTCTTTATGCGTCATGTTTCGAAATGGACATCAAGGTTGTCCCCTCACTACTGGCGAGGAGGACAAGCCTGGACTTGTCTGTACCTTCACAGTAGATGATAACAGAGTTGGGCGCGCTGTGCTTCTAATTACAGATGTATAAAAAATAATAATAAATGAGGAGAATTTATTCAGAGGGCTCTTCTATTCAACTTCATGACCCGAGAGAGGCCAGTGAGAAGAAATCCTTACATTTGCTCACGGATGAAACATTTTCTTGACTCTGTCGGACTTCATCCACCTGTGTGCTCTCAGCCCTGCGCTGCTGGGAGGTGGAGTGGGTGGGACCAGTCAAATCAATCCGGGGATATCACGCCTTGGACCCGCCCCCTCGTTGTAAACTGCAGGCTCCCAGTCTGGAGCGCTCGTGGTAACGTGCCACAGTTGGATTTGGCAGCGCGCAGGGCAGGAGGAGACGCTTTACGCACGCCCCCCCACCACCCCGGCTCGCGTTTATGAGCCTTTGGACGAGAGAGAGAGAAGCAACCTGTGTTCTCATGGTGGGTCCTTTCTTCAGCTGCCCGTCGAGGAGAGCGCGGTGAAGTGCTGGCCGATTGAATGTCACCTCCAGTCACCATGGATTACGGACGGACCATGGCCCCTCCGGTGCCCCCACACAATCCCAATCCCAAACCCGCCCGGCCAGGCGAGGCGCAGGAGCGGCTGCTGAAGTGCATCCTGCTCGGAGACGGAGCGGTGGGCAAGACCAGCCTGGTGGTCAGCTACACAACGAACGGCTACCCAACTAAATATGTTCCCACTGCGTTCGACGACTTCTCAGGTGAGCAGAGGACAAATATTGATTTTATACTTGTTAATGCCCCTCGTTTTTATTGACCGGGACCTCTCACAGACTCTTCTGCATTTGCAACGATTGTATAATGGTATAACAGCTCAAACCCATTGCAAATGAGTGTGTAGATTGTGGAGCCTGTGATCAAATCAGTTTAATTAATTGATCTCCCTAATTTCCACTGAACTCCTCTTCAACTTTGCATTGTTTGTAAAGCAACCCCGTGTCCTCTTGTTCCACTTCTGTGATGGATGCTCTTTATCTGTGTCCCATCAGTGTTGATGCACACAAGTTATCCTCCCTGATGTTTCCACTTGGCACAATTCCACTTTCCAAACTGTCTCGCTTGTCCCAGCAAGCTTCGTGTCCTGGAAAATCAGCTTAGACGAACCAAATACCAAATCCCAAAAGAAGGGGGAACTTTTTCTAAACTGATCAGAAGAAGAAAAAAAATGCACCTGTGACCTGTTGATCAAGTCCCCTGTTAGCTCCTTGAGACAATAAACAAGTAATCCAACATGAAAAACATTTTTACCCTCATTTTCGACTTCCAGATTTAATCATTTTTGTCATCAATCTCTGTTCATTTACGTGCCTTACGCTCATGAGCCGTGCAACCAATAACTCGGGCCAACACAAACCCATAAAACACTCGCAGAGAAGAACACACACCCTCCCTGGGACGTTACCGCAGAGCACAGAGCGTCTCTGGTTCAGGGGTTTTGGATTGCACAACTCTGCCTATTGTTGTCAGCCTTGACCCACGAGCCCTCTCCTCTATAGTGGAATGGGCACATCTGTCGCAAGTGGCTCAGAGGCAGAGATTGTCTTTCGCCCCGGCCCTGACAGAGACTGATTGTGCTGTCGAGGGGGGCCCTCAATGGTGATGTCATTTCTCGGTGCCCGGGCTCCAAGAGTTTGAAGAGCTGACTTCTGAGCGGTTACGCAATGCCACAGGTGGCAGAGGACGCAGGGGGAGAAGGGATGATAAGAGGGAGTTTTTTTGGGCCAGAAAATCAAAGGCGTATCATATGTCAGGGATTAGGAAATTATTACACAATGGCGGCTCTCTCTTATTCACTCTCCGCTCTGTCTCTGGTCCCGCTCTTTCTTCTCCGGGCCTGGTGCTGCGATGCCTTGTCCCGCTACTTGAATAGTCGCTGCAAACTCTTTGATCAGGTGGTATGACGGAGCACACACACTCCAGGCGTATTGTAAATGTTTCCATGTGCCTGCTGCTCTGCATTGTGTCCGCTTCTCCTGAAAAGAATAAATGGCCCTGTAATGAAGCTCGCTGTAAGATGACTCATCCACTCTTTTTTTTTTTCCAATTCTGGAAGTGAGGCCTATTGGAAGAGAGTCACTGAGCAAACAAAATCTGCTCTGTTTTTAACCCCCACCCCACCCCAGCCCCCTATTAGACAACCTTGGAACGGCCTCTGTCAAAACACAAGGGAGAGAACAAAGCTCTCAGAGTGGTCGGAGCAACAGTAAAGTGTTGTGGTCTCAACAGTAACTGGCAGAGTGGGTGGGCGAGAAGGAGCAGGCCGTCTGTGAGCTGGGAGAGCAGAGCAGGGGGTCTTTGTGTTTTCAACTGGCAGGCTTTTGTTTATGCCACACTATATTCTGTGTGTGTGTAAGTGTGTGTGTTAACCTCTGAAGCGTCAGGTGTGGGCTGTATATTGCGCGCAGGCTTTAAAGTGATGTTGACAGCTGTGACTTATTCTCTGTGTGTGTCTGTTCTTCTGTGTCCGCAGCCGTGGTTCAGGTGGATGGAAGCCCGGTCAGACTACAGTTGTGCGACACTGCAGGACAGGTGAGTCGCGTTCACTCTCAGACGCATTCCGCGCGACCGTTCGGCGGAAACATTCCACTGCATACACATAGCCATGACAGTGGCGTGGATCCATCGATGCCGACGTCAGTTGGTCAGTCGGTCGCGCCACTCTTTTGTACAAACTGAGATATCTCCTCAACTGTTAAAAGGAATGGTAGGGAATTTCATGCCGGACATTCATGATCCCCAGAGGATGAAGCCTACTGAAAATCTCATACTGCTGCAACCCGAGCACAAATATCTGCGTATGATTCGTAACTCTATAACTCTGGTGACTTCGTTGCATTTGTCTTTAGTGAATTTAGTGCTATTTAGCCAAAATGTACAACATACTTAAGCTAACATGCTAAAATATGATCATGAACACTAAACATCAGCATGTCAGCACTGTCATTCTGAGAACGTTTGCATTCTGGTGTTAGCTTTTAGCTCAAAAGTTCTTTGCTTGCCAAAAGATTGGTTACAAACATGCTGTTTTTGCGGGCCCCTTACCTGCTATTACAGGTAGCTCACCTGTATAGAAATGGCAAAATTCCTGAGCTCGGCTGTCAGTCTGCATCTGCAATGATAATAGTGTTGCTTCACACGATAGGCAACAGTGACAGGGCGCTGAAGGAGAGGGGAGAGCACGTGAACTGGAGGTGATCGTGCAAAACCTTAAATTCCTCCTCCCTGTCTCTCTGCTGTTAAGGACACGGGTCCTGGCACAGAGACGGAGAAAGACAGGGAGCTTGCAAAAGTTATTGACTCATTATTCTGTTGGCACCGCCGGGCAATTTTAGAAGGAACATGTTGTGAAAGAGTGTTTTTATTTTCCCCGGAGCGTGTGTGGTTGTTTCATAATCCCGCTCAATAGAACCCTGCCCTGGGAGCAGCATATTTGACATTCACAAACGCTGAGAGGGCACTGCCAGTTCTGCACAGAATCAAAGAGAACTTGGCTGTAAAGTGGAGCGAAGCATTTCAACAAGCCCCTAATACGTGTTAAACCCCACAGCGTGTTGCAAGCGGCATACATCGTTCAAACCGTACACACACACACACACACAGACAAGCTCAGGCAAATGTGGGCAGATGAAAGTCGGAACACACTTACTGTACTCATGCAATTTCATAAGGGGGAGCTTGTGCTTGAAGCAGGTTGGGGTGTGCCAATAAATAGGGATGAGTGAGAGAGTCGAGACAGACAGAAAGAAAAGGTCTGGATAAAAATGATAACAGCTGCCGCCAGAGCTGATAAACAGAGTTAGCTCCTTATGCCAAGATGTTGATGTCTGTGTACTTTGCAGATGGACCTACGTCATGAGACCGCAAAGCACAGCCAAAGCTTGTGCTGGGAAAAGTTTGATAAGTGTTCACTGCTGAATGATTGTTTCTGCAGCTTTTAAAGTCTGAAGGAGCCGATGCAGATTAGGGGACACTGTATTGTGCTGGAAAGGAGATGGTTAAGAGAAAGAAGGAGAGGTTTGCGTTTCAGCTTCAGCCCTAATCTGTGTACACAAGGGTGTGGGAGGCCCTTGTTAGTCAGCTGTGTGGCTCCAAAGTGTTAATTTAATAGATTAACTGTAGGTGATATAAGTGAGTGGGCAGGGCTTATGTACACTGTACATCAACAGAATATAAACACTGTTTAGACTTATTTTTTGGCACAATTCCCTTTCCTGCAAGTGTGTTGACCACTGACGAGATACCTGAAAGTGCATCAGTCTGTGGTTGACCTGAGTGAAAGGTGGAGTGTGATAATAAATCAAAAAGTAAAGAGAACGAGACAAGTTTTGCTAATTTTCTGGTACATAACTTAATTTTGGGCATGCTTTAATGCTCAAAAAACACATCAGACTTCTCATACTGTCCGGTGCTGCAGCTCTGTATTCCCCCTCCTGTCTCTTTAAGGCCCCTCCCCCTAAACACGCGGTCTCCTGATTGGTCAGATCACACACGCCTGAGCCAGCGCTGCTAACAACAACAGAGCAGCTTTGGTAAATTAATTAATACATGCCAAACTAGCAGCATTGCATAAAATAGTGTGGTGTCACAAAGGCACATAATTAAAGGCGGGACTCCTGAAAAGGCGATTCAGGAGCAGTGTTCTCTGTACGAGAGAGGAACTCCTGTTGATTCTAGCGACTTTCTTAGCTTTCAAGATGCTTAACATGCACAAGATCCAAAACACTAAAGAAAAAGAAGAAAATGAAAAAGCGTAATAGGTCTGCTTGAGATTTGTACATCATGGTCATCACCACTGACTCACTGCTAACCATCTGTTTCTGTCTACATCACCAGGATGAGTTTGACAAACTCCGCCACTTCTGCTACAGCCGCACCGACGCCTTGCTGCTCTGCTTCAGCGTGGTCAGCCCAGCCTCCTTTCAAAACGTCTGGGAGAAGTGGGTCCCAGAAATCCGCCGCCGTTGCCCTCTCACGCCCGTCCTCCTGGTGGGCACGCAGTGCGACCTGCGGCAGGACGTCAAAGTACTCATCGAGCTGGCGCGGCGGCGGGAGAGGCCCGTGCTGGAGGAAGATGCCAGAGCGCTGTCGGAAAAAATCGGGGCTGTGACGTACATCGAGTGCTCGGCACTGACACAAAAGAATCTGAAGGAGGTGTTTGACGCAGCCATCGCCGTGGGGCTGCGTCACTCTGACAGGAGAGTGAGGCGGGAGAGGAAGGTCCGCAGCACAGCTGATAAGATGAAGATGCTCTCCAAGTCCTGGTGGAAGAAGTATGTGTGCGTCCAGTAGAGAGGGAGGAGAGGATTGTCCTGTGACTGATGAATAAACTGGAACTGCTGACTTATTGGTGGGGACTGAGTTGGATGTAAGGACAGTTTTTACGTTCACCTGGACGGCTCCAGATGTGGCGGCCAGAATGACTTTGATTCAGTGGAGCAACAGCTCAACAGAGGCGGAGTGTGCCATGCTGAACTCGGATATTTTTGACCAGAAAAGATACCCATGTTTATGCCTAAAAGACAGAGAGCGTAAGACTGTGGCTTCTGCGTGCTCCTCTGAACTCTTAAACGAGACTGTGACCAGCATTCAACCAAAAGTTATGGAGCTAATAAAGTTTGATGGCACATGCACATGGCGTATCATACTGGACACGTCCAAAGGAAACGTAAGCTGAGTTGTTCAGATGGTGTTATGTACTGAAAGTATACTCCTCCTGTGTCTCTAATCTGATACCCTTATTTTACAAAGTATATTATTTTATGTGTTATACACTGTAATTCAGTCAACTCAACACTTCTGATAGATCCCTTTTTATATCACTGAAATCAGAACATGAAGTTAAAGGTCCAGTTTGTAAGATACTTGATTTTTGAATCTCATTCTCGTACAGTGATGACGAGTTGGGTTGGTGGTTTACCAAGATTTGGTATATTGAGTTGGGAATGAGTCTCAGCAATCAATTTTCTTACAAACAGGAACTTTAATACAAGCTGCTCAGCTTAAAGCCCAAATTTAAAAAATGCAATATTTCTGCTGTTGAAAATCGAAGCCAGACATGCACCTTGTCTCAGAACTAACTCATGCTCTTTTAGATTACAATCACGTGTAAATGAGTATAAATTAGGGCTGCAACTAAAAATGATATTCATTTTTTTTGACGATGAATCGTTTAGGCCATAAGTCAAACATTTGTGAGAAAGACTGCGTCTTCAGATTGCTTCTTATGTCCAGCCAACAGTCCAAAATCCAAACACTTTCATTTACTATCATGAATGACAAAGAAAAGCAGAAAATCCTTTGACTTTTTGTAAATGTTTTGCTTGGAAAATGACTGAAACGATGAATTGATCACCAACATAGTTGGCTGTTAATTTTTCTTTGAACCGACTAATCGATTAATCAACTAATCGTTGCAGCTCTGGGAACATATTCTTTAAAAAATCTCTGAGTTCTTCGGGGATGTGACGCTGTGGTTTGAACATGTTGTAATCCAGCCGTTCACTTCTGTGATTTCTCTACGCCGGCTTGTGTCTGTGCTACATTGTGAAGCGCTGACACAGCTGTCACCCTGTCAGAGGTCTGTGTGTTACCCACCTACCACATTAGACTGATGCCACAAACCATTTACAGAGTACACCGAATGCCTATTGGTGCTGATGGTTACCCGACCAAGCTTCAGTTGACCGAAAAGTGTGACCTTAAGTCAGTTATGTTAATTTTTTTATATTGTTACAAGGTTGCAGCAATAAGTTGGGTGGTGCCACTGTACATTGCACTTATAACACACAGTCTAAACTCATCACCGAGGTCTCGCCATGCAATGGCCTTTGGACCGGTGGTGTGACATAAAGCAGGTAGAGGCGTTGAGATGTAGTGGTCGATTTGCATGTTCCCTGCACTCCCCTCTGTTCAGATGATCCCAGAGTCTTTCCTCGTCATCGTCATCAGGGCCTCGAACAGATAATTGTCCGTCTTTGTCTGTCTGTGCATTGGAGCTCTATCCTCATCTGAAACGATGACAGTAAATGAGGTGAAATCAATGAAGAGACTGATTCTACGTTTGCTTCTTATTTTTCAGAAGCCTTGTCTTTCAGCTCTGTCTCTATTTATCTGTTCCTTCTGGGCCAATAACTGATCAACAGCAAGCAACACAGAGCAGATGTATGAATTATTGTGTGTCATTATGTATGTTACATAGTAATCATTTATGATGTTTGTAATGTCATCAGGATAAATCTGTGTGTACGTATATAAGTGACTCCAGTCATTGGCTGTCCAACTCTAAATGGTACTTAACAGTGTGAGTGTTTCAGATGGTGTCTGAGAGCAGTTTGTTGAGCTGTGTGAGCGAACCACAATAAAATGTGAAATATTTAACCTGTTTTTACTGTTGACTCTTCCATGGAGATATGTTATCTCTACTGTCACACTGCAGGGACAATTATGTGACAATAAGAGTGGAGTGTTTGTTACAAGCTCGCTTTCTGATGTCAACAACAAGTGTCTTGACAGATTTGACATTTCATGTATGTTCTACAGTAAGGAGATTTGCCAAAAAGACGGACAAACCGGGACAAAAATTGTGTTGGGTGCTCCTGGAAATCAGGGAAAAAAGTAATTCATTCATCAGAAGGTAATCCAGGCACTCCAAATATAAGAAATTGTGTCCAACGAGAAGAAATATTAAAAAGACTTTACTATAGTGGATAAAAAGGAACAAAAGAGGAACCTGGTCTAAATATGAAGGTTTCAACCCAAATGTAGGTTAGTGGTTTATTGCCAAAAGTGAACACGCTGCCTTACAAAACTTTAACATGCCTTAACTGGAAAAACACAGTGACCTTTGTGAATAAACTACACTAGTAATAGAATGAGAGTGATGTTTAAAGGTGCAATGTTTGAAAATGGATCTGAAAGCATAAAAAAAATAACTAAAATCATTGACATATTGCGGGGAAATGACAGGGCATCCATATTGTATTGCAGAGCTATCTCCTGAAGTTAGCATGCTAAAGGTCAAATGCTCCTGTTCTAGAAGTGTATACACCAACACTCCTGCTAGCTGCATGGCTAAATTAGCTAACTAGCTAACATCTACATATACCAGCGGTTAACGGTTTCTCTGCTGATCTGGTGCCCCACTATTAGTTTTGAGGATGAATTTGACAGGAAGCCAATTCTTACACATTGCACCTACATTAATAAGTATAAAAAACACTGTGTCCAAAATTATTTACTGTTAAGCTCAGTTTTGTTTACATTATTAGCCTTATTATTATAATATTACTATATTATTATATACTCCTCTATACAGCATGCTCACTTCTTCTGTTACATTTTGTTATGAAATATCACACCTATTTAGTTGACACAAATTATCCCATCATGCAACAGAAAGTGCAATGATGGCCACTAATCATCGTGCATTGCTAAGACAGAACAAAACCTAAATAGAGACAACTGCTCTATGAAATGATCTTAATAGTTTTATAACTTTTCATAACATATTCCCCCACATAGTGATTTGTGAACAAGCAGTCTAGAATCAACCAAAAACTTTATTTTTACACAGTTGTGAAAGGGTTAAGTACGACTTCAAAGATTTAGTCTCAGAGGTTTTGTCGGCACCGAGACTACTAACTATGCAGGATCAGATGATTATAATTGCCTGAAATAGGCTTTTCCTCCTATTCATAGCTGCACGTCTGCACCACAGTATACAACAATAGGCAGAGAGTGACAGTTAGCAAGGTATCTCGTACTTGTTTAGAAGCACTAATGATAGGGTAGGCAGCTAAAAGAGAGTTTGTGTCGTCTGGCAGACTGCAGATGAGTATGTTCTCCGGCCTCAGAGTGGGTGAAACTAAGGTAAGAGTCGTGCCTAGTGGTCTAATTATAATTGTCAAGATGGCTCCACTTTCCACCAATATTTTAGCAGGAAACCCCATTGTTGTGCCCCAGCGAGGCAGCCATCTTGCGAAACGTGTTGTGATTTAGCCTTGTGGCTTGCATGCTTGACTGTAATACCTACCTGTCTGCTAGAAGTAAAGGTTATCGTCTGTGGGGGGAATCTTCAGCTGTCAATCATGAGACCAACAGACAGGAAACACATCAGGGAAGAGGTCTACATGTCTCTCAAGTTTCTCGGTGAGATCGTAAGACTGTGTATCTATGTGCAAGAGATCCACTAATTTAGTCTGCTCTGCTGAACCCAAATACAGAAACTCTACCCGAGGGAGGAAAAGTGAATAAAGACTCTACAGAGCTCATTGTTAAGCAAACATACGTGGGGGTATTTGTGTAACCATATGTAAACTTAAAACACGTCACTGAGCCAACATCAAGACCGAGGGCACTTGTGGAACTGTACAAATATTATCATCCAGTGGTAATCTAATGTATGCATTGGAGCATTTCATGGTCACAGGTTCAGGGAGGCAAAAGCAACATTTGAATGGCCTTTGTGTTTTCCACTGTGAGAGACAATAGGTTCAATAGAGTGGCTCAATTTCTCTCCAAGCAGAGCTGGAGGTCTAGTATCTAGTATTGTTGGTTTAAAGAGGATAACTACAGCTGCTGAGGGGCGCCAATTGCCAGTACATGAGGTCACGAGTCCAAATTCCTTTACCACAGTCCAACCAACCTAAGAAAGTCTTTGACTTGCACCGTCTAAACTCCGCACAATTTTCTGAGTATTTAATAACATATTATTTATTCAACCATATATGTTCTGTAAATCTTATCTCCCAGTATTCTCCAAACATACAGCACTGTGGTGACGAATAATAGCACTGGAATACTACTGGGTTTAAATAATTCAACATTTTGGTAAGTACCCTAAAGACGGTATTTACACGACAGACATTTTTCTCTGACGTCACACTCAGGGTGGAAAGCTCAAATGCTGGGATAATGTTGTGCCGCTGTGTTCCAGGTTGCAAGTCACATAAACACAGAGAAGCTGACGTAATGTTATCAAGTCACCAGTTCCCAATAATGGATTGTGAAAGTCTGTGAGGGACATCGGGACATAGTTCAAGTAAAACAATCCCATTAGCTGCTGTTAGACAGCAGCAAATATTAGCATTTACCTACTTCGTAGCTAACATCACCATTTGATAGTGTAACATTAGAAGGAGTAAATTAACTCAAAGATATCAGTGCACATCTTGGACATACATATATAAGCCTGGAATTGAAACACAACAAATGTAATAGATGGTCATGTTAGCGAGCCTTGTAACACTGCCTAATGTTCCTCCAGATGTTTCATCTATCCATTGTAATCTTAGCTGCTCAATCAGGAAGATGGGAAATTCAAACAATTTGTCAGATTACCCATGTTTATACGACGTACGACCTGAAACACAGCAGTAACCTACATTATTTGAGCTTCCCATCTCCCCTGAATAAGTTAGGAAGATTGACACCAGTTTTAGATTCTTATCATCAACATGAACCAGCAGCCGGTGAACGTAGCTTAGCATAAAGACTGCAAACTGGGGAAAAGCAGCTAGCCCGACTGCATACAGCACATAATCCCTGTAAACAACCAATTCTCATTTTTACACATTTTGTGTGGACTAAAAAATACAAGATATGTCATGTCAAGTAGTCAGCTTTAAGGGCAATGGTCTGTGGATTTATGTACTTTCAGGGAGAGCCAAGGTAGCTGTTTACCCGTTTCCAGTTTTTATGCGAAAATGAAGAAATCCAACAAACGTGTTCCCTGAAATGGGCAAGTCTTTCTTTAAGATATAATATAAAAAATGTTGGAATCAGCCTGAATTAAAGCATATTTTTGTGTGAAAAGCGTAAACTCGTGTTCATGTCATCAAATCCCTCACATCACTGAAGTGTAACGGGTATCTACGGCCTTGGATGGAAACTATTACATTTCTCTTAATTAATGTTTGGTGAGATAAATGTGTAAACTGGGTGGCCCAGTCAGCTGTAGCCTTCCTCGGCTGTAAAAACCGACGGTCGTTGAACTTTTCAGTCCTGATAAACCCACTTTCTTACATAACCTCTGGGAATCATTTAGGTAACAACTGAACTCTGACTCCACATGAAAGAGCAGCTCTGTAATCAGTTTTGATGTCTTAAAGTTGGCGAGGGATTTCTCCGGCACCCCTCAGATAATTGCCAGCGTAATGACTGGAGCTCAGCTCATGGGGCGGGATTACTGAGGGACATTAACAATGTCGATCAGGTCTGAGGGGTGGGAAGGGATCCAACCCGTAGACTGTGGTCCACTTTGTACATTGTCTTTAGGATTAACTGTTGCCCAAGCTCTTGTAATGCGATGCAATATGTCTGGGGCGCCGATTAAAAGACACCCACACGTAGACTTACCCAACGACTGAGTACAGTTCATTATTCTTGACAGAAATCTGATTTCAAAGTGTGTTAGAGACATCAGTCTCGCTCTTGTAAGTTACTTTAGTAACTCATTCCCATGTTGTCATATGTTCACAGGACCGTGTTAAGTGCTGGGTCAGTGTACTGAGAGGTAAGTCGGTGGGAAGGGTTCAGTGTGCATGGATGAATCCTCCAAAATGGTCAAACAGGACCTGCTAATAGCTAATTTGGCATTGTATTAATGGTGTCATTGTAAATGTGAATGTAAAGAAATATAGACTGAAAAAATCAGCTGTCTTGATTATTTCTGAAGGGCGACCCACACTGTCAGACTTAAAAAACATATGATGTAGACATTTGTATCATCTCTTTGATAGCTTCCTGCTGCGCTCGCCATCAGTCGTCCCTCCTGCAAACGTTGCTGCTGAGGGACTCAAATGCTCCACATAGTGTAGGTAGTGCAGTGCCAGTTCACTGAGGTTTTAAAGTCAAAAGTTCATTCAGATGCACATTTTTGTCTGCCCACCGCTGTAGATTTTGAAACACATGGAAATCAGGCCCAGACAATAACCCCTTCAGTGGAGGAGATTCAGAGGCCTTTGTGGTGGAAAAGCCTCAGTGGTGCTGCTGCTCTCATTGACGTTTTGAACAAACAATGTGTCCAAGAGTTAAAAAAAACAACAAGATTAGACACATTACGTAGTAGATTACAAATACAAAAATAATTATTTTAAACGTACAAACTGGCCGTTATCTATATAATTACATTTTTCTCACTTTTTGGCTTGTAGCCACTCATTTAGCACATTGAAGAGAGGCACTACTGGATATCTAAAACAGTTTAGTGGATATTACAGAATGAACTACATTCAGATATCTGGAAATATCTTGTTGAGTTTTGAGTTCTGAGTCTCTGAATCTGAGACATCAATATTTGGTCACTCTATCTTTTGTTGTTAACAGAAAGAGACACGACGGAGCTACAAAAAGCAAAAAGACTAAAATTAAAAACCAAAACACAGACACTCATATGACATACAGATCTTTTCTCACTCTTAAATGCACCTGAATGTGCTTCATTGGTGGTCCTGCGTGACAACACTGCGTTATTGTGTCACACAGGCACTTTTACTGTAGTTCTGTCCTGCGCGTGCTGTGGTGAAAACAGAACTTCTGCAGAGTTAAACAATGCACAGTAAGAGGCAAAGCAAAAAAAAGTCAAACAGTCATGAAAAGTAAGAGAATACAAATCATAGTTTAGTCCCAAAAAAGGCTGAATCTGCTGGTATTGAAGTTTATGTATGAATCAGAATAGTTTGTCTGAGCTCTCTACAGCCACCAGCCTGCTGTTAACCAACACTGTGGTTGCAGGAGTGGCCGGTCTGGCATGCTACAGTATGGCGTTGCTAGCAGGATTATGTTTTAATAAGCTTATATAAACACCCCCCACAGCGTGGTCTCATTATGGGAAGCTAATTGAGTCGCTCTGTCTCGGGGTCATCGGGTCCTCTTTGAACAGCTCAGTGTTTTGCTTTAAAGAGGCCCATCTCTGCCTCCAGAACATCTGTCCTGTGGTTTGGGGAGCATGTGTCTTTTCTTCAAGCAAACAGTTTTGGACCTGCACATTTTTGTATGTTTGCACTTGCACATATACAGTGTGTTCATGTATAGTCGTTGGTTCATTCACATTTTGTTTTGTTTTTGTTTTTTTAAGTGCGACACCCTGCTGTTTAGGCATATTCTCTGCAAAGCAATTAAGCCATTTTTCAACCTGACGTAGTACTCTGTCCTTGTTTCACTCCAGTCTGTGACTGGTCCTATTGAGCCTTTGTAGGCTAAGCATAAAGACAGCTTTGTGGTCTGTCTGCATGCTTTTATGGTTAATTCCCATTGTTATCTTTAGCCATGCTAGCAGCACTGCCCTCCACACTGAAATATCTCAACAACTGGGTGGAAATTTCTTTTTATTTTTGAGATATTTATTATCTCAGAGCATAAATCTTGCAGTTTGTCATGTTTTGACAAAGCACTGCTTATGGTCTGTTTAGGCTAAGGCACCAAAACAACTTGGTTAGGGTTTTGAAAAGATTATGTTTACCCTTGAAATACCTGGTTTATTGCCACAGACAAGGCTGGAAAACATAAATTAATTCATAAAAAATATACAGTGATTTCGTCACAAATGTTGTAAAACTGTCTTGAAATGTGTACTCCCAACAATGCCAACATTTCATTCTGGCAATTTTTGGCTGAATTTAAAACATTCCCATCAGCACCCAGCTATACTTTCTGTTTAAACATAATTAGCAAATGTTTGCATTTTATTGTGCTATACTTAGATGGTGAAAAATCAATGTACCTGTTAAACATTAATATGTTAGCATTGCCATTGTCTACATGTTAGCATTTAGCTTGTGTAAGTACTGCCTTACAAAGCTGGCGTGGATGTAGACTTCGTAGTTTTGTGTAATTTGTAACGATGGAAACTCCACATCAAAATCACTGTTTGTTTAGATTTGCCCTGTGTTTGTTGTCCTTTATCCTGCGTGAATGAAAAAAAAATACACTTGTTGAAAGTTTCATATTACATTTGAGGTAAGCAGGAGAGCTTCCTCACCGGGGTTAATCCAAGTTAGCCAGAGCTCTTCATGTCCTATATCTCATTCATACAGTACAGTATGTTCCACTGGACATCTGGGATAGGTTAATAAGTAAAGCCATGACACCTGTCCGACACGCCTGTCACCTTGTTTCCTACAACTTTAGCACTGACTGACTGATTAATTTAGCTTACATCTGAGGTATGTATTGGTTTGAAATGGATTGATGATGCCTCCATTTGTGAATGTTTGGCATTAAACAAACATCATACCCTTCACACTTCATGTCTTGCTTTATTCACGAACACACACACACACACACACACACACACACACACACACACACACACATGGCCATGTCTCGTGTATTTGCCTTTACAACACATTGTTTTCAAAGAGATAAACACAGAGGAAGGTTGTTTTCGATTTCTTTGTTTATGGCTGAGCACACAGCTGAAAAGGTAATTAAGCTGTTTCAGATACAATGAGATGACAGAAGCGACTCCATATCTGTTCCTTATCTGCAGTTCTGCTACACAATGGAAATTCCTTTCCACGGAGGATTGCAGTTAATAATTGACTTGAATTATGTCAGAATTTCATTCATTGTCTCTCCAGTGCTCAGCTGTAAACGTTTCGGATCTATATTCTGCGGAGTTCAGACACTAACCAGATGCTGTGTGCCTCTTGATAAGGAGAACATCTGCTGTTTGCAGAGCGTCTCAAGTTGCCTGCACTGTACTTGGTTTCGGTGTTTGGAGCCAAATTGTATCTGGGGCATGAAAAGTAGTCCTTCCCTGACTCCGGAAAGTGATATTGCAGAAGAAACTGGAGCACATGAGCAAAGACTTTAGGGTTTAATTCAATAAGGTCTTGATTTCCAAGAGACCTTTGTAACGTTTCCTCAGTAGATCATATTCCCTGGTTTGAATCCAACTGTATGTCTGATGTCACGGACAGCGATTGCGATTGGCTCACAGCTGCAGCCTGATGTTATCTGATTGGCCTCCGGGGACATACGTTGTTCTCTGTGTGGAAATGGCTCATGGGTGTAGTGACCTCATTTACTCTGGGACACATGTGAATGTCTTCTCTCTCCCCCGTCTCTTTCTCCTCTGCACTTGTTTATGTCTCCTCACCCCTGTGCTTCCCCTTTTTTTTGTTGCCTCCTTCACTTGCTCTCCCTCTTTATCAGTTTGTTTTGTTGGCGTTCCCTCATTCTCTGTTTGATCACTGTCAGCTTGTGGCGCTTTGATCCCTCATATGGGACGGATAAGGGTACAGGGTGTGTGTGTGTATCCATATGCGTACACACACATTTATGCCCTGTTCTCCCCCGGCCTTGATGTCCTCCCGTGGTTTACCACTGTTTGGACTGCAAATCCAGCAGCCTTCGGTTTGACTGAGTGACACGGGACAGAGACACCTGAGAGAACGTACGGGTGACTCATCGGGTTTTAATATTGATCTCATGCCCTGGCACGGTGTTTCCAAACATCCGTGCAGATTTGACATCATCAACAAGTGCGATTTTGTTCCCATGAAGTCGGTCCACAGGTTTTTTCGTGGCCACTGATAATGTCAGAGGTGGAAGCTGATTATTTACCCAACCCTGTGACTCATTAGGGGCCTGACCAGCTCAACACGTCTGATGGACCAAAGTGTTCCTTGCTGCAAAAGTAAACACAGATAACTTTTCTGCACACAGGCACGGTGAAATTAGTTTGTGGTCATCGATTCTAAGGAAATGTTGAGACTGCCCTTCCGAGAAGGAAAGCGTTGTCGTTTCAGCAAATGTGAAAGTGATAAAGCTCATGGCTGTAGGAATAAGACTCTAAGTCTAAGAAAATAGAGGAAATACTGTGACATTATTATCAACACACAAAGTCCGCAGAGGGTGGAGGTCAGGTCGAGGGATGGGTCAACAAAACGTCTGTATTTAACATGGGAGGACAATCAACATTGTTTATTTTTGACGGTGGCCACCATTGTTCCTCAAGCACGCAGGTATTTTTAGCCACGCTGTCGGCTCTAGACAATGAGCGGGCGATGTCAGCGTGTTGGTCACTCTGTGTGTCTTTGGTCCAGACTGAAATATCTCAACAACTGTTGTCATGACATAGATGGTCCACAGAGGATGAGGCCCAATGACTTTAGTGATCCAATGACATTTCCTCTACTGCCAGCAGAGCGGCTCAGATGTGTACTCCAGTGTTCCACGTTGCAGATCCTTCAAACGTAGGGAATCGTTGTAATTCCACTGCTTCCTTATTCATCAGTAACTGGAAAGACAGTGGATGATGAAAATCTGAGGGGAAATCAGCCCATTTGTATTTAAGTATGTCTTTTTCCTTCAGTCTTCTTCAGTTCATCTGTTTTCATTCGGTGTCTCTGTGTCTGTTCCCTGATCCTCGTCTGTTCCCAGTGTTTCTGATTCGTTTCCCAAGGCTTTAATGTTGCGTTTAACTCTTTGGTGCACTTGGATTCTCCTTGTTGCCCTTTTGTTGTCAGCTTTTTGCCATCCGCCTTTTTGTTACTTGCACTTTGGATTTTGACTTTTGGATTTTATTGGCTAATATTATTAAAGCTTGCTTTTGTTTCATAAGCTGCCTGCCGTTGTGTCTGCATTTGGATCCTCGCCTTTTTGGCAAACTATCACAACTTCAGGGGACATTCCAGTTGAAACTACTGACTGGGAAGACTAGGAACACATCAGCATGTTAGCATTGTCACTGAGGCAGGTTATCATCCTCACAGATTCTCTCCCATGGCTGTCGATTCTTGCTCTCACCATGATGATAAAAGGTCCTTTACCTTTTCACTAAGTCGTCATTTTAACCCACACCATACGGTTTCCCTCACCCGAAACCAAGTCATTATGCTCAACCAAACCTTAACCACAGCAGAGGCAGATCAGAAAACACTTTTATATGTGCAACAGTGATTTGTTGCACTTTTTGGAAGGCAGATGATCAGAGACATCAGGTCACAAAATGCCTCTGGGACACAACTACAAATCACACATCTTGTTATTTGATTTCGAGGACTTCTTGGAAATGTTTGTAGTAGAGACTGTAGATCTAGTGGAAACACTTATTGCCGTAAATCTGGCAGGTTTAATGTTCCAGTCCTCCCCATATCCTCATTTCATCATCTCGCAGCGATTCGTTGAAGATATACAGTTTACCTCATGGTGATATGCTTTAATAACCGGTCAGTGCCTGAAGCTGGGGTGTGTTACAGTCCCTCATCGTTCATCTCAAACTGTTTGAAATGAACAAGTGGGTCAGCGTATTGAAGGGAGTATGGCTCTTGGCACTTGATCAACACATATGCTCTCGTGCTCGGACTGAGAAGATGCATCTTGACAGGAAACAGAACCTCTCGTGTCCTGGGGACTCTCTGTTCTCCTCTTGGCTCTAATGTGCTTACTGATGAACGCATGAAATCTGGATCTGGACCCGTAGAGGCTTTAGCGCTGGAAGCCGGGACAGAGCCAGCTGTTGGCAGTTACGGGGGCCAGTTATGTAAGCGCGTCCCTCTCTCCCTGTGAAGCCCGGCTCTTCGCCTCACGCCACGCTGCGCATGAAGCTCTTTATCAGTAACTGAGATAACACCTGCAGAAGCGCTCCACTTCCCCGTCCCCGTACAGTGGAGCGATTATACAGCTCAGTGGAAAACAGCAGGGTTCAACTTGTACCTCTGACGTCAGCGTGGCTCTTCCCTGCCCTTTTATTCGGCACATTTTGTTACAGGTTCCTTGATTTGTGCTCTCTTGTGCACTCTCTCTCACCCTCTTCATCTTCCTCACTCTTGGCAGTCTTTCTCTTGTCTTCTTTTGTCTCCTCCACACCCACACTCACTCCCATTTTTCCAACCCCCACTCTGCTCTCAGTCTAGAGTTGCCCTTTATCCCACTTCTGAATATCAGCATTCACTTTCCCGATCAAATGAGAAAAAAACAATGACTTATTCTTCGGGCCCCGGCTAGCAGAATGACCTTTACCTTCTCCTCTCTCCGCCCTCCCAGTCCCTTTCTTTTATTTCTCTTTTTTCCCTTTCCATTGCAAAGTTTCTTCAACTCTTTTCCACCTTTTTGTTGTCCTATACTTCCCAGTCGAACTCCTCTATAAACTACAACAGTATTTACCAATCCATCTTACAAAACCACCAACACACACATGCACACACTCCTGGCAGTCTTATTCCCGACAGTGAGCTCACACTGAGGCTGTGTTTGTCCACTGAAGTCAAAAGCAAAGCTGCCCCCAGTGATTGATTGCCCAGTAATCCCACAGCAACAACACACACTAAAATCACAGTTGCAGCTCCACCACACAGCAGGTAACGAGCACCCAGAGACGGATCACACGATTGGCCGAACCAGCTTGACGATCATCGCTGTCCCCCTTCGTTCACCAGAGGATATAAACGCTTCCATTTTTAGTGTTTAATTGCGGAAGCCATTACTGCGATCTCACAAAGACACAGCGGCCCTAACTAGAGCTGCGACCCAGCGACCTCGGCCCCCAGCAAGCTTTGAAACCTGAGAAAGCAGCCCTGACCTCTGACCTCCAGCCTCTCACCTCCCACGGTAAGAAGAGCCCCTGATTTCTCCCCCTTCGGACAGGATGTGACCTATGAGAGGAGCCCTGTAGGAGGGCCTTGACCCCAGACACTGTCCAGACTAAGTGTCTGGACCAAACTGATCTGAGGCTGGCAAGACCTGACAACAAGATGCAAAAGGTTAAGATAAGTGTTAAAGGAACAATCTGTGTTCATGCCCTGTTGTACTTACTATCAGTTATATTTAGTTTGTCATGTCTAAGCTTTTTTGAACATGTTTCTCTGATCTTTCAGGCAACCACTGGTTACAGTTAATTTCCATATGTAACTTGAGACAAAACTCAAGTAGCATATGGGTAAAACGCAGTGGCGAACCGTGCCTATCAGAACTAGGCCTTCTGTAACCCCCCCCCCCCAAAAAAAAAATCACAAACGAAAAATACCTGGTGTTATTTTACTGCTTCATCTTCAAGATTGCGTTGTTAGTTATGCACAGAGCCACACGCACGCACGCACGCACACACACACACACACACACACACACACACACACACACACACACACACACACACACA
>CAEMYA010000018.1:9519720-9553245 GCA_903131615.1 Diplodus sargus | reverse complement strand
CACAGACACACACACACAAAAAGGAGCATTTATGGCAGTGAAGCTGCTCTCCTCCCGTTCTCCAGGTTTGTTTACAGCCCTCCAGTGAAACCTTTCTCTTATTGTATTTCATCACTTCATCTTAACATGTATGGAATATGCATCATGTTGAGGAGAGAGCTGTGTTACCTCTTAATGGAACAATGTTCTGTCGATGATCTGATGTTTCCATGAAAGTATCCAAGATGTTGAAGAGATGGATGGATAAAGTAAAATAGGTGTCACAGTGAGAATGAAAATAGACTTTCTGATCATTTTACCTATGAATTAACAATACGAGGGGAGCATTGAATGATTCACTTAAGCAGTTTGGTCTCGGTGTAGGAGCAGCCACATGGTTTCATACCGATAAGTCCTCTCATGCTATACCCAATCACAGTTCTGCCCACACTTTTGTCCCAATAAATATCAATTCATGAATGGATTTCAGATTATTTGTATGGCTCTTAGGCCTTCCACAGTCCTCCAGTTCAAATGACCAATTGTCCAAAGCCTTAGAGACGAATACAATGTGTGGAAGCCCGGAGAAAACTTCCTGAGTTGCTGAAAGTCACAGCAACAAATAGTTAAATATAGAGATATGTTATTGAAACCCTGGCAGCCGTCCTCAGTCATGTGTGCATTGTTGTCTTGGGGGCTTGATCCTTAGTCATGTCAACAAAGTGTATATAGTTATTCCCTTTACTCGTTCACACTACATGTAAACACACACGTTATAACATCCTTACTTACTGATTACTGGGAAATGAAGTGTATTGAATAATCACCAAGCACAAAGACAAGACATTTTTGATGTGGAAGGAGGATGTTTGAGTGGAGCTTTTTCACAAAGATTTATCCGTTTATGTGAGAAATAGGTTTTAGGTGTGTGTGTGTGTGTGTGTGTGTGTGTGTGTTTGGGGGGGGGGCTCTTTCTGAGAGGGGAAGTGACATCATGGAAAGTGATTGCTGTGCAAACAGAGGCTACAGCCCCCAGGAGGGGTGTATGATTAAGAGATTACAGAGGAAATGAAAGAACTGCACACTCGCACACACATGCTCATGTGCACATGCAATAACTAATCCAAGCCTTAAGTGTGTGTGGATGTATATAAAGGAGTAGTGGAAGTGTGTGCTCCTGTGTGTGTGTGTGTCTGTGTCTGTGTGTGTGTGTGTGTGCGTGTGTGTGTGTGAGTCTGCGTGAGTCAGTGTGTGTCAAGCAGGTAAAGGAAGTGAGGTCACAGGGGTTGCCTGTCCTGGCTGGTAGCCACTCGCAGCTCTGACTCAAGAATGGAGGGAGCTGATTCAGCATGGCTACAGGGAGACAAACCCTAAATAAGCCTCCTCCTACATCCATTCAGCCACATACTAAGAAAAAGATGCCGTCTCCACCTGACTCCCCCAAAGACTTTTATGTAATTATTCATCCTTGACAGCTGAAAATCATGTGAGATCTCCACCCAGATCGGACATTTTCCACCTGGGCAACTATGTTCCATTGTCTGAAGATGAATTAGCTTTCATATGTTGTACCCCGTTGCTATTAGTTACATGTGTTGTGATCAAAGAGAAGAGCTTACACGGTTTGCACTGCAATCACAACACGAGGGCGATATTTGGTTTGGCTAATCAATGCCACATTTGCAAGGGAAAGTAATTGAATTCTTTTACATGTGAGGCGAAGAAAGCAGGCGTCCTGTGAGGTAGACTTCCACATGTTGTCCATATGTTCTCAAACGTGTTTACTGTAAGATAAAATCACACGTTAGAGCGCAGAAACACCAAAAGGTTCTCATCTCTTCAGCTGCTGGACACGGGAACGTGATCAGCAGCTCTGCACCGCTGATGCCTCCTGCTGAGAAATCCCAGTGGAGGTTATTTGTTTCTGCCTTGAGGGGCGACTGGGTGTGTGTGCATGTGCATGTGTGTGTGTTTGAGGAGGGGAGGTCCCTGTGGAGGGGCTGTCATAGCCTGAAGGTCTGCTTTTGTCTCAAGTGATGAGCAGGTTATTAAAAAATAAAGTGCGCGAAAGTCTGGAGGAGATGAGGATGAAAGTAGAGCAGAGTGGTAAAATCATGACAGGATTGAGAGGATTATAACGTGATACATGTTTACACTCGTGTGTGCGTGTGCATGTGCGTGTGTGAGACAGAGACATTGCTGCCATGGCAACTAAAGAGGGGATCGACTAAATTGCCACTTTCCCATGCAAGCTCAGAAGGACTCCTGACCCCCCAACTCAGCCTCAAACCTTGTCACTTCCACAAAAGATAATCCCTGCTCTCCATTGTGTCCTGCTCAGCCACCGTTCAGGCCAGCGGAGGCGAGCCACTCAGAGCAGTGCGGCCAGCTAATCTAACCCCTGGCTTCTAAAGGCCTGGTGTTGGACCGGGATTTGACTTTATTAACTGAGAGTCCCTCGAGGCGGCCAAGTCAGCGCTGACCCTCCAAGGAAACGGTGAAACGTTTCAGGAAAAATGCTGACAGAGGGGTTAAGTTTGGCCTTTTAATTAAGCCAAGATGACAAGTGAGTGGGTAATGTGTGCAGCGCAGACTTGAGGCAGAAAGAGAGACAATTAAAGGTGGTTAAAGAGAGGAGGTTGGGCAAACACAGAGGCACACTCCTGGTGGAAATAAGAGACCATTTTGTTTGCAGAGACCCTGTCATTTGAGGTGAGCAGCCACTGGAAGTGAGAGGACGTAAGGACAGAGCTGCAGCTGGACTCATCATCACCACCTCACCATAATGAGGTGTTTGTATCCTCAGCCGACCTTGGAGATGTGATCCATGCTATTATATCATTTTGTTTAGTCTGTTTTTTATTCCTTAGACCGTCTTCTGTCAGTCCCGGTTAGAAGTCAGAGTCACTGTTACAGAACACAGTGAAATCTGCAGAAGTCACAACCATATAATAAAAACGTTAGTCTCAGTGCACTGTTTCACTGTTCGATTGATTCATTCTCAGATTTCTTTTGATCACCATATTTAGGTCAAATGTTGACTGAATTGACTTTTCAGACAACGGGCTGTTCTGTATAAAAAAAGGCTGATTATGTTTCCCCAGGTTCTTTCATGTGAGATTGTTCCTGTCTATTATGGGAGATAGATGTGTACATAAGAGCCAAGCACATCATTTATAATAGAAAACGTAAAGCATATAGACCCGCACTCTATTGTACTTCAACATCTATTCATCTGATGGGTCTATTGGCAAGAATATTACACAGTCTGTCATATCCCAGACACAGTAAACATTCCTCTCTGTGAGAAGAAAGGAAAAGAGTAGAAAAAAAACGTCAGACCGGCAGCGTGAGGCGGGGCTGAGGTTGTGTTTGAAGGCTTTTCGAGGGGATGTGGGATGAGAACACAATTAGAGGAGCTTAAGGGAGGGCAGCGAGAGGAGAAAAGCGGTGAGGAGGGGATGAGGGTGAGCCACACTCACCTGCAAAAGCGGTCTGACCAAAGCACAGGTGTTGCACACCTGGGCCTTTGGGTATCCCCATTAGCCAAATAGATTAACCCACCTAACTGAGGTCAATGACTGTCTCTCCTGTTACAAGTAGACAGGGGCTTTTGTGAGGTGGAATTAGGACACATTAGCAGGTTCAGGCATTTGACAGCACCTCTTCTAAGTTTACAGACACATGTGTTTTTGAAGGATGAAACTATTGACAATTATTCTGACTTTAAAAAAATGTATTTATTAATCTATTTGTGGTTTAGTCTGTCAAATCAATGGAAATTGACTTTTTTAAAATATTATTATCCATTATTCTTTTTTTTCAGCTATTTGTTGTTTAGTCTGTAAAAAAATAATACAATTCTCTTTTTACCTTTTTTCATTTATTATTACTAAATAAACGTGATTCCATTTTTAATCAAATTTTCATTTAGTCTGCAAATTGTAGAAAAATGTGAAAAATGCCCATCAAAATGTCACAGACCCGGGGTGGTGTTTCTAAATTGTTGAAGTTTTTTTTGTCTGTAGAACTTTTATGTAGTCATGAATTCATCCAAAAATCAAAAATAATCAATTCAGCATCAAACAAAACAGTTGAAAGCAGCAAATACTCATAACCAGCATTTAGTCTGTATTTTATCTCACTGATCAACTAATCTAGTCACACTAATTACATGTTTGAAGGATTATCAAAACTGACTTTGCATGTTTAGTTGTGTGTTTTATATGATTATTTAAAAACATTGCAGATCCACACCACTGTATCTACTATTATTTGTGCACTGGTTTAGTTTAAATTGGACATAGAATACTTCTATGGTGAGCAACTCCAGAACTATTATTCCAGCCTTTTGAGACACAAAGGGGATGTGTACAGACATCTCTTTGATTTGTGGATACATGGGTGTTGTGGTCAGTGATGTCATCCATCATGGCCCCTGACTTCATCCTTAGGGGGGTGACTGTTTTCTCTCACTAGACAATTTGCAGCAGGGCCGGCCAAGGGCATGCATGAACTTGCACACAACCTGGAGAGATTTCTCCACTCTCGTTCACAATTTGGGACTTCATTACAGACAAGTTCCACTGACCTGATTGTGCCTGTTGTCCGGGGAATTATCATTTTTCCATCAGCTATGAGTTTGGGCTCTGTTTTAGCAACGTGATAGCAACGAAACATCTCCACGTAATTATCCTAAGACTAAAATAAGCGATGCAAGTTGTCTTTACATAACAAAGTGAGGAAATCAAATACTTATGGGATTATATCTGTGAGGAGATGATACATTCTCAGGCTTTCTGGCAGGTGTGAGAGGAATGGGAAAGGTAGAGAAGGGGTTTGGCATAAGTTTGTGCCTGAGGGAGATATATGAGCCCACTGAGAGAACGTGAGAGATAACCTCTGAGATGGGAGAGTTAGTGGCAAAGAAGGCGATTCAGGAAAGAGGAAGATAACATCAAAAGCACAGATTGAGAAGCACATAATGAGGCCGTGATGTTTTTAAGTGTGTGTTTGTTCTGCATAGATCCTTTATATGTATTGAGGAGAGATTGCAGGGCAACAGGGATTTCCTCCCTCCTCTGCACACACACGCAGATACAATGTAAAGCAAAGAGCCTTTTCTTCGCGGCCTTTGTATACGTGCAGTCTGGCGTGCCCCTTGATGTCTTCTCGAGGGGAGTTTTCAGCTAAGCATGTGCTGAAAGATCAACTGACACTCACATTTGCAGAATACCCCTAAATGAAGAAACATGAGTTCTCCTTATTTGTGAGGCCGGAGCCTGAAAAGAGGGAAAACAAGCACTGACAGAGAGCAGCAGGAGAGAGGAGCGATGTGGCGCCTCTGGCTACCACTTCACTTTTTCAACCCCTTGGGGACCTGCAGGACGATCTTTACGGCAGATCTGTGTGAATTCCACACATTGGGGATTACATCATGCAAAGATTCCTTAACAAGTTACATCCAGCATGAGAGCAGATGATAAGACCTTCCATATGTTGATATGTGTCATATGAGACCAAAAAGGCTGTGATTGATTATCTTAATGGGGCCAAGAAGAAGGCAGGAACACATCAGGGCACGTTGCTGATTGAAATGTTATGTGGTAATGTTTTTATTTCCTCCAATGATTTCAGCAATAATCTTCGGATGATGAGTCCAAGCTTTTCACGCAACGGACTGATGCAACATATAAAAGAAGACAATTCGGTGTTGGCTGAAACCTGATGTTTTGAACAACAGGAACTTCCAGCAGTAACATCCTGAGAGGCAACAATGTTGTATTGTCTTCTTCCAGGATGTATGCTACATTCACTTTTCTTCATTCTTCCCTTTCCCTCCTCTGGCAAATAATTCTCTCACCCCAGCGAAAGTCATCTATTGTTCTCCTTTTAGTTTTTTAGGTTTTATTTTGACATGATAATCAAAACAAAGATGCATTCTCCAGATATAGAATGAAACACTTTCATGAGAGAACAAATAAGAAAAGATGTCAGATACTTTAAAGGAACATTGAAGTTTTTTCTGATCAAAAAGTCCCCATCTATTTCAGTTGTTCAGGAGAATGCTGCAGCACTGTTTTGCTGTGAAGGTCCAGACATGTCAACTTCATAACATCAAGTGACTCTCCATCAACACTGCAGTGAGTAGATAATGACTTAACTGTTATTTTTGGTGAACTTATCCTTTAAAAGAACATCACAGGCTGGTACCAAAACTAAGAACTGTCTTTCCAAACTGTAGGCCATTTTCACAGCACATACTTTTCTACGTTTCTGTTCCCGTCTGGTAGTAATTCACGAGTGTGTGACGGTGAGCCAGCATGTACAACACCAGGACGGAAGTATTAACACTGAAGCAGCTAAATGGAATCAAGCCATCGATCACATTATTATTTACACCTGTGCTTTTCCTTCTGTGACATATCAAAATATTTTCTGCGAAGACGAGGCCTATTGGTTTAGTAGTCTCGTTGACATATTTGACTTCCAAGTGAAAGAAAAAAAAACTTGGTGCAGCACAAAACCCAAAAAACAACAACTATGAAACCTTCTTTCCGGCTCCAAAGCACCTGACCACAAACAACATTTGGTTGCCACTCCCTTTTCCTCCTCCAGGCTGTGGTGTGACAGTGTGAAAGGCGGAAAGGGGAGCAGAGTTGGTGTTATGGAGGTGAAGAGAGGTGAGTCTGAGCACTGATTGGAGAAGATAAATGGGAGGAGGCTGCTGGGCTTTAGATAGAGATCTGCTCATCGGAGAGGTCAGCAGGATTCTTTCCACTAACACAGCCGCTTCAGTTCACACTCTTAACCTCTGATCTCCTCCTGATCACATCTTAAATGACCTCTTTCTCACTGAAAAAAACAACTTGTTAAAGAGCCTGATGAACATAGATTTTGTCTAACCCGGATATAAATAGCATGGACACAAAGCGAGCCTCAAAAATGACTTTAAAGTTAAAAACAAAAAGCTGAACATTATACTTTTCAAGACTGTGCTGCAGGGCTGATGTGTTATACTGATAATATCAGTTTTAGCTGAAGCTTCTTAATTAGCAGGATAGTTATATCTGCTTTTGATGTTCTGTTTTTCTGCCATATTCGTTTGCATTCTTTAAATGAAGTGATGGGAGTTTTTATGGTTTTAGCTTCACTGTCATTTTGCCAGTAGAACGGAGTAAATAAGGAAAAATATGGTCGTAAATCCTTAGCTCAGTCAGCCAGCTCATGTGGAATGGATTTATATCGAGTATGCACAGAGTTGACTTTTGGCGTCGAGGCTCTGACCTCGTCACTTCCCCCATGAACACAGCGAACTCAAAGGAGATTTGGAGTGACGGTAATTAGTGATTTTGCCAAGCGCAAAAACACGTACTAAACCGGGCCAAGAGATCAACTCATAACCCAAGTAACAAAAGCCGGGCTTGTTGACGGGATCCTTGAAGGGGACGGTTCAACCCCAGTTCAAAAATACATATGTTTCCTCTTACCCAGTGGCGGACTCAGGATGTTTGAGGGGCAGGGCGAAAAAAAAAAAATTTGCTAATATTTTTGCAAATATGTCTGCCTCATCTTCATGGAACTAGATGGCTTTTGCTCATGACAGTGCTGGATGTAAACATTAATGGCGTCCCAGCTCGAAGAGTATTCCGGCTTAGCTAGCCTCTTGTCCCTGAGTAGATGCACAGTTCCTGCGGAGCAGTAATACGGGTGTAGTTCAGGACAAAGAAAGTAGATCCAACATGAAACAGCTCACAGCAAAGTCAGTGGTCATGTTTTGTTTTTCTAATCAATTTGTTTTTGCTTCGATCACCACAAGTCGAGTGTCATCCAGTTCCATTATATTAGAGAGAAGGCAGACATCTCTATCGCTGATATCTCTAAAACTTGAAAACGTACACCAAAACAGTTTAGACGGATCAATAGCATTACAGGTCAGAACTAAACATGTATTTTTGAGTTTTGGTTGAACCGTCACTTTAACATTTGTGCAGCGAGTCAACACAGATAGTAGCTGCCAACAAGACTGACTGAATCTCCATCCAGTACGTCCTGGTGGTCTGAGGAGTGGCCACAGTTTTGAAAATTGAAAATGACCGCCTTATTGCTACAGGTGTGTTGAATATGTGTTGCAGCACGCAGCCTGCCCTGTGTGAAGGTAGTAGTGCAACTTGCCGGCCTGATCCAGTTCGCATGCTTTGCTCCATTAGATTTGAACCTTTCAGCATCAGATCAGCTCACAGAGCAGTGGTTGTCATGAGATGCCTGGGTTGTTGCTGTTTTGGGTTTGCTTGGACCCTTGAACTCATCGGCATTCTTTGTTTCTCTGGAGCTTGGTCTCACGTCAGTACCCTTTCATGGCCACCTACAGAGTCAACTTGCAGTAAGTGGACAAGCAGATAGGCTGAATGCTTCTCCGGATCTTCCAGTGAGTTTGTAGTTGTGTGCAATGTTTAGTCTCGTAAGTTTTAATGTATGTTTCATAAGCGAGGTAAAAGCTAAATGAATGTCAAGTGAAAACCAATAGGTCTGTGGGTCTCCGGGTAGACTGTGATGCCTTCGTTCTATTTTAGATCTTCCATCAGCTCCCTGTCTGCCGAGGCCTTCGAGTAAGTCCATTTTTAGCACCTAACATTCATGTTAAAATGGCCCGTTTGGGGGTAAATGGTAGACCTCTAAAGATGGAAGCATGGATGAATTTGTTTGGATTTTTTTTAATCATCGTTGAATCAAGTCAAGTTCATTTATATAGCACATTCCATAAAAGAGGCCCATACTCAGTATGTCAAAATTAACACCCTACATTTACAATAAAATGAAGAGATTTCATAAATAAAAACACAAGATAAAAAGACAACAAGCAATTCAAAGTAATTCATAATTTCATATTTTATTGGGCAATAAAAAGAGGAACTAAAAAATGACTTTACAAATGAAACATTTATCCATCAATAATGAATTACTTTGTCTAGGAATTAATTCATAAAATGTCTTATTAGTATTTCCCTGAGTGGTGTTTAATTTGTATAGAAAATAAGTTAATTTGACATAAAAAGTATCACTTGAGTAAAGTAAAGATATCATGTTAAAATAATACTTTGTTAAAGCGAAAGTGAGGCAGAAAAATAGTACTTGGTACATGCCGCAATGCAGCATGTTTTCTGCAGAGTAACTAGACCTAGAACTAAAGTTATAATATGAATGTTGTGGAGCATAAAGTACAATTGACTCATGCATAAAGTGGCAGAAAATGGAAAACTCAAGTAAAACAAACATAATAAGTTAATCAAAATAAGTAATGCACTGTCAGCTGGGATTAGCTCCAAGCTCATTTGTGACACTCAAGCAGATGTGCCAAATGGTTGGGTGGAAATTAAATACCACAATGAAACTATATTGCCAGCATAATGTGGGCATGACGGATAAGATAGCCATCCCATTATCTCACTTTGTCATTTTCATAGATAACATGCAGGCTGTAGTCTATTTATAGCTGGCTGCGGGGTATCTACAGCATTACATCTCTCTTGATAATGGGAAGATGAACGTGACATGAACTATGAATTGCTAAAAGAAAGTTGATATGACAGACCTTTCTCTTTTATGTGTGACTTCAAGAGATGCTCTCTTTTTCTTCCCATTCTTTTCAGAGACTGCAGTCGCCCTTTGTTAACGTGTGGCTCCCTTTACTAACAGTATTTCAAATAGCCTGAGGTTTCAGCTCTAATGTAGGGCAGCCTACGAGGGGTTTACTGATTTCGTCAGTGCTGAGTGAGGTACAGTGAGGTGGATTTGTGCAAACAAACAGCTCCTCAAGCACAACTGTGCAGACTAGGTATGCTCATAAATATACGCCTGCAGTCTGAATCAGAGCTGTGCTGTTCGCTCTCCGCTCCAACACACACATAACCGCCTGTCTGAGAGACTGTGACAGTTTCAGACCGGTGATTTTTCAAACCTCAGTTGCAGCAACCACAGAGCCTCCAGAGGAGACGTCTGCTCTGCCTTTACAGAATTCTTGTACTTGTTTCAACTCATTATTGCATTCGCACCTTTCGGCTATGATTACACCACCCCTGTGTTTTAATAGCCCTCACTTCACAGAATGCCTTTGAGTCTGTATATAAAACAGCTGGTCATCAGGCATCACTCCGCTTTACTGTATGGCCTATGACTCATGGTGTGACAGACACCTTTTTGTGTTTACAGTGATGCCAGCCGGCCGCAGAGCTCACCTGTCACGAGGAGTGATTCTCTCAAATTATCCTCTGGAAAATGACTCATTGTTTGTTGTAAAACATAATGTTGTTGGGGTTTTTACGAGGGGCTTCCCGAAGTGCTGATCATGAGCGCATTTGTTTTGATCTTGGACTGTGACTGCCTGTGGCATATGAAAGGGTCTGTTTCTATGTCATGGCTATTTTCTGCTTGGCATGTCTTTCTGAAAGCACGTGAATGCAGCGTGCCTCTGTGCTGTTTGTCTGAGCAGTGAGTGACGAGGGAGAGTCCAAGGTCAAAATCCCCAATCAACCTGCACACAGACACACACAAGCAGCTTCTTTGCTCCCGCAGTTCGAACAAATATCTACTCTGATGGAGGACGAGAAAGAGGACAAGGGAGACAAAGACACAATGAGACACCCTCAAAGGTAAGCAGAGCGCCGAATGGAAGCAAAAGCCTCCTTCTTTTCTTTCTGCCTGCTGCACACCTTTGAGGCCAGCCTTTCTTGTAGCCCACCTTAGGAAAACATCCGTGCCCCCACACGACGCTGAGCCTTGTGTTTCCTTCTGTCTTTAATCTTTGTGAAAAGAGCTTTTAACAAGGCTGGGGAGGATGAGTGGATCTGCCAAAGCAGAACAAAGGCAGGGAGGAACTAGGGGAGATAGTAGCAGAGTGGAGGGCTCTGTAATTTATCACCTGTTGCCCTTGGGCGGCCCTGCACTCCACGCCCTGGGCTCTGCTTGAGTGTGTACAAGTGTGTGTGTGTGTGTGTATAAGTGTGTGTGCAGGTATGGAAATGTGATGACTGAAAAAGCAAAGAACAAGAAAACAGACATTCCTCATTCCTCTAAAACCTCAAAAGACATTAGTATGAGCAATTATTTCCAGGGGAAAGCAGTCATCTGCTTGTCAAAGACACCACAGTTATGCATAACGCCCTTTACCACAGATTTTGACATAACATGTTCATGCATTGATTCTTTTAATTTGCGGCGAAGATATGGGGGTAAGAACAGTCAGAATGGACATGAAATAAAATGAACCAAAAATGCCAGATCATGTTAAATCATGTCATGCTGATGCTTCTCTATCAAACCAGGTCAGACTGCACCTGACTGTCTCCAGAAGAGTCAGTCCTGAAGTACCTTTATCTTTGCCTGCCACCTTGTGGCTAGTTGTTGCTCCTGCAGCGATATGTCACAGCATAAATACAGTATCATCAATGTTTGAGTTTACATGTGTAATGTTATAAAAAAAAAAATAACCACATTAAACAATTTGGACAAAGGCCAGCATATAATAAAAAAGAAAACGTGGTTCAAAAGAAAAAGAGCAAGTGAAAGTGAGACTGATGATCTAATGCTGCCTTCACGTTCTGTACGTGTGCAGCTTCTTCTCAGAACTGAAAGAAAATGTATGTAAATTAACGACAAAGCATAACGGAACGTATAATATAATATACTTCTGGTATATTCAGCTTTATTGTGAAATTAACGGGAACACAATTATTAATAAGAGAAGATTACAAGTGCGAATTTCATGATAAATTTGCCAATTTGATCAATTTCTCCATTGATTTATGGAGGGATTATGGGGGGTTTCCAACTCATAATCAAAATATAAGGCACTTACAAACAACGAGTCATAAATCCAAACGAAACACAATATTTTCGACCGCCTTGTGGGTTGTTCGTGTTCGGGATCGTCAAAATTCCCACAGAGCCATTAGAATTCGAAGGCAACACGACGACGGATGACGTAGCACGCAGCAGCCGTGTTTGGTTGTGGTCGGAGCGAGTAAGCTAGGAAGGGATCGAGAAAACCTTTAGCATCGTTAGATAAACACCCTGAAGAGGTGTTAACCCAGCAAGTACACGACTGTCATAATACCGAGGGAGCGGTAAATAAAAGAGGCCCGACTGAGTCCCTTCATACAGCGAGGGTCAACATGTCAGAGACATACGGTATGTTTGACTAATTTCATGCTTGCTAGCTGGGACATACACATTGCTCTGAGGTGTGATGTGACAGACGCTGCTAGTCAGCTAACTAGCTACATGGTTAGCTTAGTTTGGTAGCCACCTCAGCGTGTTAGCGGGTCTTGATAGTGATAATTGAGGTTTGGCTGCTGACGGTTCACTCAGAGAGGCTGTCGTAGTTGATGTCTTTGTGTGTTTGAAGTGACACCCCTGTTCTACAATGGCGGAGAGCGTTGCTTCCTCAAACGGTCAGTAACATGAAAACAGATGGTGAAACATTTCCAGGTAAAAAAAAAGTTGGCCAAACTTGAGACACAAAGCAAGCAGGAGCCTGTCGGTACATGATGAACCTTCCCCCAGACGCCGAGGTAACCTGAGCCATGAATTCAGGCAGATTGAGTGACCTTGCAATCAGATTCAGCCCTAGGTACTGTGTGTTTCCACTTCGAAGGTAACAATCAGCCACTAGGCCTGTAATGAGGAAGTGGGATAGCTGTGGCTTATCTGTTGGTCACCTGTAGAGAAGCAGCTGTCGGGTGTCTTTGTGGTTTCTTCCACATCTGCTCCCATCCTTAATCCAAGTATCTTCACTTCTGTTTGTACTTCAGATAATCTACATCTCAAGTAATACTGAGAAGAAGACATGGCTGCAGCTGTCTGTGGTCACTGGCATAATCAGCTGACAGACAGAAAGGCATCACTATTCTGCATGAATTCCTTCAACATGACTCTGCCTGATAGTATCAGTGGCACAATGGGCCTGACACTGTAGACCCAGTTGTTTTGAAATGGCACACCATCATCTTCTCCTGTTGCACACTCTCTCTCTCTCCCTCTCACACACACTCTCTCCATCTATTTCTACTTGTACCCTCTCTCCTTCGTTCCTTGTATGAAACTTCATCTCAGTGGGCAGTATTTATATAAAGTGCCTGCGCTAATGGTAGCTGTAATAGCATTTTATTGATTTTCGTCTCAGTCTCCGGTGCTGTCTCCTCTCCTGGAGCGCCAGTAGTGGAACTGGCAAGAAGCATTATGAATGCAATAAGCACATGACCAGGTTGAATGGTCCCAGATGGAATACATGAAAATGTTTAATTCATTCCTTGGTTCAGTATAAGGCAGTCTTTCATCCATGTATTTGTATAGCTCCAGCATGTTGTTTAGGTAAGATAATGGAAGATGAAATACAAAATAGTAGTTTTTCAGTAGCAATGGACTGGAAGGGATTTTTCTGCATAATTGTAAATTTGACTGATACTACTTCTAAAAGTCAAAATATATTAGTTACTTTGGTTGGTGTTAATAGATAGGCGAGCTTACCTATTTATGTAGTCTATGGATTGGGGTTCTGGAGCTGCAATGAACCATTTAATTGAAAATATTGAATTGAAATTTTTTCCTTAATTGCCATTATTGATAAATCAGTCAGTATTTCTCTACAAACTGCAGCCATTGATCAGTCAGTCAGTTGAAAGAAAATGAATTAGCAAACAATGGTGATAATCGATTAGTCCTTGCAGTTATTTTTCGAGCAAAAATGTTAATTTGCTGGATCCAGCTTTCTTAAATTAGAGGATTTGGTGCTTTTCTTTGTTATTGTCGTTTATGATGGTAAATGAAGAGTCTTTGATTTTGAACCGAAAACGCAATTGAAGACGTCACTTTGGGGGAATTGCAATGAGCATTTTTCACAATCTTTAGATATTTTATAGACAAAACCATTAATCTTGAAAATAATCAACAATTAATGTAATCATTAATTACAGCCTCAATTTCGTGGTTAATTGATTAGTCTATAAAATGTCATCAGATTGTGAAAAATTACCTTTAGTTGGGAAAAAAAGAAAATTAATGACCTTTTGCTTGGCATTGATTTTGGCCTTTCCTACACACGTCTTTTTGTATCATAATTTATGACTGCTTGAATTCAATCTTATCTCTCTACTTTCCATATTTTTTCTTCTGTCTTATTGTGCGGCATTCCAGGAGTACACAGATACATATGCAATAGAGCAAACATCTCATGTAACTTCAAGTGCAAAATCCCCGTGTACTTTGTCAGTAGATCAGAGGGCAGATCAGACATAGACCGTAGGTAGATCTTGGCCTGGGTGTGTTAAGTGTTGTCAATTGTCTAAGTGAATGCAGATAAGAGTGTTCGTCTGTTCCCTCGGGTTATTTAATATTGATGTGTAAAGAATACAATAGCCTGAGAGGCTGCTGTTGAGAGGGCAGAGCTGCTTCCCTCCCTCCCCACTGCTTTGACATATTGACAGCTTGATTGTTGTATGCAGATCTCGCATGGGGATATATAAAGTCTTGGAAGCCTTTGGAAAGCTGAGGCAAGCTTTTTGAACGGAGCTGTTAGCTTTTCATTCTGTCAGTTCTGCTGTCATGGCCGTTGACAACGTGTGGTTGAGATGTTAACGCTGGCTGCTGTTGCTGAAAAAAACTAAGTGCTTGTAGGCACCTTTGGTTTGCTTGAGCACTTCTGTTACCATGAATTTTGACCTCTAGCTTGTGTTCCTTGGGAAAACACCCGCTTCAACAAACAAAGGTGCACTGCAAACTGAGCGGGCGTGTGGCATGTGTCGGCAGATAAAGGTGGCTCCGAGAGCATTATCATAATAAGTCTAAATGTCACCCAGGAACTAAAGATCAGTCTCATCCGTGCCTCTTTTCTTTTCTTTTTTTTTCTAAATTACTGTTTCTGTTGACCTTGCGTGGAGCTGAATACTGACAGCAAGTTTACCTGGCTGTTAATCTCAACAGTAGTCACTAATCATTTGCCAGGGCAGCACTTCTTCCTGCAGAGCCAGCGCTTAAGCTTGAACCAAAATTGCACACTGTCTTCAAATTCCAAGTGAAGCAGGCTCTCAGGAGGAAAGGTGCAGTTTGCAATCATGACTTGCTCATGCAGTCATAGGAAAACACCATCACTCTCAGATTTCCTGTTTTTCTTTCACCGCCTCTCTATGTATTACTCACAAACACACACACTCACGTATGAGTCAAACACATAAACGCAAGAGATGAAATGGTATGAACATGACAACAGGATAGGGACTTAAATTTAAAGAACCGGTACACGCTGAAATCATTTCATCAAGTTTTGAATTCCAAATCACAAATAAAATCTGCAGCTCTCTGCATAAAGATTTTAATAATAACATAGCCAGTGGAAGGACTCTGCAGACACAAACATGACACACACTTTTTATGCATTCACTGTAAATTGTTGCATCAATTTGCAACCTGATTTTCAGAATTTAATTTCCAGTTTGTGGAGAAACAAATATAATCCCAATACCTTTGATTGAGGAATAGTTTTAACATTGCATTGCATAAGTCAGTGATGTCATTTGATTTAATATATATTTCATTGAGTGTTTTGGTGAGACTCAAAGTTTTCAGAGACTTTTTTTTTTTTTTCATTTTGACCATTTCAGGATGTTGTGGGGGAGGGGGCAGGGGGATGTGAACACCAACCTGAGAGCAACTTGAAAAGCTATATAACCACTGAAGTAGGTGGCGGTTTGATTTTCCTTCTGCAGGCTCTGCAAACAAGGTGACAGTCTTCAGTCAGGTGTCTCTCAGCACTGCAAAAAACACAACATAAAACCGCACCTCAGACTCTTAGAAAGCTGAAAAATCTCTGGAGTTTGTCACTGCCTTCTGCAATGATTTCATTGACAAAACAAACCCATGTTGCTTACAGTGTCTGCACACCTGCATCTGGGAGACTGTTATGGACAGTACGTACCGTGAGTTTTTTAAGCTGCAGTAATGAAACATGATTTTAATGTAAATTCAAATGTGAAATAGTAAAATCAACCATTGGGGATTTTCTGTTAGTTTATCATGAAACTGTTTCCTCCCTGATCTACACACACTCTCATACTCCTCAGTCATCATGACATTTCATTTTATCTCGTGGATCTAGTAGGAAGTGCAGCACAGCCAATGTATGTAAATGACCCCTGCAGTGTCTTCGGTCACAGCACACTGCCTGTACTGTGGATGGCTTTGCATGTCAGTGGCCCTAGTCGTTTGGGCTGTGGATCATCTACATGGGTTGGGTTGTACTTTCCAGAGCAAGAGACAACAACAACAACATCTGCACAACCAGCTGGCTGTATTCATTAAATCCCTTAGCAAGTCAGTTAACCTTAGCCATGTTCAATAACTCTAAAGCTTTGGCTTTGCTGTAATGACATGTCCTATTAAGTGCTGGTGTCATTTTCCACCTCAGACAAAGAAGCATATTAAATTAGAATCATAAGTAGCAGGTTATGCTGATTACATGCCAGGCTTTGTGATTAGCAGGCTAATTTGAGGTTGTTGGATGCTGTGTAAGTAGGAGCTCAATAGGATTAGGAGGGAATCTGAGGATTGTTTCTGGGGATTCTCCTCTCACGACAGTTTGTTGCATTGATCTCTGCCTCCTCTCCTCTGCTTTCAGACTTCCTGTTTAAGTTTCTGGTGATTGGCAGCGCCGGGACGGGGAAATCCTGCCTCCTCCACCAATTCATTGAGAACAAGTGTAAGTTTCTCCCCATTAAACGCATTAGTCACATCAGGTTTGCATAAGTGAAGACATAATTGTACCATTACACAGACACACAGAAATCGACATGGCCATGAAATTAGTGCTGCTGATTTCCTGAGTTGTTTCATGGCACATGCTTCAAAGAAGCCCTGGAGCCTCTGTGAGGGTGCAGAGTTATTCATTGACTTCCACGTGGAATCAAACTGAAATTACTGCATAAATTGTGTCCATCCAGATTCCTGACGTTCATGTTAGGTAATTATTGAGCCAGCAAAATCTAACGCAATGCAGGCTTTCTGTGCAGTGCAGTCCAGTGGTGGAAGAAGTATTAAAATTCAAAAAGGAGGAAAATAATCTAAGGCATGCTTTTGATAAAATGGTTAAAAAGACTTTGCTTTAGATGCCTATTTCATGCTGAACTTAAAAACATGATTTAAAAACATTGACAATGCATGTTAGAAATGAGCTGATTAGAAACCCATGTGTAGTATTACCACCGAAATGTACTTCAGTTTCAAATGGCCCTTATCAGGCCTTCAGTGTCTTGAAATGTGCTATGATTAAGTCTGGTTAAGTAGAAGTATAAAGTAGGATAACTCAAAATTGTATCAAAGTACAATGTAATGTACTTTGTTTCATTCCACCACCAGTGCAATCAAATTAACCCCCCAGTTCAGTTTATTACTTCTTACTAAACACTATAAATAAGAACTTGATGAGTAAGCTAGTTCATAGCCAAACAAGTCATTCATTTCGGAGGATGTCTCATAACTTAAATTTCTCTAAAATATAAAATCAGCATTGTAATATTTGCTTTTAATTGTCAATTGGTAATGTCTAATCATGTGAAAAATCATCTGAAAACTCAGCCACATGCACACACTCACACACATGCTTGCATTCATTTGATTAAAGACGTGTTAGGTCCCTGTGCTGCACTGGAGAGAGAAAGGGAGGGCAGGTTGACAGTGTTAATCTCATCTCAACTCCCTCTAGTCTCTTATGTGGATATGAGCCACGGGAAGATAACAAAAAAGCAACGATGTATGATTCTGGGAGCAGAGTTGAAAGTCTTGTCTCCATTATGGCAGTGGATATCTGTTGGAAAGGCTTATCTTTAAAATTATTATTACTGATAAAAACAGAAAATGGCCATGAACTAAGCCAAAGTAAGTTACTCTGCTTCACTCTTCTCTCTCCGTCTTTGTTGCAGTTAAACAGGACTCCAACCACACCATAGGCGTGGAATTTGGTTCCCGAGTGGTCAATGTTGGTGGAAAGACGGTCAAACTGCAGATCTGGGACACCGCTGGGCAAGAGCGATTCCGGTACGGCCTCCAATATTTTCCTGCTAAGGGTTTGGCAAAAAGAAATACAAGGTTAACAGGAATTACAGGGCGCATGTGCTGTCTTTGGGCAACATCCAGCCTCAGACAGTCCCATGCGGAGATACCACGGTCTTGTATATCAGAGCAGCAGGAGTAATTACGTGCCTGAATGATGATAATAGCTCAAAGCAAGGGACAGTTTCGCATTCACCTCCAACAGCCGTGTTTCACCAGCTGTGTTGATATTGTAATTCCATTATTTTAACCAAAGATTTCTTCATTCACTCCACAGTTCTGTTACACGCAGCTACTACAGAGGAGCAGCTGGAGCGCTTCTCGTCTATGATATTACCAGGTGAAACAATCACTCACTGTATCTCTAATTTTCTACAATTTGTGCCACAAAATAAACATCTACATTTATCATTCTCCGTATTTTGAGACATAGACAAAAGCCCATTGCTTACATTGCCCTACCAGTGTGGGAAATGTTTCCCAATTTGGGGAATTTTCTCAATTAAATGACAAAATAATCATCATAAAGAACCCAAAAAAAACTTCACAACATTGCAGTTAGAGGTGCACCTTACCATGAGCTCGCAGCCATGATATTTGAACTGTTGAAATTGGATCTGGCTGGATTTGAAATTGAAATTTACTGACCCATGAAGCTTATCTGTAAATAGCATTTCGCTTCACTCTCAGTTTATTTTCATGAGCACGTATATATTGTTGCTTTCAATCTTTGTGGTATAAGAAAAGTATAGTGTGTCCATACCACCTCCAGATATTGTGCAATTTAATGAGCATGCACTGGGATCCATACTGTAAGAGATATGAGTGTGTGTGCTGTATTTCATAAGCTTTGGGTTGTGAAATCAAGATGGAGTGAATGCGGTAATGCAAAGAGACGGGGATGTGATATAGTTTGTGTTTGTAAGAATGTATAGGCTTTTGTGGCAGAAGAGGTGGAGTGCAGAGTGGCAGGAGCTGTAATGTAGAGGCATCCTCTGGCAGGAAAGCAGAAGTTCATCACAGAAAGTGTCACCTGAGGGAGAAAAAAACAGGAAGAGTGTAGGGAGATGGAAACCAAGAAAGAGAAGGGGAGATGGAGACATTTATCACGTTTCACAGGTGGAAAGGTTAGCAGGATGGATGAATGTATCTGAATCAGATCGCAGCTGAGCTGCTCTGTCTCATCAACGTGGGGATGAGGAGTGATGACGCCATTCTTTGGCTTATTGTGAAAGCAGCTGTTAAACATTATTCTGCTGACCCACGCCCTTCTGCTCACTTCACTGGCCCCTTGTTACCATGGACACCAGGGTCCTGTGTCCTTGGCTTTAACTCAAAGAAGTTCCTTATAAAAGTTCTTGGTTAACCAACAGATCAACCTGTCTGTGTTATAGTTAATCTGATCCAGTGAGTTGAGGGTGAAAATATTGTATCAACTTAATTTCAGGACTGCTGTTCTTACTTACGAGTAGTAACTATAATAATCATGGTAGAAGGTTGGTATTTATTATTAGGCGTCGACTGATACAGCTTTTTCAGGGCTGACTCTGATATTAAATTAGTTGTGTGTTTCCTTTTTCTGCAACTTTATACTTCCTCTCCACTACATTTATTGATCAATTTGGTTACCAGCTACTTTGCAGATTCATACTATTTTATTGTTTATATGTTATTCATTGTGATGTTCCACCAATCAGATATTGTTGTGGGCGGCACACTGTGTGAGAGGAATTTTGCATCAGAGCCAAAGCAGCACAGAGTTTATTTTATCGGTTTATTTATTAGTCATCTACACACATGAGAGCTCCTCTGTGTTCGCCACCAACCAAACATGAAAGATGTGTTTCATTTTGGCGATTCTAAATTTAGACCTACTGCTTTCTTTTTAGAAAAAAAGTAACCCTTTGAAGACTTTGTCCTTAGATACTGAAATACAGTACCAACGTTATAGTGTTTAGTCCTTGAATTGAAATAATTTGCTGCATGTAAGTTTTCATCTGTTTTATATAAGAGCAGTTCAGGTGCTTATATAAAGGAAGAGGTCACAGTACAGGCATTTTTGAGAATTTATTCACAATCATTTAATAGATGAATTTAACACATTGCAATCAAAATGCATTTATTACCACACAAGTCAAGAGAACTTTAACAGTCTATATATATACTCCTAAACAGACGCAGACAGCAGATGTGCACGTTAATATATCTGTATAGGTGGACGTGTTCACACACATGCACTTGTAGTCCTTGCTGACAAAGATATGAGACAGAATTTGTTTGTCACTTGTGCCTTGAGGCTATGCAAAACCATTTGAGCTTAACATGTTTTGTGTTGATCCTTTACAACCAGACGACAAACTAGCCATCATGTTCAACTAAGTGTCCATCTGCCTCATCCTGTCTTACAGTCGGGAGACATATAACGCCCTTACCAACTGGCTGACAGATGCACGGACTCTGGCAAGCCCCAATATTGTTATTATCCTGTGTGGCAACAAGAAAGACCTGGATGCAGACAGAGAGGTGACCTTCCTGGAGGCGTCGCGCTTTGCTCAGGAGAACGGTGACTGATGTTAAATCTACATTATCCTGCATTTCAATTCCTTTAGTCTGGTTTATTCTGTATCCTTTCTCTTCATGATTAATGCCACCCCACCCTGTCCTTTGTAGCTCCTCCAGTCTTTTCTTTTTCTTTTCTTTTTTTTTTACTCCACCTTGAATGTGTGCTCTTTATATGCACATTAGAGCTGATGTTTCTGGAGACGAGTGCTCTGACTGGGGAGAATGTGGAGGAGGGTTTCCTGAAGTGTGCTCGCACCATCCTCAACAAGATAGACTCAGGTACGCGTGTCAGAGTATGCACACTTTTGCTTGGTTTTATTCATAGGCTTGAGTACATGCAGCCCTGTGGACCCTCCTTTTAATCTAGTGTGTCTGACATTTCTTGTTCTGTTTTTGTTTCAAAGGCGAGTTGGACCCGGAGAGGATGGGTTCAGGTATCCAGTATGGAGATGCTTCGTTGAGGCAGCTGCGACAGCCCAGAGGCGCCACCACACAGAATAAACAGCAGTGTAATTGCTAGGGATCGGGGGGCAACACCCTCACCTCAGCCCACAGGCCCACACAGACAGGACGCCCACTACAGGTCAGTGACGTGTCATCAACTCAGGCTGCAACATCACAACTTAACACGAAGTCCACGTCTAAGTTGTTTTAGTGTTGACAAGTCAGTGATCGTCTTTTCTCGTCTCCTCTCTCTTCCCACGTCTCAGCTCCAGGTGTTTTTTGGTGTGTGTGACCCTTCACTCTTCAGTCTCACACACCTTGGATCACCTGGATGAGTGGTCATGGAGATCACTGCAACCCCTTTGGCCCTGCGTCTGGCCAGGGAAACCCCTTGGTGTGAACATGCTGGTATCACAAAGAAGAGGACTCCTCTTCTTAAAAAAAAAAAAAGCGGTTTATTGGCTACTTACCAGACAATGACGTGTCAAGGGTTGTGTGTATGGGCTGTCCTACCGTTGTTTTATCGCTGTGCTTTTTCATTCTGGTTTTAGTAACACAATCCTGCTTTCTATGTTTGCACATCACTGTTTATAAATTATTATTGGTAAACTATTTCCGCGTATTCACCGCTCAACCTATCTGGATATGATTCATGATTACTTTGGTCAGAGATTTTGAGTTGTTACTTTCATGAAGACACCTGTTGATATCTTGCCTTTTATCAGTTATTTTAATCCAGTGTTTTTTTCCACAAATTCAGCCCGTCTGTCATAGTGATAAAAGTATCTTCCTGTAAGTCAGATGGAGAAAACAGATTTTGGCTTTTAAATAACTGTATATACATTAAGAACCAGATACAACGCAAGTCTTTGTAATGGTTTCTGCAGTTGTGATCCAGTAAATTTTCCCAGTCCAAATGGAAGCAGCTAATTAGTGAGTTAAAGGTGAAATATGTATGAATTACACCTGTCAAAATTATACTCAAAACAAACAAGGAGCAGCATGGGACCAGAGTAGCATCTAACTGCTGCTAACCTCAGCTGCTGGTAGCTAGTTAGCTTGCTGGCTCGGTTAGTTGTGCGCCTGGTGGTGTAGACGTAGAGCTCGGAGCACCAGGGGAGTGTTGGTGTTTACGCCAGCAGCACAGGAGCTTTGGATGGGGATGGCTTACTGGTTTGCATGCTTAATTCAGTAGGTATCTCTCCAACACAATGTAGACTTCGTAACATCAAAAACGTTTTTTCTTCAGATTCTGTTGATTATTTGAGTTAATTTCTGAATGTTTTAAACTAAAATTGATACATATTACACCTTTTTAAAAGTGTGTTTAAGATTTTAAAAGTCAAACAGGTCCAAAAAGTTCCCTTTCTCATTCTGAGATGTGTGTTATGGTGAGTCATTTGCCATTTTTGGCTTGCATTAAAATG
Source organism: Diplodus sargus (assembly GCA_903131615.1). Classification (NCBI taxonomy): domain Eukaryota; kingdom Metazoa; phylum Chordata; class Actinopteri; order Spariformes; family Sparidae; genus Diplodus; species Diplodus sargus. Next base: position 9,530,737 of record CAEMYA010000018.1, on the reverse strand, counting down.
CACTATTATGCCATAGAGTGTTGGCCTTAGTAATATACTTGTTATTGTTGATCTATAGTATATTATTTTCTTTGTGAACCTGTCTCTATCAAAGGAATAGCCCAGTCACTCCACTCTACATCCACATAGAGGAGCCTGTGGGTCAGGTTTAAAGCACAAAAAAAGAGATGTTGCTCTTTATTTTACTCCAAAGTTTCCAAAGTCTGTAAATTTTGCATTATCAGATTTAGCCCTAAGTGTCTCTGGTCCTCTCACAGTGTAACGTTAGGAAAGGGTCATCAATCTTCGCAAAACAATGTCTCTGACTCCTCCTGCTGGCACTTTCTCCATTTTCTTGACCTCCTTTTATTTCATGCTGCACATATTGTACAAGGGACGTCACAGGAAACCACAGTTGGTTTTGCTTCGGTGCCATGTTTGGGAGACTTTTCAAACTGCCCACTCAGTTCCCTCATAGAGGCTCGACACTGTTTAATCCTGCGAGGTTGTCAGCGCGCCTCGATAAGAATCAGGATTCTGTTTATCGAGTAGATTTCAGTGCTCCTCGTCAAGCTCAGAAACACCTCTGCTCTGTGTCACTGAGTTTGCCGAGCCGGCCCAGATGTTTGCTCCTCAGAACAGACCCTGCGCTGCCCCTGGAGGGAAACAGGGAATTTCCACTGAAACATGGTTTCCTCTTTCCGCGTAAAACACACAGCGTGGTTCATGGTGCGGCAGGAGGAGAATGAGGTTGTGAGTTAATAACTTAAAAACATCCCTCCCTACTGTCGAGTCAAAGGCACTGCTTCTGTCTGAACCACTGAGAGCAGGTCACACTGACCCAGCCCAGAGGATATTGAAAAACAAACCTATCTCTCATGTCTCCTCCTCAAATGTGCGCATATGTCCTCCCAGACGAACCATATGCGTTTTAAGCTTGAGTGAGCCAGCACACTGAAGGGAGAAGAGATGGTGAGCACACATGAGATGGTATAGGATATCTAGAGACAGATGGTCAACAAAAAAAAAGTCATTTTCAAAATATATTGGCATCGTGTGATAGTTTGTCTCCTTCTGCAAGTGCACTTTTACTTTTGAATTTTCATGTTTGTTTTTTTGTTTATATGCTGCAACTATAGAAATGTACATTTTATTTTACTTGAACAGTATCCTGTAATAAAGATTTTAATTGTAGATGTTTTCATTTCTTACTAAATAACAACTGAGGCTCTCGATTTGATTTACTTGTTTGAGACTGTAGTGGTGGCTAATGCCTGCTGCGTCTGAGGTTTGACTTGTTGTGATGCCTCCTGCTGACGTGGAGATAACGATCAAAGGGTGCCGACTTCCTGAGCCATAGGAGGCCGTCAGCGGCAGCAGCTCTGATCACTCATTCACGAGCAGTCGTATACATTCAACTGTCAAAATCATCGAAATAGTCGAAGCAGTAGTTGGCTTATATATCTACCTGTGTGTATTCATTGTACAGTTCATAATAAGATTCAAAATAGCCATTAAAAAAAAAAACATTATTTAAATCGAGATTAAATCGTGATGAACACAGTCAGACTCAGTTGTTGCTTAGTAACCAATGTTATATAATCACCCTAAATTCTACTGTACATCTCAAGTAACCTATGCTGTAAATAAGATTTGTCTATTGTCAGTTGAGGGTGAGTGTTGCTCATTGATTGTAATGATTATGCAATTCCCAGTAAACTGCTTGTTTTTTCAGTTAATAACTTTGGTCTGTCTCCTGGATGTGAATGTAAATCCTTGGCTACTGTAGGTTCCTGTAAAGGTGCTCAGCTTCTTCACCCAAAGTCCTCCGGAACCTTGAGTCTCCGGAACTAAAAGGTTTATTCGGCCTCGTCATCTGTGTTTCCATCGCGGTGTAAGGAGCCGCGAAATTGAGGGAACTTAATTCACTGACAAATAAAAAAGTGACAGCTGTTTTTATGTCATTTTTACGTGACATTACAACATAGCTAGCTGCAACTGATGGTCATTTCGTTACCGATCACTCAGCTGCGTATTTTCTCAAATACCCACTCTTCATTTAAATGAATTATTAAAGAAAATCAGTGGATCCTTGTATTTAAGAACCAGTAAATGTTTGACATTTTTGCTTAAAAAATGATGAAGCGATTATCAAAATAAGACTTATTCTATTCAACCAACCAATCGTTTTAATCGACTAATCGTTGCAGCTCTACGCTACAGCAACTATTATGGTTTCCCATGTGCCGAAGCACAATGGACAAAAAACAAAGTGGTTTGCGACTGCAGATGGTTTTAGATATGGTGGCTGAAACAGCAACACTTGCTGCAACACTCGACCAACTCAAAAGTTCCTCTACTTTTGGAAAATACTGCCAATGGGCGTACCATGGGGACTGAAGCGTCGGGAGGCAGGTCTAAAATTGCCTGCAACTTGCATATCGCTTCTGCATTGGCCAGAAGGTGCCATGACCACATGGCCCCCCATGAAAAATGTCTGGGTTCTGCCTCCTCCCTCTCCCTTATGTAGACCCCAGTCCCTGCGATGGACTTGCACTCTAAAGGTTCCTAGTCCCTGGTGAATATCCCTGCCATGGAAACGGGCTGCAGTTGAAGTATGTCAGATCCTGAACATAGGGGAGAGGGAAGAGAGGGAGATTTACCTGTGAGCAGCAAGTCATAACGCATCAGCTTTATCGGCAGCTGACTTAACAGACCCTGAAATTCAACAATGGAATCCATGCACATGATTCATTTGGACCATCTTCCATTCTTCAGCCAACTCATATTTCTCCGAGGCAGTCAGGGTGAGGTTAGGATATCAGAGGACTCCTGTGATGAAGAGTAAATGCCCTCCGTGTCCAATTGTCTGGATTTATGTTCTCGGGTCGATGGAGCAACGGCTAGAGTGGTTTAATGTAGCTGAAGTGGATATATTGACTGATTTATTGATCCGAGGCAGGCTGTCGGGATGACCTCATAATAAAGTGAGGAGCTGATGTGTTGCCACTAGATGGTGCTAAAATACTGGACAGGAAAATCTGGATTTGCACTTTTTGATGAGGTTCAGTCGATTGTTTTCTTGTCTTTCTGATGCAGACTGAATACTTGTCAAACTGACAAATATCTAAAGGAAAGCTGTAAACTACACGTGTTAAGATATATGAGTCTAGATCATAGTGTCTACACGTATCAGACAGTTAAATCGAATGCTTTTTAATGATAAATTCAATTCTTACAGTGCTGAATATTACATTAAATATTAACGTTTTTAAGGACCTGCTGACTCTCATGACTAGATGAGAAAATATCAAAGATTCAATTTAATAATAAAATGTCCTTTTCATACATATCAATTAGGAATTAGAAGCAGAGACGGCTGATGTTGATGTATCACTTTATCTGTTTATTTTGTTATTTACATATAATGGGACGTATTGATGCGGGTAGCTGAGTCGTAGACAGAAATACATACACACACACACATCTTCCATCAACAGACTCACACAGGTGGACAATAAGGGAAGCAGTACATATTTCACAATTGCCTAATCATTAAAAAAAAAAGAAAATACAAAAGTTGAACAACAGTAACATTGTGAAACCACCTTTGACACCACTGTGTCTGGATATGGTTAAAATTAGAGTATGACGAGCGACCTCATAAACATAAAAGTCCAGCAAACGGACAATTTTTTTTTGCCAAAGTTCATGAAGCTTGTAGGAGGAATTTAAAAGCCAATTTATTTCAACTGCTCAGACCATACAGTGAGCAAGAAGCACTCTTTTTGGAATGGATGTGTTAATTTCACAATATTTAACAAGATACACTGTATGTACACACCATACGAAGCAAACTTCACAGTACTGCCCTATGTAAAACACACTCTCCAAGTCCGGGTCTGAGTCTATCTGAGTGCGTTTGTGTCTTAAGTGTTTATAAGTGTGACCAACAAGCACCATTTAACGTACTGAGTTGCATCGAATGATCTCGACAGTCTGAAATGTGATGAGAACGATTACAACATCCAGAGAGCTGCTAACATAACCTACACTGTTTATCATCATCAGCCACGAGGGTGTCTGACACGGCGCACAGGTCGCAATAACACACTGTCAGAATGGCACTCATCCTGAGTACACTCCATTCAATAATGAACCTGCCATGGCGGGTCAATTGCTCTAAAGGGCTTTCTAGTTGTAGTTTGCTTGTACTGTGATCCAGATACAAAACAAGCAGAAGGCGTGACGAGTCTGCTGCCACATCATAGGCGAGGTCTGTCTTCTGGTGGATTTATAGAGCTGGCTGCAGGGCTGTTGTAAGTGCTCAATGAACGCACACGTATCATTACAGGCGGTCTCCCTTTATACATGGTGCTTGTTAGTTACAGTAGTGCCATTGGATGAATGTTGAGAGTAATGAGGGGAGGAGAGGAGGAACGCAGGAGACAGATCTACATCAGTGTTTCCACACTGCACAGCGATATAAACGCAAATACTAACTGGTTACCACATGAAATAAGTCATTCTCTGCAGCTTTGGGGAAAGTGAACAGAATATAAAGTTGATTGTAACTAAAGCCACATTTCCACCCCAGGGACTAGGAACCTTGAGGAACTCGGTGCGCTTCCACTGCAGGAACAGGGTCTAAGTTAAGTTCCAGGGACAAACCTCCCTAAAGCTTTGTGGTGTAAACGCAACAAACAGGTTGGAGAAACCTTTTGGTTTATTCGAAAAGTAGTTCCTGACACAAAAAGTTCCTGGTACTTAGGGTGGTAACAAGGCTTTATGCGATGTTTACATGTTGAAATGTACAGCCCTCATGCTGCATGACTTCATTAGAAGTACAACAGATAGACTGCTATGACAAACAGGTTAACTGAACTTATTATATATCCATATGTAAACAATATTCTGTATTACTATTTCTAAAAACACCCCGCTCCTGAAGTTCTCTAAGGAGTGACGTCTGCTCTGTGGAGGCAGGCCAATGATAGGGGGTCCTTTTTCCAGAGTTAAGGGGAGGTTGATTTCGGTGCCTAGGCGGGCAGGAAGGATGGGTGTCCGGTTTCTACTCAAGCGACTGGAGCATGAGGAGCTGTTTGAGGACCTTGGTTTGACTGGTCTCCCTGATCTCTCCTGCCAGGAACATCTCATCCACCACCGTGTACACCTTGAAGCGTGGACACAAGAAGTGCATTAGTGAGCAGGAAATGCAAAAATACCACAAACCACATGCAACAATGTTGAAAGCAAAGTGACATTATCTTCTTAAGGGGTTGGGTTTCCAGGAAAATTGTCCTATGACAAGACATCATCCAGCCTGTGGTCATCACTACCCAACCCCACCTCTGTGTCATCAAAATGTAAAAATAACCGCCGGATGACTAAATACTCTGGCAAACATGACCACACGTGTAATGAATGTATAATGGGATGAATCAGCCTTTCTTGCCACACACCTGAGAAAAGAGGGCGACTGAGTGTGTGAAATAGTTTTGGCTGAGGAGCAGCGGGGCGTTGTTAGATGGGAAGGACAGGGAGGTTCTGATGAAAGTGGACGGTTCCCGACATTGGGCAAAATGATTGATAAATCTTACCGCGGGGGCGGTTAGTGCATAGGGTCAGAGTTAGGTGCTGAGCAGGACCTTTAGGAGGAATAAACAACCATGGTCCTATCAAATTCTGATCTGATCCAGCGTGGCTTGCTAATGGCAAGAGAGCTCAGAGTTTACTTTTGGGATTATAAAGTAGATTTATCTTCACTCCTGTTTATCAACTTGACTGCAGCATCAAATTCAACTGTAGCTGGAGGGGAAATGTGCTTTACCTCATGGACGTTACAGAGAGGAGAGGGGAGAAAAGAGAAAGAACTGGAGTCTCTGGTGAGTGGTGAGTGCTGAGTTTAGTAAGAGGCTCAACCATGAAGACACACACATTAGTTGTTGGCTAGCTTACAGCTAATGTGCAGTTGAGATACCTTGCTGTTTGGGACATTTGCGTGAGTAACCCAAATAAACAACGGTCCCGTTGTCAAACTCACGTGACTAACGCTAGGCAAACACACCACTGCGCGACCACCATTACTGATGATACTCTGGCGTGACTCAGGCACAAATGTCCACAGAAATGGCAACGATTTAAAGTTGTTGGAAACTGAATTCTTACATCTTTAAAAGTTGAAGCTGAAAATTAGAATAAACACTAGCAAAAGTCTGTGGGAGCGAGTTCAGAGATGTTTGCTCTTTATCATTTCTATTTATGGGAAACATATAGCCATCCTCCACTAAAAATGGCTTAGATGAATCTCACTGAATGAATGCTCAAGTTGTGAATATTATATCAGTCGCCATGGCACTGTAATGAAAGAATCGTTTTCTCATCTGTTTTTCCTCTGCTCCTTCATCTGGTCGAGGTGTTTAGAAAAATAATATGAAGTCTCAGAGGCAAGAACAATCTTGCATCGTCCTTACCTTGTAGAAGTTGAACACAAGGTCCAATTCACACACGTTGTGGAAATACTCATTCAGCACCTTAAAAAAGAAGAAGAAAGGAACAAAAAAAAAAAAAAAAAGTCAATTTATTCAGATAGCAGCCAGGAGATAACCAAATAGTCTACTCTAAAAAGACATACAGATGTATGGTAATTGTGTGTCTTGGTTTGATGCATTACTGCAAAAATAAACGGATGTAGAAGCAGCAGCAGAATCCACTTAACAACCATGTAATAAGCCGATTTCCACTACAAGGACATCCATCCAAAATACACTGCATGAAAATGTATGTGGCTCTCGTCTCATCTGGTTTCCACAAGAGATCATTTTAAGTGACACAGTATCATTCTCAGTTCTCAATGGCACAACTCCTGCTTAGAGTTTGGGTGCAGTGACTAAAAAAGGTAGTAAAAAAAGAAACTTCTACTGTTGCTGATTTTCAATGGGTTATTTTCCTTGAACATGTGGCTATATGTAACACCTAGACCAGAACGAACAACTTAAGACCATGCTGTGCATTTCAGAATGCACTTACATGCATTCCTTCATAGTCAAACATTACATGGAATGACCTTCACTCCAGACAGCTCTGGATAGAAAATGCTCCACTGTTTGTCGTAGCCAAAAACAAACAGCAGATTGTACATTAAGCTCACAATTTCACTTGGTTCTGTTTGATTTATAAAACTGAATGTGATTAGAAAAGGTAAAAGCTGTTTCCCAGCAATAACAAACACTAAGAACAAGATGCACTTGAGCTGCATAATGACTCATTATTATTTAAAACACATTTTAAGAGTAAGATGTACAATAACCATAGCAACTCCTATTTGTATGTTCTATTTCAAATGAGATATCCACCATTTAAATTAAGACACCAGCTATTCCATATGGAATGTTGGCATCAAGTTTTCTGACGACAATATAAATTGTGTGACACTGTATGTTAAACTTAGACTAATTGCTATATCACTCCAAAATATCGACTCTACCTTGAAATATGTCAGACATTTCTGTCTCACAGTGCATACAAATTGTACACAGCAAGGGGCTGCAGAAACTCATTAAAGTATCACCTCCACAGGGGAAACCTGTTGCGTAAGTAGGAAATTTCTATTTTGGATTTATGGTGTTTAAAAGACTCTACAAACACAAATGCCAGAATGACAATATCACATCCCACATACAGTACACTTACAGTGGGAAGTAATGATACACTGCAGATATGAGAAGAACAAATTATGATTCACGCAGTGATCAATGCAGGCCGATATGTGCTGAATTAATGAAGGATTAACTAACGAAATGTTGTGGATCGAAATATGGCCACAAGTTTTGTAACAAGTCACTTAAATTTGATTTATTTTCATGTTTTAATTTAGGATCGATATGGTTTTCTCAGGGCCGAAATCCATTACTAGCGATCAAGGAAACCGAAAACAGATATTTACAATAAAAATAAAAGTCTTAGTATCAAAATTTAGAACAACCAGTGATGGAATGTAACCATGATTTATTTATTTTTATTTATTTAAGTACTGGATGTAAAAATAAAATTTTGAGGTACTTGAGTATTTCCATTTCCTGCAACTTAATCCCCTCATGCAGATTATGAATAAATAAAATCTGAAATTACTGTTTCGTTGCTATTAGCAACATCTTTCTGGCCAGGCTGTTTTAAGCCAGGGTTATCATTTCATTGTGCACTGTCCGTGCTGTCACTGACTATCAGACTTGGTTTATAATTAGTGATCAATTTGTTATTCTATTGCTGAAGGCTTGTTTCCAGCATCACTTGACCTGGTATTATCTAACCCTGAGCAAAGCCAATAACAGCAGTCCCCGAAAAAAAGATTGTTAAATGAATTTGGAAACTTGTAGGAGTGCATTTTGGAATTTGTATTGACACAGACTGTCATGCTAAATGGTTGAACGGTGACTCATCTGCTGCCTCGTGTACCAATCTGCTCATCCATATTCCACTGACGACAGAACTTCACGTGATATTTATCTGAGTTATTTAGATACCACTGTGATATCATGCAGGCAGTGTGGACAACGCCTTACATTTCTCTTACTGTAAGATGAATCCCCAGGAACTTGAACACTGAATAATAAACAATTAATGTCTTCCAGTAAATGTCATTTGACTGCACTCCATACTCCCTGCATGAATGCAGGTTTGAGATTAAGGAGCTGTGAGACTGTACAGGAGAGGAAATTTAGTAGGAAATCATTAACAGACATTCCTGGAAGCAGTCAGACCATAAGAATTGAATCATCATAGTTCATTTACTGAGTCTATATATAATGTGTTGTGTCAGTTACCTCTACAAAGTTGTGGATTCCCTCGAGGTATGCCAAGTTGTTATCAGTCACGTCCACACAAATGCAGAAGTACAGACCAGCATAACGCCGGTAAATGATCTTGAAGTTCCTGAACTGTGAGAACAACACAGATTAAGCTTCTTGAGAACTCCATCTCTCGTATTTTGACAACAACAGCAGCTTTACTTGGACTTAATCCTTCCAGCACTCAGATAAAACCCACCCAGCTCATTTCTATGAACCCTTAAACAGAAAACATAATAAAGAGATGCGCAGATCAGGATTTTTTTATTCTCCTTATTCTCTCTAGAATACCACCTGATCGTTGCAATGCTCTTTTTTCAAATTATTTTAAAAACTCAAATATGATTTGTTTAAGTAGCTGGCGGAAAAATGCCTGTAATGTGGGACACACATGAGTCACCCAATTATGTTACTAAAAAGAAGCCACAGAAGAAATGTTTAAGAACAGTTTGGCTCGAGTCATTATACTGTGGTCCTTGTTAGGCATTGGAAAAAAAGTGCTGGTTTAACTGAACAAAGCAACATATTTGGCAATACCAGTGAACCATCCAGAAGAGAAGAAGTTTCCAACCAGTGCATGCATTATGTATAATACTGATTTATCCCTTACCTCCACAAAGTTGGTGTGCTTGGCATCCCTGACAGTTACCACAGCATGCACTTCCTCAATCAACTTCTGCTTCTCATCATCATCAAACTGCATGTACCATTTGGCCAGTCGTGTCTTCCCTGCTCGGTTCTGGATGAGGATGAAGCGGATCTATGTGACAAATTATGATAAAGAGAGACAAAAATGAGATAAGAACAGACTTCGGAAATACTTGTCACGATTAGGATGATTGTCTGATGTTAGCGAATAGCTGTCACTCGCTTATATTCAACATCAGAGGTCCTTTAATATCCAGCAGTATTCACATCGTTATATCGAACAGCAGTATTTGTCCAGAGATACCATCAGTTAGCCAACTGTAACGCTAGCTTGCTAAATACTGACAGCGTTGGGTTAAGCTAGCTTGTAAGCTAGCTTTAGTTGAACCACACCCAATTAAATTGATAACACGACTGTGCAAAACCTTTGACAAAGTCAAAATTATCGTCGTGCCATCTTTTAGAGTTATGTGCTAATTTGAGTCCGCGGTAAAACATCGTGACTTCAAATCTGTGGCCTTAGACTGCTGTAGTAAGTTAGCTAACTAGCTAGCTACCGTTTTCTACTGACTGAATGAAGAAGCCATCCAGCGAACTCTCAAATGCTAACAAGCTAACAGTAAGACGCTACTACTATGAGAAAATAGAAAACATTGTTCATCTGAGACATATTTACCATTGTCGTCTCCTAAATATGGATCCCAGGGGCTCCAGAAAAGCGTTCCTGAACAATTATGCTTCGATTTTACATAAATACATCAGTAATTTCTTCGACCGCTCGTCCGCTATCTTCACAGAGCTAACAGGAAGTGAGAGACTCCGCCAGTTGCGTTGCATGTTGGGGAATGTAGTTTTTGTCGCCCTATTTAGAATGCGTGACATGTAGTGTAGAACTACAAGGACCAGCGTTCTTTCGTAGTGTAATGCTGTTGAGTCGTACTTTGGATCACATGAGAGGCAAAAGGGCGATTACTTTTTTTTTCTCTTAAGCAGAAACTAAATAATGAATAGCTTAAAAGAAACTGAAGAAAGATATGGTTGACAACATTTACAGCCTTTTTAATGTGATAGTAAACGTCACTCAATCATACATTATGAAATACATTTTTCAATGAACAAACTGTTTAATTTAAATTGAATTGGATATAGGCCTCTGCAAGACTGTCGAGTTTGACTCATTAAGGTTTTTAAATAAACAAACTGTTAGAATAAAGAAAAAAAACATATTTGTTTGCCATCTTTAAAAATAGTAGTTTAGCCACTTTTTCAATATTGTCTTTGAGTGTGTATGCATGCGGTTATGACCCCACACTTGTGAAACACCTCAGTATCACTTGCACACACAAAACAGAATGAAAAGGTACCCATATAAATATATTTCCGCCCTCTTGAGGTTACATCATTTGTGGTTGTTTTCTGCAGAGTCAGGGCTCAGCGTTTTGTTTACTGGCCTGGTTGGGCGGCCATTCACCACAGAACATTGCCCAGACCGCCTGGACAGCTTGCCTCTCTGTTCTGGGCGTTTAGGGAGTCAGATGGGGGAT
>CAEMYA010000018.1:9503439-9517216 GCA_903131615.1 Diplodus sargus | reverse complement strand
TCTCTCTTTCTCTCTCTCTCTCTCTCTCTCTCTCGCTCTCTCTCTCTCTCTCCCCCACTCTCTCTCAGTGTCTCTCTCCCTGTGGGCTGTGAATGGGAGGGGAGATGCTGGATTCGGGAGAAAGGTCCGCCATTATTGGGGAAGCTGAAAAAAAAATAGACTTCTACACACCGTCACACATTTAGCCTGTAAGGGGCTAAACGACAGAAAGGAAAACAGAGGCGGTCGGGGACGAGCTGTTGTTCTCTGGAAAGCGGTCTTCGCCTCGTGAAGAAGAAGAAGAAGAAGAAGCAGCAGAAGAAGAAGAAGGCACGGCTCGTGGTCGCGTCTTCTCCGGACTCTCTTTTTTTTATTTTTTTGACACAACAAAGGAAATAATAATTGGTCAAAACAACGTGGTGCTTGGACCAAGAAGGAAAAAACACGCCGAAACAGCGCTCGCTTTCCCATCGCTTCCTCCCCCACCTCTTCCACCACCTTTTCTGTTCTTTTTTTTTTTAAAATTCTCTCTTTCTCCTCGCAAGACGTTTTTTTTTCCAGCCGTGGCGAGAAGACAGGAGTTTGAACAGCAACATTTTTGCTTCTTCTTCCTTTTTTCCCGACGAGAATTTAGTTGTTTTTTCTCTCTCTCTCCACCACACACACACTCACACACTCTCTCCTGAAAGAGAGAGAGATGTACAATCTCGTCTCTGAAAACTTCAGGCTGATGAGAACGAGCACTTATCGTGGGGAAGCGCTGCTGCTGCTGCTGCTGCTATAATAATTACAAAAAACAAAAGAGCGGAAAAATAATCGATGTGAGTGTTCTTTTTTTTTGTTTTTTTGGAGGAAGTGTTTTTTTGTGTGTGTGCGTGTTGCCCTGCTGAAAGTCTTTCACCGGCTGTGAGTCGCAAAGGAGAAAAAGAAAAGGAGCGGACCGGAGCTGGAGAGAGGGAGGAATGCTATGGTATGTAGACTACACTACACAATCTTCTGTTTTTATCACACCACACAACACACGGTGTCGAAGAGCCGAGCCATGTTAGAGAGGCATTTTGATTTATTTTTTTATTTATTTAAAGGCGTTTACTTCTCCCCGAGCTGCAGCCTGGCTCAAACCATGAAGTGCTGCGAATAACAAGAAACTGGGAGTCAACCCCAGTCCCCCTGAGGGCTGGTGTGATCTGAAGCCATTCATAGTGATGATAATGATTATTCTAATGGCCTATATGTATGTGTATATATATATATGATACGATAATGATAAGCCTGTTCTGGTTTAGATTGGTGCTGTGCGTGTTTAAATGGGAAGTTCACAGAGGAAGAAAGGAGAGAGGTCATAAAAAAATGGACCTTGTCCAAACATTAAAAAATTGTTTGTACAACAACACCTGGAATGCATTGGTCATGTCAGGCCTGGAGAAACACCCCCCCACCTCCTCCTCCTCCCCCCTCTCTCCCTCCTCCCCCTCCTCCTCCTCCCTCCTGGTGTTGCCTTGAATACAAGGAGAAAATGAGGACTTTCGATTGGTTGGAGGGGGAAATAGGATGTTTGGCTGTCAAGTCAACTGTGTGGAGCTGTGTCTGCGTTTTCTGCGTGTCCCGATCGTCCCCTGGATCGGCTCAAAGCAATTAGTTGAATTATAAATGGGGTGTACACCGCTGTTATTTGGCACGTTGCGTCAGATTTGGGTCATGACGTAAGCTCTCGAACAGGAGAAACTTTTGTCGTGGGTGATTATTTTCTCTCCCTTATTAAATGCCCCACTAACTTTGGCAAACATCAAAGCTGCATGTACAGGGCTTCCTGGTGACACACTTAGCTAATGTGTGTACGCCCTGCCGGGAGGTAACTCTGCTCTGACAGGATACACACTCTTATGTCTGGCCTGTTTTTTTTTTTTTTCAACCACCAATTAAACGTCTCAGGTGGGGGATATTTAACTGTCCTCTCTGGAAGCTGCATGTCTTGCCCCCCCCCACCCGTGTTGTCAAATAAGGGTGCAGATTTTTTTAGGGTGACCTGATGACAGCATGACCATTAATCTATTTATATGCCAGAGCCAGTCAGTGCCCGTGTGTCACGGCTTAATCTCAGTGCCAGTGCGAAGTGGTCATTGCTCTGCCAGCCACTCCCTTTTACGTCAGAGTCCTTCCACTGGACTTTCATTTTACAAAAAGTGATTTGCCTGCCTGCATGTGGAGCAGTGATTCAAGATTGACCGAAGGACTTCGGGGAGGGAGACGAGTGGGCGAATTGTCGGCGGAGGTTTGGTGATAACACAGAGGTGCGTGCTGTAGCAGGGGCTGGCTGTGGCCTGCACTGCTGTGTCACCGCCAGATAGAGGGACTCTGTCATCCGAGAATGGTGGCATGTTGAGGATTTGCCGGCTGTGCTTTGACTTGAGTTTTCCTCTCTTTGATCTCAATCAACCTTATTGAGAAGACCCTGCTATGGAGGCAGTAAACACACACACACACACACACATACACACACACTTTCCTGGGTAGGACAGTCTCTTTGCTCTCAGGTAAATGCATTAGCAGCTGTCAGCACTTCTGTTCTCTGCTTGATTGGGCCCTTTGCAGTGCAGTCACACCTCTCCAGGAAGCCCCTTTTCCCTCCTAATAGCCGTGCCATTTGCCCAGGCAGCAGGCTGCAGCTACCAGCATATACCCACTCGCTCGCTCACTCGCTCACTCACTCGCCCCATGTCAGTCCGTTGTGCCTCTGGGCTGCGGATCGTGTCGTGAGTCTCTGGGCTAGAACATGTTCCTGGGATTAGAGGCGGGCAGGCTTTGTTCGTCAGGATGTAGGCCAGAGATGCGAATACATCCTTTGATGAGGGCAGTGGAAGAGAGATTCCGTCCCGCGTTATGTGGACGGATAAACACAGGGTTTTGGCGTGCTTAGTAACAGACACAGGAGGGGATATCTACTCCTCATATCACGGAAGGCACCGATACTGATAAAGATGTTTTTTTGTTGGAGTTGTTTCTTTTGTTTATCATGTCATCTATTCCCCCCTTTGTGCCAGCGAAACAACGCTATCTTTATTATGAAAAGTATTATGAAAAGTCGATCTGCTCTTCGTTACTCTACCTTTTGGAAAAGCACATACATGATCACGCAAAGTTATCAAACAACCCCTTTAAAGGTGCACTGTGTAGTTTTGGGGAAGATTCCCTTCATTGACTATTTCTTTTTTTATGCCTAAACAAACCTATTAAACAATAAACTGAATAAACAAACTGACATTAAAGGACGACCCAGTTTCATGCTGTTTTATCTTGTTTATATGTGGCGGACCCTGTCACCTTTCTAGCTTCAAACAGTGTTCCTGGGACCTTATTTTCCTTTGAGAGCAGCTTGTTTACCCAGTTATGGAAGATGTGTATTTCTGAGCTTGTATTATCACCTCATGAATAGTGAATATGAAATACTTCTTCGAAACTACATAGTGCTCCTTTTTGAATAACACTCTTTTACATGAAAATTAACCGCTTCAAAGCCTTTTCTGTCTGCTATACACTTCCATCTGATTGATGAGAACGTTCCACTACTTACACAGCCTCACAAGCTGATGGCAGGGATGTCACACCCAGTAGCTCATGAATGTGCCGGCGTAAAATTGATATGACGCAACAGATAAACATCAGCCACTGACCTTATTCGAATGTCATCTTCTTTGCCGATAGCGGTCAACAAGGCAAACATCGGCCGATGAATCGGTGCGTCCCTAAATTCTTCTGCTCCTTCATTTCTCAGTTCTGGACTAGTAATAAAATGAGAAAGGTAATTGGGAAAGTACTTAAACCCTTTAGTGTGAAACATGGCCTAAATCAGTGTAGAGTAGGTTATTTGAATAAGGAAAGATGTGTTACTGGCTTGTAATATCGCTGTATTTGAAAACTTGCCCGCACCATGTAATTTCCACGTCAACCCAGGCTTTTATTTCCACAAACCGCCGTGGCGCTGAATGAAACGGCAGCCCCTCTCACCTGCTCATTTGCTGATTTCACAGCTAGCCTACCTGTCAACGCGGGGCCACTCCATATGCCAAGGATGTAACTAAACGTCACTAAATCTCTCCCTCGCTCTTGTATTACAGGAGAGGTTTGCTTGTGAGTCAGTGTAAGCCTGTGTTTGATGGAGAAAAGAGCTAATTATAGCGGGCAGCTTTGGAGTTTGGTGGACCAGATTACAGTCACTCTGCTCTCAATGGCCGCCTTGTTCTAGTGGCCGATTATTAGGCAGAGAGAAGTGCATTCTGGGATGATTGTATCTGAATTTCCATTAGAAAGTGTGCCTGCCTCAGTTGAACTGAGGTTCTCTTCTCTCCCCACTGTTGCAGCTCCCTTGCTCATTACAGATTTTGCAGATGGGGACAGCTTGATATAAAGGCCTCTGTAGTGTGGCCCTATTCTGTTCCAGAGCCAGTTCTACTCTGAATCCTGAATGGGCGAATTATGTTTGAGGGAAGTGATCCCAAATCGGCAAATGAGGGAACAAATTATAAAAAAAATATCACCAGTAGTCCTGTGCATGATTTTTTAAGAAATCAATTGGTAATAAAGATAGCATTTACTCTATATCCCAAGCCCATGTTATTATGGTATTGCTTTTCCAATACAAATGTATTATTAATGGCTAATGCTAGTGGAAAGCAGGGGCTTTAGATATGATTAATGGTTTGAATGGTGACTCTGTGGGACTCTAGCTTTAACTAGCCTTTATATTTTGAGACGGTGACACTGTTTGGAGGCCCGGTGGCCATGGAGATGAAGGACCAGGATGTAAGCCACAGAGGAATGGTGACCTCTGGACGTGAGCGGCCCCGCTTTGCTATTCCAGATACAATTACGCAACAGAGGGACAAGGGTAATGGGGCTATGGTAATTTGAAAGGGCCGTAGAGAGGGAAACATGAGGGGATCAGTGAGAGAGACAGAGAGAGAGTGACACGACAAAGTTGGTAGTCAGTCGGAAGAGAGGAAAGCTACAAGAATGAGCGAGAGAGTAAAGTAAAGCTCGAGCAAACGGCTGCCAGTTTGTGCTTCAGGCTGTGTTCCTGGTATGTGCCCTTTCAGCTTTGTGCTCCGGGATCAACCAATCAATGACAGCCATAAGTAACCCTGCTGCTTGGCTATTGGCCACGGCTGAATTCCATGACTCAGCATGTCCGCAGATAAGATGTTATGATTGAGTCACTGCCAATGAAATGAGGCCACTGCCCAGAGTTCAATAGGTTGGACACAGAAAGTTTGCACCACCTACATGCACAGGTTTGAATGTTTTACCACGTTTTGTGGAGCCTGAACGGAGAGGGCTGCCATGCATTAATACATAGTCCATTATATTATCATGTTGAGGGTTTAATAGTCTCACTCGTTTTTTGGGTGAGTCAGTGTTTACGCTGTCTGTTACTTAAGAAAACCTCTCACCCTCAGAGACAAAGAGACTGCCCTGAAATCCACCTACACACGTATTAAAGGATAACGTCGAGCCAGTTTGCAGTCTGCAGACACACTTCCCACAACTAACCACACACTTCATTTTTGTCTTAACCTGTCGTGCTGACCTGCCCCCACATCCCAAGTCTCCAGGCTTCATTGCCTAAATTGGGCCGGAGTCGGGAGGAGAGGTCCCCGTGTGTCATTGTTTGACTGTCTCTCTGGAGATTCTCCCTCGTGGCGCCCCTCAGTTTCCTGAAGGAAGTCCACCTACGATGCCTGGTTGTGTATGTGTGTGTATGCGGGAGGCCAGGAGTAGTGGATAAGGGTGGAGGAGACGAGGAGAGCTGAGGGTCAAAGGTGAGGGCACGATTCAGAGGAGAGCGGGAATTTTTTTTACTCCACTAATATTTAGGATCACAGTCAAATCAGTATAATGCAACCACTTTAATAAGCATTAACTATCAGATGCTGTTGTAACGATTGCAAATTATACCTTATCATATATCTTCATAATCACATGTATTTCTGCAGATGCTGTGGTTGGTTCTTGATAGAGCTGCAACAATTAGTCGATTAATAGATAAGTTGTCAACTATTGAATTACTTGACATTCGACAGTTCTTTTGACAATCCAGGGCTCAAGACTTTTTCATGTAGGTGCACCAGCACAGCATTTGAAAGGGACAGGGTAATACACGTTAGCTTACTTTCTTAATGGCATATGTTAATGATTGTAAAAAAAGATGTTAATACACATTTTTTTTCATTTAAATCACACGCAACAAGAAATTGCCGTAATCGCAATTGCTTAAAAGTAAACCCTTTAATGGTTCCATTTGTAAGAAAAGTCGTTTTTGAGTCTCATCCCCAGAAGCAAAATGATCGACGGATTAATGGATAATGTTGCAGCCATGGTTCAGGAGTTTATTTTTTCTACAGTAAATAATTCAGTTGATATAAGATGATCCTATTTTCATAATCAACTTCTAAATACTGACATCAATATCACCCTCCACCAGCTCTTCAACTCTCTTCAGCGATGGCCTTGGCCTCCTGATTGCTTCAAGATTCCTCCAACAGTCAGAATAATCACTAAATCAGACTGAACTTGTTCCCGTTGGAACCACTTCCTCTATGGAGATAATAGTTTGGCACGTAAAATGCTGTCTCCATTGATCGCGCTTCCTCTTTCTGAATAGCGGCAGGTACGGAGGCTGGCACACCTTCCGCTTCATAGCAGAGCAGTCGTTCCGTATTCTGATACAACTTGTTGGTTCAGTATGAAGCTCAGTGCACGTCAATCCTTGCCCATCCTTTTAGAAAAGGAGAGGGGTGCAGTGCAGTGGATTTATTGCATATGATAGAACATTTTCTCCCTTATTAGCTTCTGTAGAACATGTCAATAATCCACCTTGTGCAGACATTTATACTTCCTAAGGCACCATCAGTGGGATTAATTTCACTCAGGGGGGAGGGGGGGGGATGGTTCTGTAACAGCAACTTGTGTGTGACGGAGAGTCTCGGAGGTTTGGCTGTTTATCTGTGAAGACTGGCTGCACATGTAAGCTGCTCCTTTCAGGTATAATATTACCAAAAAAATCAAGTAAAACGAGCACCCTCATCTCAGCTCCTCTCCCCTGCCCTCCTCCCCTCCAACTGTTTTGTAAACATTGTAATAGAAAGCTTAAGTTGTGTTGCTAACTAAAGCTACTTTCATTTCATTTCTACACATTAGCCATAATAAGATTAGGTGTCTAGTGAAAAGTATAACCACTTTAGGTAAGTGTAAGTTTGTTCTTGTGGTTGATGCACGTTGGCACTGCTGGAACATGATGTCTAGTGTGTGTGTGTGTGTGTGTGTTATCCTGCCTTGTCGTCCATCTCTCGTGATGGCTTCTGCCCAGCGCTCTGACAACTTTATTGAAAGTGTCTTGGCACACCTGCAGCACTCAGACAGAAGAGAAGAGAGAGGTGGAGAGTGGGAGGCAGAGAGGTGTTCTGCTTCTGACGTATTCTAATTAAAGCTGGCAGGTTTAATCACAGACTGATAAGGATCAGAAAGAAATAAAAAGAGGGGGACGGAAGCGGAGAGGAGAAGGAATTGAAGAAGGCCCGCAGACGACCAGAAAGTACTCCGCTTGACCCCAAGTTTTTCTTGCATTTCCCAAACTCCTTTAAAGCCCTATTGATCGTGTTTCCCGTCCTCTTTCTTTTCACTCTTTCTTGACTTTTTCACATTGTTTCTGTTTTTCAGTTCATTTCTGTTCCCCTGGCTCCTGCCGTCCCTCACTTTTTCTGCCCTTGGAGCACAGTGCAATGTTATTGTCAGCTGTGTTTAAGGACACAGGAAGGGCACCACCTTGTCACTAGACGTTTGTCTCAGATGCCACTTCAGGGGGATCTGGCCACTGCTGTGGTGGCCTTTGGCATCTCCCGAGTCAACATGTGCCAGCGCTGTCTCTCTCCCACACACAAGGACACACAAAACCCCTGTTTTTTGACAGGGGACATTTTTTACAATGTTGCGATTAGGTATTCTTAACTCGGGGCTTGCTCCAGGCATTTTAACATTTTGCAAATCATTACTTGACTCTTCTCGTTTAGTATTCATGTTTGACGCGACTCAACTTTGAAAGTTTGGACACTGTTGTTTTCCGTCTGAGGTTGCCTGAAAACAGCCTGAAAAAAAGACACAATTCTACACACATATACACTGTGACTAATAGTGACTGACTTCTCCTCGCCCTCATAACATAACTGTCAGAGCGGCCCTGGCCGTTAGGCAGCGGTGTGACAGCGGACATCATATCCTCTTTAAGGTGAGAAGATAAGGTGGCTCTTCATAGCCATTTGTTATCACAGGCGGCGAGCCTCCGACACCTCTGCATCCCTTATCTGGCCTAGCCCCAGTTTCCCAGCCCAGGCTAGGGCTTGTGCAAGCCCAGGGCTGATGAGTAAGCACTGCTCAGCCTGTGGATGGCTGCGCCTGCCGTTATCGATCGCAGCGCCACAGCCTGTCATCCAGCCACCACTTAGCTAATGATGTTCATGCTATTGTCTCACGGCTGGGAAAATGGCCATAAAACAGAGAGCGGCGACTCGCAGCGGCATCGGAGGGAAAGATGGATCTTACCGATAGAGGAGGCACACCCAAAGCAGCCCGAGCCAACTGGTACAGTGTCGTGCTATCTTGGGATGGGAGCACTGTCATTCTTATTATTATTACTACAGTGTATACTCTTTCTGTCTTCTGTCAGTTGTTGGCTGTCATTGTTGTGGTGCCAGTCGGTCCGTCTGCATTAAAGAAAGACAGGCTGCAATTTCTGCCTGTTTGCCAGTCCCCCTGTTGGCCTGATTTTGACCCTGTTTCCCCCATTGTTACTGTCGTCAGGCACAACAGCACATTGTTTTGGCAAAATAAACGCTCTTACTGATGAATCACCTGGAATCTCGAGGCAATTAGAAAAGGCTGCTATGAATGCTGTGAAGATCTATATCCACGTGTGACATTTCAGAGGACTGTGAATGGATTTAGCGCCGAGTTGGGTTTTCGTGGGAGTGACATGGGTCATTTCTCTTCTCAGTGCCATAATTTCCCAGGATGCAGTGGGGGCCCCAAGGTCCATAGCTCTTATGTCAGAGTTCATTTCCTGTTGCAGTGCTCCAGCAGCTCCTGAAGATCCACCATTTTGTAGCATTCCTGATGAGGACCGGGGAAATGTGTCTCGATTCACAGCCCATGTGTCGCGTTTGTTAACTCGACAAAACTGGTTTCATAGTTTTAAATTGTTTAGGATCAGCTGACCTAACCAGTGATGTACAGGATGAAGGAAGTGGTGGATAATGTAGACTCATCATGTTGCAGCTTTACAGTAATAAACTGTAGGCATAGTTGAGGTCACTCACACAACTTTAAGTAGTTTTTGCTGATGATGTTCTAATTCTTATAACATAATTCAAATAGTACTTTTAATGCATCATCATTGGTCGCAAATCACCTCAAACCACAAAACCTGATCCCTGCCTCCTCCTTTGTTGCTGTGCTGACTCCTGTGTACGTCCCACATTGTGAGAATAAAAGTAAGGGAAACATGGGTGAAGAATGTAAACATTTCTCTGAGTTGTTTTTCGGTCTGAGGGTTGTTCAGGGAGAGGACAGCCTCACCGCACCGCACCACGGCTCGTATTAGTCACAGTCGTCGGAGAGAAGAGAATGCAGACCTTTTTGCCCAATGAGGGAAAAGGTCGTTGGGAATGCAGTTTGTCAGGTCAGGACGAGCCGGGCCTGTTTGTAGCTTAAATCCATGTGACTGCTAGAGAGAAAATGAGGTGGAGAGAGGCGAAACTCAACTGGACACTAATATCAAAACACTAGCAGTCCATTAGCGTGTGACTTATTGGATGTAATTTTTATTTTCAGTTACAGACCATATGTCTAGTTGGGATCACTTTAGTGAAGAGCACAGGATCTATAATGCAGAGAGGGGAGGCAGAATTTCACTCTGTACATTCGGAATGACATTTGAATTTTTCCATTTGTATAAGTGTGCGAGATACTTTCAGATTAAATGTCAAATGTCTAATTTACCATTTCATGACAGAATGATTCATATCCACTTAATGGGTAGTCCAGCTCTTTTTGAATTAATTTTCATAGTTTGGAAAGTTTTTAGAGATAAATGTTTAAAAAAAAAAGATATTGTCCCCTCAAAAACACTGGATGCTACATTTCCCATAATGCAACCCAGTAGAAGACATTAGAAGACATTAGACAACTTGTTTTTACAGGCTGTGTAATCGTTAACATGACTATTAAATTGACTTTTATGTAAATGTTGTATATACTTGAAGGTGAGCAATGTAAGTTTAGGGAAGACATTTTAATTGGAGGGGAGAAAGATCTTTATTGACTGATTTATTTTTTATTTTTATGGCTAAACTGAGGGTACAAACTGACCTTAAAGGACAACGCAAACTCATATGGTTTTACTTGGCGGACCCTGCCACATTTTTCTGGTGTCAAACAGTGTTCTGGGGACCTGATTTTCCTTTGAGAACAGCTTGTTTTATTAGTTGTTATTAAGAGTTTGTGTTACTACCATTATTACTCCTTCTGCAAAACTACATAGCACGCTTTTGATGGATTTACCATTATGTGTTTTTTTGAAAGGATACTTCAAGAACAGAACAGAAACATTTGCTGTATCAGTAAAGTCAACTGTGTTTTCATCTTTTCCCCCAGTAAATTAAATAAAATATTGCATGTTGTACAAGTTTATGAACTTGAGCATTTGATCAATGGAGATAAACTGTCCCTCATACCAGCATGAATCTACTGGCACTCTGTCAGTGTTTGTTCATTCAGGCTGTTGTGGTTTCAGTCATGCAGTTACTCCGAAAAGGCAAAGTAGTTAATCACTAATGACTCCGGATGAGTAATGGCGTATTCGCCCCACAGTGATTGCGGTAAATGCTGATTAAGAATGTCTTTTGTTCTCAGTTGTTGATCACGTCTGGTCAATGAGAAGACTTAGATCCACATATATCTTTGGACAATCAAGAAAGACATTGAATAAGCTCAGACACATTTTGGTACTGCAAGTGGAATTTGGCATTTACTTAATCACATTTATCATAAATTCTGAAGTGTTTTGCTCCACTACTGAAATCAAATTTAAGCTTTTATGCAAAAGAAATTGATCAGAAAATGCTTGAACTTTAGCTCAGGTTGTACTTGAATCCCCAGCCTAGAGCTGCTAGCATCCAAAATACAGCTTTACCTGTTCTGGAACATGTGAACCCGGGGTTTATTCAGGCTCTAGTCCACAGTCAAGACAACACCTTTTATTCCGATAAAGTTACTTGAGAAGAATGGGGTGGCTAAGTGGAAATCAATTGTACTTCTCTGCTTAAGTGTTGTCTGAGAGTACTAACAGTAATGCTTTATTTTAACCATATATGTATTGAGTCTGTCAATTCTGAGACACGACTACAGTTACGTTAAACAAGCAGGAGTGGCGGCATCCAACAGCCATTATATAGCATTTTACATATGGCATGGGATGATGTGAGTATTTCATGTCATTATTCAAAACAATTGATCACATTATCATGACGACGACGACGACGACGACGATGATGATGATAATAATAATCAAATTGAGGTTAAAACTAATAAAATAGAACTAATACAAAGTGAAAATCATCTTACAACTCATCTCCCTTTTGTTCTTCACAGTACTTCCACAGTTCCCGCCCTTCAGCCATGTGTTGATGGGCTCAGGATTCTGGAATAACTAGACAGATGTGATAACATCTTATATTGTCCCATCCTTTATTGTAGATTGTGTGTCATGCCATGTGAATAATGTGCAAGACTTATAGACATGCCTCCTAAATTATATACAACTCCAACCCAGTTCTGCTGTCACTGCACAGGTATCTCTGGCAAAGAAGTTTTCACTCATGTCTGTTTGTTGGTTGGTGAGTTGGTTGGTTTGTTACTTGGATTACACAAAAACTACCAAATGGATTTCCACAAAACTTGGATGGAGGGTAGGTCTCAGCCGAAAATAGACCCCATTAACTGTTTGTGCGGACAGGACGGATGCATCCAGGATTTTTTTTCTCGCTTTCTCAGGGTGTTTTTAGACATTTTCATTAATCTCTCAGGGAATAATGCATGGGAACAAGTGTGCTTTGGAGGCTGGTCTCTATCAGTGAGTATAAGAGCTATCTGTTGGTGCTTGGTGGAGGTATGCGCTCTACTGGGTACCATTCACGTTTTAACATGACATTGGCTTACATTTTCAGAATGCTAATTCATTGTTAACAAGTTTTAGTCCTTACACTGGTTCAAACAAACAACCTTTTTTTGACAAAACGCAGATGTGTGATCTTGATTTTGGTTAGGGTGATATTCATGACGTAAACAATAGTAATGATTTTAAACAAAGCTCGGCATGAGTCTGATCTTGTCTAGAACATGTGATTGAAAAGCCGCAATGCCTAATAAACATTAGTAACGAAAGCAGTTAAGCAGTAATTGGCAATTCCCTTGCCTTTATGAGCTTCTGCCAGAACTGACATAAAGCTATCATTATAGGGACATTGAAGCTTACATTATTTCCACCACCTGCTGTGTATGTATGATGAAAAATATGTATGTGCTTGTCAGCAGGATCAAGAGTCAGGCAGAGGTTATTCTGAACAGCAAGAGAAAACTTGTAAGAGAAGAGTGTATCAGAGCCATCAGTTTAGGTGTTGCCATAAACATGTCAGATCATTTGAGTCATGCTAGCTTGATTGCAGGGCACTTCTTGTTTGTGTGCTATTCGGTAGAACAAACCAAACAAGTCCCTGGGACTAGTTCAACCTGCCCTTGAACCAGAACTTAAGGTATTACATGTGAGCACACTTACTGTCAGACCTTAAGCAAACCCTCTTTCGACATACTCGTATATTACAGAGGCTCCCATCCACAATATTTCAGATTTTGCTTCACAACTATGTAAATATGTTCTCTCTCTTTGCCCTCGGTCGCTCAGTGTTTGGCCATAGTGGATCAGATTCTAGGAAATTGTGCAACTCTGAGAGTTTCCACGTGCAGCTTTTCAACCACAAAGCAGGGCTTACATCTTAGGGCCTTGCCGTTTCCTTTCTGTATTCCTTTCCTTGCTCCCTCCAGAGGTCAGAGTTGACAGGAGACATGGGTGGGTGGTGTCAGGCCTCTCCTCAGGGGATCCTCGGGGTCCTCGGGGGTCTTGTGAGGTTGGGCAGCAGCTCCAAAGGGGACGACAGGAAGGAACAGCTCGCCGTTGTTTAGCTTTGTATGTTTTTTCACATGTCAGTGCTGAAGAGGGAGATTCAGGATGTCGATGGTTAGGACTCTATGACCAAGAAGTGTGTGTAACTTTAAGAATTTGGAACCATTTTGTTTTCTTCTTCAGAGATTTGTTGTTGTTTTTTTGCAAAGACGAGTTGAGATTTGTGCATTTGATTCTGTGCTGCTCTTAAAGCGGAAAAAAATGGTGTTTTAGCCCAAGCTGGGCCATCGCCTCGTTCATACGTGCTGTAATTTTCAACATCATGTGCGAGAAACACTTGTGCGAAAGTTGTTAGAGCTCGGCGAGGGTGTTGGGGCGGTGCTCCCGGGGCTCCCTGATGATGTACCATGGTAAACAGCTCCCACTGCTTGCACAGCTGGGGCACACTTGATGGGCCTCTGCAGTGCATGGAGAGAGGAGAGGAGGCAGACGTAGAAAGAGGGAGACTGGACCGATAGAACAGACAGAGGAATGCTGTGAGGGCCTTCAGGGCAGGATACAAACTGCAAAAAA
>CAEMYA010000018.1:9468808-9503408 GCA_903131615.1 Diplodus sargus | reverse complement strand
AAAAAAGAAAAAAAGGACAAGAGAGTGCAGAGGAAACAAGAGCAGAAAACTGATTATAAATGACAAATCCCCAGCTCTCGCAACCAAACAGCGTTAGCTGCCGTATCCTGAGGGTGGGAAAATGCAACAGTAATAGCTCCGACTCCAATCCAATCTCCTGTACGTACTCTGCGCTCATGTGTGTTTGTGTGTGTGTGCGCGACTGCGTTTGTGTATGCGGCCTCCCTAAATTCAGCAGACGGAGACAGGAAATTTTGCCCCTCCCCTCCCGTGTCCTCCCTTCATCCTCTGCCCTGTGCTCACTGCCTGGCGCTGATTGGCTGGAGGGAAAAGCGAGGGATGGGGTTTTGTCGTCTAATCTGCCAGCCGATCGCCACTGATGGGCCTCTGTAGAATGGCTTTAGTAAATTACTGTTCCAGGGAAGGGCAAATCCCCTCCATCAGATAGCAGCTCTCTCTTCATCTCTCCCTCCGTTCCAAGTCCCTTTCTCTTCTTCACTATATCACTCAGGCTTTGGCTCTATCTCTTTGTTGCTACCTTGCTCTCCCCTTCTCTCCCGTGTCGCTGTTGTTCTTTACTACCGTGTCTCTTTTTTATATTATCTGAATACCTCACGTCGTGCACCTATTTGGGTTTCTGCAGTCGAGCTGGCTCCCTCCGCCCAGGGGCCTTACACACACCTGGAGTGAATGAGATGAGTTGGTGTCAGAGAGAGAGACGCTCTGTGGATTTTAGCTCGAAGGCTAGTCATCGACATCAGCACATTACTGCGTGTGTGTGAGTGAACAGTTCCCTCGATCCCCTGCTGTGTTTGTGCATGTTAACAAGATGGACCAGTTTTGAGGGCGGCCATCTTGCCTTGCCCAGTCTGAAACCACATAAGAGATAATGCTGTACAACCTGGAGGATTAGAGGGAATTGCTTTTTTTTTTTTTTTAAGTTTTGCATACCTGTGTCACAAAAGATGGAACCTAACCAGGTGATGAATAAAGATTAGAGAGCAAGATAGGTTACTGAAGAAGAAGTGTGTGTGTGTGTGTGTGTCATGGAAAGCTCCCGGTGACCTGCATCATTCTCGTAGCAGTTTTCCTCCGACTCCTTCTCAATTGTGTGCAAACCACATTGTTGCTGACATGTGTCGCATATGTCTATCCGGCTCTGTAATTAACAGTTTGTGTAGAGGAAGAAGTGGAGAGGCCACACACACACACACTTTTCATTGAGAGCATTTTACTGCTGCGCTGTTGTGATGAAGTGTCTCACCAAACAAGATTTACAGTAACTCAACCCGGCAGGAACATCTGTTTGTTAGGGGTTGTTGTTCTAACTGTTTTGTAATCAGTGTGTTTACATTCACATCCCAGTTTTGAGGCTCATGCCGGTTCGGATCATGCTCGATAAGACGTTTACGGGGGACATGTGATACCTGGTTACAGATTATGACATGATAGGTTTCTAATCGTCTGAGGCGGGGCTGTGGGTCTTGGACTCTGATGGTTGCAACCCTTCCAAGTGAGACACATCAGCAGCTAAGGACGGAGTCACTTTGGTTTCTGGCTGTCTGGACGGTGTTGCTGCATTTACCAGTCGGCTGGATCAGCAGTTAATGGAGGACGAGATAAACAACACAATTTAGCCTTCACATTACAGACATCAGACTTCATCTCGGTGTAAATCATTCTCTGTATTCGCTGGCCAATATTATCAGCCGATACCACAGATTTGTTGAATAGGCGTGTGTGTCGTCAGTATCAGCCGACATGAAAACATGTTGGTGTTAAAGAACACAGTGCAGAAAAAGACACTGGGACTGATTTATGTTTATTAAATTACCTGTAAAGTTTACTGTTTGAGTGCACCGCTTTCATTGTAGATGATAAAAGTTCACTGTTAATCCGTTAAATTACGTACCTTCCTTACACATCTGTGACACCAGTGATTCATAATGACATTTAAAGGATCACTGCAAAAGTGTGAGTACATTGGCCTATGTATCATGCACAGACTCATATAGACTCAGACTGTCGTCATCGATTAATCTGAGGATTATTTTCTTGATCTTTTTTGTGAATTATAAAAGTCATGCCAGTAAAGCAGCATTTTTCCAGGCTTCAAGCTTATGACTGAGCGCACAGGCCGATGAACTACAGGTTGCTAGAGACATCAGATAAGGGCGTGGTTTAGGTGTGAAGACCAGTGAGAGAATTGACTGTTCAATTTGAAAACAACAATGGTAGCTCCTCAAGAGGTTAGCATAGCTGCAATTGCGTCATTGTGTCAGAACTGGAGAGAATATTTTATCGAAAGAAGAGCAAAGAACTACACTGAAGGCCTTTCACAATGAAAAACATGATTTCACTCTTTGGTTAGAGTTTGATTTACAGACCGGCTGGGTAGCTCTTGATAGACGGTTTGTCCTTCATCCCATTTTTTGAAGTGCCTGACCTTTTCCAAATGACTCCTCTCCAACTGATTGTGTGTAACAAACCATCTGGCACGTCAGGTTATTTTCATATTTTCAAACCTTCATATCTTAGAATCGTTTATTATAACTACATAACACATGCGCACAGTGATCAGAATCTCTCTATAACAGTAACTTGATTTCTAAACATTTTCCCAGAATACTCCCAAAACCTCATCATGTTTTGCGATGCTCGTGTGCTTGTCAGCCCTCTGAATATTTTTGTGGGGAGCGTCCCTCCTCCTTACGCAGCTGTCCAACAAACCACCTGTAATTTACATGTGTTACCTGGACCACACTGTTTGATGATGGCCCGCGGCCTGCTTGGTGATGTATTGTTACACCGATAATGAGCAGACTGCACAGCCTAATTCAGGCTGGTGTACTGATTCTCATTCAAACGGCGGGAGGACTGGTGTTTGGTGAGCCCCACCCTTCTCCATCGACTCTCTCCCCCTGCAGTCTGAAAGGAAGCATCTGCCTGCTCCTCTGCCTCCCCGCCGCTCGCCACACATGCTCTCTCCTTCTCTCTCCTCGCAGCCCACACTGCTATCGCCGCGGCTGCTAGCTATCCAGCTCGCGCCGATGTCAGAGCCTCTAATCTCTCCAGCATAAAGGCCATGCAAAGGGAATTTATGTTAGCCTGCCACAGGAAGAAAAGGGGAAGCGGGGAATCGTTTGAGCAGGTTGACAGATAAGGCTCTTGTGCTTTCTGTGTGGTGCTTTTTAAGCCATGTTAAGCTGCTTAATTAGACATAATCTACAGACCCCAGACTGAGGCGGAACTAATGAAGTTAAAAGACTCAAATCCCATCCTACCATCACACTCGCCTCTCCTCCACACCATCACTCGCGCCTCTCGGTTTCGTCGCCACGCTCTCCTCTCTGCTGCCGAGCATCACACTCTCTCCTCCTCGCAGCACACACTCTGCCCTCTGTTGCTCCTCACCATCCCACTCTCTCCTTGTAGCAATGTTAATGCCCTCCATCACACCTTGACGTCCTGTCCAAGCCTACATTACAACCGTATACCTTTTTTTTATTACAGAACAGCCAGAACCACCGCGTATCATCGTCAGTTAATCATTTCTACAATACTTATAAAGTGTTACAAATGTTTAATGTTGTCAGGGCTACAGATGATGGTCATTTTCATTGTCAATTTCTTAATTAAAGATTTCATATATGTCGTTTCTGGATTAAGATGTCTAAAAAACGACTAGACCTTCGTCATGTTTCCAACAATGCTCAAACACTTGCGGTAACGGTGTGTCTCACTTAGTCACTTGTCGCTTACTTTCCGGGAAAACATCCCGAAACAGAGAATAAACATGACGTGAATAAAACCTACTGTGGCGTACAATCGATTAGTTTTATGGTAAAAAAAAAAGACCACGTCCAAATGTTTTGTTTTGTCCACTACCCAAAGATTAATATTACAGTGGTACAGTGTTGTTACAAGTAACTTGGCAGAGCTTGCTTTTCTTTTAGCACATTTCCATCTCTGCAGCAGTTCTGCTTCCACTCTCCTCCCTGCCCTTGTCCCTAAGCCTTCCCTTTGCCTCTCGTATTAGGAAGAGGATGTGTTTCTCGTGTCACTAACGCACTTCCCGTAATCCCACAATGGGACAAATCTGTGGCCCTGGCACAGTGTAATGATCTTATCTTGGGAGGGGATCAAGTAATCATTTTGTCAGCAGTCAACATTACTGTACAATGGAGGCAACCTCCACGGATCACGGCTGCAGTCAGGTTGGTAAACAGGACTGAAGACGTATCTACATTTGAGTCCCTAAAGTTAAAAAGTAATCCCTGAGCTGTCCTCCTGTCTGTAATTGACCCTAGGTCAGAACAGAATCCGATGTGACTCTAGGTCTTTATTCTCCAGAGGGCCTGGCTCTGCATCTGACTACTTACGTGTTGTATGTTTGAGTCGCTTTTTCAAGAAAAAACATCTTTGGTTCTGTTTGTTTGGACAAAAGATGCATTTCAATGCTTTGGGCTCTGGGAAATTACAATTGCTCAATGAATCAAGGAAATAATTGTCATGCACTAGGCGATAATGAAAATAATCGTTAGCCGCAGCCCTCCTCACAATACTCTTTGTTCATGCACCAGCTCTTCTTGATGTGGCCCCCTCCTGTTGTTGCTCTGCCGTGTTTACATATCTCTCCAATCTCTGCATTTTGCAGGACGAGCTTCTTTGTTGTGTTTTTAGTTTTTTTTCTCCCCCCCCAAAGCCAAACAGCGGTTCTGTCTCCTTCACAGAGGAGCGGCTGGCACGCTCGCTTGTAAACGCTCATCTTCTGTCCAGGAGGAGATTGCAGCTGACCATTGTTGGGTTTCATCATCATCATGAATGCACTGCCTCGCTCGGTGATGGCCTGTCAGAGAATTCTCTTCACCCCATTATCCCTCTGCCTCTCCTTCATGCCCTCCTTTAGCCCTCCTTCTCGCCTCGCCTTTACCTGTAGCTGTTACGGCCCTTTGTGCTGTCAAACTCATTCTCTTCGCCCTGCCTTCCTGTGTATTTACATCCATTCGGATGAGGCCAATCTAAACACCAACCCGACCTTTGCAATTATTACCCTTAGCGCTTATCTGCTGCAAGACCATAACAGGTAGTTTTGTCTTGTGCATATTTATTCCCCCCAGCCCGATCGAATTCTACGCTTTCTCCGTCTCCTCGTGTGAGAAACCTCTCCCCTCCAGTGCGGCGCCGGTATCATGGTGCCGTTGAGTGGATCTGAGGGGCTGCTGAATTCTGGTCTTGCTTGATTAGCCAGTGTGTGATGCTGCAGGCAGCTTTGTTTTGTTGCTGAATGGGCTGTTCCACTGAGAGCACAGGAGACGGCGAGGAGCAGAGGAGGAAGGAAGGGATGGCGAGGAGGAGAAGGGTGGAGTGGCAAAAAGGAAAAAGCGGGAGAATGCTGGAGAAGAAAAAAAGAAGGGGAGAAAGATGAAAGCCAAGGGGGGAAGAATATATAAAAGGGAGAGGTGGGGTGGTAGATAAATGAGACGGGAGAAAGAGGCTGGAGCAGAAATGAGGAGAGGAGAGGAGAGGAGAGGAGAGGGGAACGGTGATGCAGGCGAGAAAAGAGAAAAAAGGACTGACCTCTCCTCCTGTGGAGAGGGAAGATAACTGTGAGTGTTTAGAAATGCTGAGGTGGACAGAAGCCATATCTTCCACCAACACAGCACCTGCTAGTCTGCCTGCCCCCTCCCATTCATTGACCGACTTTCTATTGTGGGTATTTGCGCGTGTGTGTGCGTGTGTGTATCCGTGCGCACACATTATTATGCATACAGTAAGTATACCATTTCTGTTTCGGCCCATAAGATAGCAGCCCGAGATTTTGTGCTGGCAACATGTTAATACTCAGACACGACAAATCCCAGAATCCCTGCACTGCAGCACTTGAATACATGCATGCTTTAATAGCTTTTCTTGTAAAATATGGAAGGAGGTCTGTGCTGTGGCTTCCCCCTCAGTGTCTGCACATACATACAGTATCAGAAACTGTACAGCAACAGGAACGCAAATCTTTTAGCCAAACCGGCTGCTCACACTTGCTCGTGGGCGTGGTCGCTAATGTGGTAACAGCAGTGACCATTTTGTGGGGCCGAAAAGATTTGACAAAGATATCTAATTGTGGTGTCCTGATTATTGTGATGAAATTAAAAATAAATGTGGTTATTTCCTATTAATTAATCTTATGGCCTGAGTTTGTCACCTAATGCTTCTTTTAACTAGGATTGGGTATTGAATTCCTAATTGTCCCAATACTGTCGTATCGAAAAATGTCTTGGCATTCGATACCAAATTTCAATACCTCAATCCTATTACTGTGCAGCATGCTTGGCATGCTAAGATGCATGCAGGAAATCCTTAGGTTTCACCAGATCCGGTGCTCACCATGTGAATGTATCCGACTTGATGAGATATGAGATATGAACTTGGTCACATTCCTTCATCACCCTCTGATGTGTCATCTGACGATTCCCCTGACAGTCATAGCGACAGGTGAAGCAAAGGATCAGGTGAATCACACCGTTACCTCGAGTAAAGTTATGGATTTCTCCTGGTTTGAACGTTGTCAAAAACATTTGAGATATTGTAAGTACACAACGTTAAGTACAACAAAGGTGTATTTAGAGTTTTACATCTTCTATCTTTCAACAAAAAATCCCCGCTAGCTCATCAAATCCTCTCTCCGCCACCCGTCTGATGACGTGACTCCGTGTTTATCTGGGCTTGGACAGATGGAGCATGACGAGATGTAGCCCAGAGAATTTGGGTTATTTTTTCCTTTTAGTATAAAAAAGAGGGATTTTCGGTGCTGTCCATGCCTTTCCTCCAGAGATGTTTTTGTGTGAGAGTGTGTGTGTGTAGTTTTGTGCTCCTGTGCCGTTGTGTATGTTACGTTTTTTATGATGGCAGCCTGCAACGTAGATGGAATAAAGCCGGCTGTGAGTGTTGACAGTATTGGCTTGTTAGCACTGATGGGGTGGATGAATGCTGAGTGCAGCAGGCTTGAATGGGGAGGCAGATCTGCAGCGTTTTCTTGTACCGTGTGTGTCTGAATTCAGCAAATCTCTCTTGATAAATTCAAGGTTGTACAGTAAAATGAAAATATGACAACGATAAGCCCCGTTGAGCTTCTTCTTTACCATCCCTGAGCCTCACCTCCACTTTCATTGCTTTCCTCGCCGCACTATCTCTCGTCCAAACAGCGATTCCTCTTTTTCTACCTCCTCTTGTTTTTCCTCGTCCTAGAAAACTCTCCTTCTTCCCCCCTTTTTCTTTATTTTTTTGGTGACTCTATATGTTTCCACTCCTTCCTTTTTAACAAATGGTCTGTTTGATAGACGATTGGAAGCGCACACACTCGCACGCATTCATTCACGCAAAAGCGAAAGGACTGAAATAAAGAAGCCCCTTATCTCTCCCACCAGAGACACTTCGCTCATGTGCTCCCATGCAGATGAATAATATATGTGGATACAAGCCTGCACACACGCATACAAGCAACCGATTGGTGGTGATGCTGACACGGGCCCTTGTATGCTGTAACACAACTGCGTGCGTGCATGCGTGTGTGTGTGCGCTCTGCTGACTGTTGTCACTGTGGAGGGATGTAGAGTCTCCAGGGGCATGGTGATGAATGGGAGTGTTGTCACTAGTCAGGTCCAGCTGCCTTTGTGCTGTCTTTTACGCTGCGTGTTCTCCTATTATACCACAAGCGGCGCATGTTCGGTGTGTCTGCGCAGCGAGCGGGCGGGCGTGGGTGGGTTGTGTGTTAATGTGGCTTGAATGAAACGATTCTTAACATGAGAGAGGTGTTAAGATGTTCACACGCCCGCATGTGCGCGAAAACAAGGTGTCAACACGGACGGCATTTGGGTGGCGTTCATGAGCCATGCGGGCATTGCACCTGTGCGGACGTCCGATTGCAACTGGCCAATGTCTTTTGCATCAGAGTAAAGAGCCGTGTTCTCTCCATTTGCACGGGTAATTACGAGAGAGCGTGTGTGTGTGTTTTTTGGCTCCTGTGCCAGCATGTAGATATGTCGGTGTGCGAGCGCCGGGCTCTGAGAAAATGCTGTCAAAGCAGGAGCTGAATAATTTTCCTCCAGACACATTCATGATACGGTGACGTGTGCGCATAAATTTGCCTTGCAGTAGACGGGCTGTATGGTTTAAGTGTGTGATATCAGAAAAACCCATACTTACGCAGGGAGGTCTTTTTTCCCTCCTGTTTTATAGATGGATACTGGTCCCACTGGGATCTCTTTTTAGAAGACGAGGAGAGTGTGCGCGCGCTCACACACACACACACACACACACACACACACACACACACACACACACACACACACACACACACCACATTATGCCTGTAAGCTTTATGCAGATGAATCAGGCTGTGATTTGTGTTCGGTGGGTGTGGAAGCAGGTAGTGCTGGGATGGGAAGTTACCGTAGAGCCTTGTGGGATTACACCACGCAGCAATTACAAACGGCAGGTGTGACTATTTGATAACTTGATGCATTCACCGTGCCCAGTGTGACACACATTCAAGTCAGTCTTATACTTGAGGTGTTCTCTTCAAGA
The DNA here is from genome assembly GCA_903131615.1 of Diplodus sargus. NCBI lineage: Eukaryota > Metazoa > Chordata > Actinopteri > Spariformes > Sparidae > Diplodus > Diplodus sargus. Next base: position 9,494,828 of record CAEMYA010000018.1, on the reverse strand, counting down.
AGAAGCTTCAGGGATACTCTAAAAAGGCTAAATGTAAATTTGACTCCTTGGCTGTGTAATAATGTGTCGTCTCTTCATGATTCATCCCAGTGTATTTTTAAACTACAAAAACCCTAAAGAATATCCCTCCAAATCAATCCTTTGTTCATGCCTCTGTTTGTCAGCCATGTTTTTTTTTGTGTGCGTCCAACTGTTTAAGTCCCCAAAGCCTGTTTGATTGGTTTTGACTGATTGGTCACTGCCAGTCAGGCAATCTGGGACAGGACTTGACTTATTATATGTCTCCATCTCAGCAGTCTTGGTGGGACACAATATGGATATGGCAATATATTATATCGCTACGATTATTGATATAGTGGTGCTAAGGCTAGGCAATATATATGATATATATCCTTAGAGTGATATGAGACTATATATTGACTTTTGGATCGAGAGTTTGGATATAGTTATATCGTGATATGGCGTAAGTGTTTTCCTGGTTTTTAAAGGCTACATTACAGTAAAGTGAAGATGTTTTCTGAACATACCAGTCTGTTCTACTTGTTCTAATACTTGCCTTTAGCCACTTAGTTGTTATATGCACATTACCGATGGTCAAGAATGTCATTATGTTGGTATTTTGTGTCAGTACCAATAACGAATTCCTTTAAATCCAACATTCAGGAAGTGTTTCTGAGAAGATTTCTAAATATTGAGGTATACTGTATATCATATATTGCGATACAGACGTAAAATATTGTGATAGAACTTAAAGGCTACACTGTCTGGACCTAACTGGCGCCATATTTTAATTACAGCATGCAGACACTCTAACAGATTCCCCTGACAGTTTGAGTTTAAGTCTCCCAGTGTCACTACTTCCCTTTTAGAGGCAAAATTTCGAGCGACTTTATTTGGGCATACGGTAGTTGTGTGTTTCCTTTAAAAACTAAAACTCCAGAACACTTGCCAGTTAATTTCTATTTGTATTCTTCAGTTAGAAGTTTGGTGATTATCTTGCAGCGCATTGATTCTGGTAGGTCTGCTGTATCACTGACTGTCGTTGCAGTGGGTTACATTGCATTCCCACCCCCTACTCAGCAGTAAGGTGATGTGCTCAGAACCATCTGAGGAAATAAATACAGTTGTCTGTAACTCAGTATAAAACAGTATTTTCTACGGAGGCTTACCCCTATATGGACAGCGCCGAAAGAAACTCTTGCGGCGATGTTTTCTCTGGTTTGTAGGAGAGAAAATGATTGCAAAGCATGACTGGGCATAAATGGCTGGGTTTATGGTCTGGAAAGCATCACTTACACGCAGGTCCCGTTCAGTAAAACTCTTTCTCGCTGTAGATTCATACCCTATATAGGAAGATGGAGGGAGGAGGAGTTTGCCAGCCACTTTCCTTTCTTGCTGTGACGGAGATGTAAGTGAGCAGTGTAGACCTTTTAAAAAAACTGCAGACAAATGCAGCTTTCACGTTTGGTGCTGTGATGCAAAGCGTTCTGCTCCTTGGTCACACGGCGCATTATGTACAGAAAAGTTTTCCATCAGCTTTTTCTGCAAATAAGAGGCTGTTAAAGGTGCAATAGGTAAGAATTTTAGTTGCCAACATTCAGAATATTTACTAAAAGTTATCAACAGAATGAGAAGAAATAACGTTATGATGTTATGACGCCTGTGTTGGCATGCTAACCAGCTAGCAACAGCCTGTTCAGGCAGAGCTGTTTTGCTAAAGATCCAGAAATATTTTGTGGACTACAAATTTTAAATTTTTTGATGAACTTTTCCTTTAGTGTCCCTGGATTTGAATATGCTGGTGTCATCGTCGTAGGTGGAAGGTAGTTTGAAAGATGTGGAGTCGGCTAATTTGCTTGTTGTATCTAGATTTTGTAATTGGTTTGAATGCTTAAAAAACCTAACTGACACATTCATTTTACTCCGCGTACGCCGCGCCTTGTTAATTGACAAGAAGTCCAACTGAACTTAACTCATTCTGCTGTTTATTCTACAAAGCTTGTTTTTTTTTGACACAGGTAATGTCAAAAAATGACGAAATCGCGACGAGGCTTTAAGTTATTGTTGGTCACACAGGCGAGCTTCTCACCTCGCCGTGCTCCTTCAGTGATCTAAATGGGAATCTGACTGGAGGTAAACATGTCATTGTATAGAGCAGCCCAGCAAACAGACAAACCTGACAGGGCGGTTAATGGGGAGATGAAAGGATAGGGTTTTAATAGGCAGCCCGGAAAAAGAATAGTACATTTATTTAAACACGGCAATATTTACCAGTCTGGACTGTGTCAGATTGTGTTTAAATTGGCCTCGTCGCACCGTTTGTCTTTGAATTCCTATTATTTAATTCTGCTCGTTCATTACCATATTCCCCTGATTGTGCCAAGAGTTTGATTTAGCCTCTATCATGAGTTGTTTCTACTCAGGCAAGAGCCTCACTTGAAAACCTAAACATCAGAGTGGATTGTGGGACGGGAGCCAGGAACTGCTGCTGGTGCTCCTGCTGCTGCCACCAAAGGATTTTAGAGGTTATTGGAGGCTATAGGAACCGATATGTAGGTTGTTTCAAATTAATGTTGTTAATAAAATGAAAAGTCTGGGACATGTTTCTGGCTGCTTGCATAGGCAATTGTGAATTAGCCCTTTTCTCTTTGATAAAGTTACAAATTGCTATTGTAACAGGTTTCGGTGTGTGACTCCGGTCGCCACTTTTCCTTTCTCTCACTTCCAAGGGCCTTTTAAAGCTTTCTCTTCCTCTCTCCGCTTTCGACTTTCCATGGCAGCAAGTCTCCAGAGTGCAATAGGAACAAGGCTTTATCTGGCTTAATTCGTTTATTCCGTTCTTTCCGGCCTTTTTCCCCCTCCACCCGCCCCCCTCCTTCCCCAGTAGATTGTATCACATTTGGATGTTTGGTTGGGCCCCCCTGCTAGGTAGTTTGGCTTTATGAATGAGCCCCCTTCAAGGTCATTTGGTCACTGTGCCTGTCGAGGGCTTTGCTCACGCAGCTCGCACATACTTCCTTTATCTGCTGTCATGAAATAGAAAATAAAAAATTGAAACTTGTTGACTGGCTCACACCTCCTCCCCCTCCTCCCCCTCCTCCCCACTCTCTCGGCTCAAATCCCCATGGAGACGGGAGCGAGAGAAAACGGAGCAAAGTGAGCCGGAGAGATTGCAGGAGAAAGGGAGGGAGAGAGGGAGAGATAAAGACAAAAGAAAGAGCCTTAAGTCCCCTGATGTGTGTTGAGTGGACGCTGGCAAAATAATCCCTCTTTACCTTCACATGACAATCACTGTAATGACCTTAGCCTGCGCTCATCAATAGGCGGACCTCTGTCTTCAGGGGGACAGGTGGGGCGCGTGAGACGGTGTGTGTCTGCGAGAGTGGCCTCCTCCTTTGTCTGAGATCAAGGATTAGAAAGGCTTAAAAGATGGTACGAGGAGCCGGGTGTGCGCATTTGTGTGTCTTTGTGAGGTTTAGCGTTATCTACGGTGACGTCGGCAGCACCCAAAGAGACTGTTGGTGCATATAAAACTCTAAAATACGAAGACCGCTGTTTATATTGATCATAAATGGGATGTTTTAGAGATAGAAACCTATTCTTTGGTGCTGATAGTCTCATGGGGTCGTCACAGCTTTAAAGACAAGATTGTTTTTGTCCCTATTTTTTGTCTCATTTAACTTATCCCCCCATTGAGCTCTAATGAGCAACATATGAGTACGTGTTTATAGCACATCAACATGTAGGTTTTCAGTAGATGTGAGGGCAGTGTTGTTTGATGTATTCATCAACAGGTATATCACCTATGAATCATCCATAAACTGTTGAAAGTGCAATATGTAAGAATTTCATAAATACTTACAAGTGTATTTATTTTAATGGAGGTATCTTTTTAAAAGCATGATAAGAATATATTGTGAAATACTCTAAAAGTTCAGTTCAGCCCATATGAAAAAGAGAGAAAGGCTATTAGGGCGAAAATCAGCATGAAGGATTGCACACGATTTTCCTCCTAAGCCAGAGGTCCTTGTTTTGTCTTTCTAGGGCCTGTGATGTCAGAAATTTTGGACCCACATCAGCTAACCTGATTGGCCAGTGCGCTCATACGAGAACCCTGGGATATGAGGTAGTGAGGAGCAACAGTGCCAATCAGAGGGGGAAAAAGGGATGGGTGGAGAGAGGAAGGGAATCGTGGAAAGGAGTCTTGGCATCATCGCTTAGTAGTGGAATTTAATAGTGTGTGTGTGTGTGTGTGTGTGTGTGTGTGTGTGTGTGTGTGTGTGTGTGTGTGTGTGTGTGTTCCTGGGGTGGGAGGTAGGGGGTTAACACTTGGATCGGAGCCAGGAGAACTGCTTTAAAATCCAACCTGGTTGCTTTCCTGTTTCGGCAGAGAGAATGGTCTAATTCTCGCCCCCCTGCCTTTTCCTGAGACATTTCCCTCCTCCGGGCCTGGAGAGGCAACAGGGCCAACACGGCATAGAAAACTAGTTTGAGGGAGAATAAATCATACACTACACATGTAACTTTTAGAAATGAGGAGGAGGATGAGGTCAGAAAAAGTCAAGATCGATTTTTTTTTTTTCTCTATAAGGATCCATCTGTGCCAGTGACCTACCGTTATATTTCTCACATTTCAACAATGGTATATTATTGCAGGATGTAACTACAGACTTTTCTTCTAAGCCTAGTTCATGCATACACTACTTCCTGAAAATGTTCTGGACATTACCCAGAGGATCTGAATCCAAATGTCTGAATGAGTTTCCCCGGACATTTTATAGACTTTACCCGTCCAGCTCCCTTCTCACAAAGTGTGCCTAATGTCAGATTTAGCCCATTTTATTGTACAAAGAATTCACTGTGAGCAAGTCTCCGTGTTTGTATATTTCTGTACACGCCCTCACTTATATTGCCGATATGCCCGAATACAAATGTAGTAGTGCTGATTTAACGGCCATCATAACGGATGAGTCCCCCCCCCCGCACAGCTTACCCATGTGCCAACCCCTACTTAAAATAAATGCAGTATTTCCAGAGTGTGAAACCTAACGGCACGGATACTCTTTTGTTGTGTGACAGCACGCCTCCAGAAAATGTCTGGACCTAATACCGTGTCAGTATCAGAGTTTATATTTCAGGCTCAAGTCTGCTCCACAGATTGAGACTTCTACTCCAGAATAGTAGTTTGACCGCTGGTACTGTTTAGTTTTATAGGAGGGAACAGGCCCAAAGAGCATTTACATGTAACTGTTAGCTAGCTATTCATTGACTGGTTTGACATTTGGGTAAAAATACCCTTATTTTGCTGTCTTCAGAGTTCGACATGAAGATTGGTTCTGCATTCAAATGTGTGTGCCAATGACTGAGCTGGAGCCAGGGGGGGGAAGTTAGCTCAAATTAGCATAGAGACTGGTAGCTGTGGCTATTGGAGTGAGGCCCTTCTACCATTCTTCATGCTAAGCTAAGCTAACTGCCCCCATATCTTTGGCTCCATGACTAGCATACAGACACTCTAATGTCTTGATCCAGTTTCCGCTTTTGCCAGCTCGTCCACTTTGTGCTCACGTATTTCCCTATCATGGCCTTACCACGCTAGTATATCAACTCTTAGGGGGATAACATAAGTCCACTGGTTGTGTGATAGACACTTTTTTATTTAACATGCTTGTAACTTGTATTTACAAGAACACCAAAAAGTACAAGTCGTGAGAAACTAGTATATTCAGAGGATGACCACAAGAATATTAAATAGACGGAGATAAAAGAAGCTGTTCTCTAGTTGTTTATGCACAAGGACGCACTTACAAAACACCCTGCACCCTGCAAAGTGTTTATCTATCTGTGGCGAAAGCTGACTCCCTTACTACCCTGAAAGACTGCATTCCTCTTTGCTGTGGACGCGATCAACTGGCCAGTCGACACCGCTAAAGTGAGCCTCGGCAGGCAGAGATTGGCCTTGGGCTCCGGCGTTGCTGCTGCTGCTGCTGCTGCTGCTGCTGCAGCTGCAGCTGCAGCTGCAGGCACTTCGAGTGCAGAGCAGCAAAGTTTTCGAGCTGTAATGGCACTCCAGTGGTTGTCTGGAGGCTGTTTTAAAATGGATGACCAAGCATAACCCCTGTAACCTCTGGACGAGTTGCCCCAGAGCCTGTGAGCTCCCTCCACTCGGACTGCAGAAGGAGCTCAGAGGTGACACTCCCACACGCTTTAGGAGTGTGCAAAGGTGACGCGTTTACATATGCATTCTCCGTTAAAGCTTGCAGGAGATACATCATGTTTAAGCCAACTCACCACTTCTCCGTTCTCTCGTTCATTCTCTGTCTGAACCTGAATCTGGCTCGCCGAAGAGACAGAGCAGAGGCTATTTTAGCTTGGAGCTATTAAAGCATGGAAATGGTTTGTTTGTTTGGCTTTCTATTGCCCCTGCATGAATTGCACTTTGGCGGCGCTTGCGGGAGGGCAGAAAGAGAGGGTGGAGCTCTTGGAAAAAATGAAAGTGATAGAGGAAGAAGGGAAGGGGAGGGAGGGGAGGAACGTTAAGGGAAGGGGGGAGACGCCTCTGTAGCCATCTGCCTTTGTGCCAACAGTTGGTTACTGTGGCAACCAGTAAAAAGTCATTATCTTTAATTTACACTGTGGCAGGTTCAGGTGTTTTCAATTGTATCATTAGCTTTTTTTCTCCCCACAGTGACTCACCCGTCTTTGGCAGTGGTCCTTTGCTTCATTCTGGGGCTCTTGGTTTTCTTTTTTTCCCCCCCTGTGTCATCCTTTCTTTTACTGTGCCGTGTAGCTTTCTTTCCGGCGATTTAAGGTATGTGTGTATCTCAAGCACTTGTTCTGTCTGTAAGGTTACCCCGCACTTTGGGCGTGCGCCGCGGTGCCACTGTGCTTTTCAGATGGCGAGGAGCAGTATTGACTGATGACACCATGACAGACGGAGCGAAAAAAATGACGAGAGAACAATTTAAAGAAGGAGTATGACAGGGGCATAAAAAATTGAATGGCAGCAGAGACAACTGTAAAGAAGGTGAAGGGCAAAGAAGTAGAGAAAGTGGTTGTCTATCCCTCTCAGCGGGGGCTTATGTCTTTCACGTCGAGGCTTGTCAGGGCGGCAGCGGCAAGGAGTGCAGATGAGCGATCGTAAGTAGCCCTGTCTGTGTACCATTAGCCAACCGCAAGTGCTAAGCACTTACCAGAAGCTGCTTGTGTTAACCTCCTCCTCTCCTCCCCCAACGTCAACTCTCTCATTCTCCCCTTCTTCCCTCACTTAGCTGAAGACTCTTCTTGTTCTCTCATAATATTTTTCATTACCTCATTTATGATTTCAGACACTCCCGTACTCCCCCTCGCATAACATCCACATCCAACAAACTTTTTTTTCTTCTTTGCCTCATTTCATCTCTCTCTTTTCATACCGCGGGACACACAGGTTCTTGAAAGGGTTGCATATAATGATGGAAAATAATTTCTTTTTTCTTTGAGCCACTCAAAATGAAAAAGAAAAAAATACCCCACAATTTTGCTCCGGTGTCTTCAAACAATACGAGCCCTTTCAAAAACCATTTGTAGTTCTCAAATCCATTTTGTCGTAACGAGCAGTTTTCTCGTCACCGTCGCGCCGCTCAGTCGATTAGTTTGTGGGTACAAAAAGTGTCCAGTTCGATGAAAAAGTAATTACACAAACAAAAGCCAGGATTGGGACGTTCTGTCTCTGACGCTTGTTTGAATCTGGTTTGTGCCTTGAGCCTGTCAAAAGCAGTTGGCAGAGCAGTGTCCAGACCGTAGCTTTTATTACTGCTGGCTGCTTTATTAGCCCTCCGCCGAGCGGGGAAGGATTGAGGGGATTGACTGGAGATGCGAGTGGAAGTGGCACCTATTGACTAGTTTGTCTTGTGCTACTGACAGGGTGCGATGATGCTATAAGGATTCTACTGCTCAGGCCGGCCCATTAACACCTAGGCTCCACACACGAGAACATGACAAGAACAGACCGCATGCGGCGTGGCATTCACGGCCTCACAGTGATGCACCGTAGCTACTAACACTTACACCCGCCGTTCTGCAGAAATTGGGTTTATACTTCCTTCCACTTCCCTCTTAGCCCATCCTTGTTCCTTCATTTCTGTCACTTTCAGATTTAATTGGTCTCACGAATCAGCAGCGCCTGAAAATTACTTTGCTGAGAGGGAAAAAAAACAAACAACTTTTAACACGCTGTTTATTAAAACCGTTTGTTATTTAAGCAGAGAGCAGGCGAGTGAGAGGGCATGTGAACGTGTGAGAGGAGAACGTGCCGCATCTACGTCGGAGCATATGGTGTAGGTGTTGGGTGGCTGCTTGTGTGATGACCATCTGTCACCTAGTAACAGTTCGGGTGATCTCTGGATGATGTAAGATCTCCCCGCAGGGATCATGAGACCTGATTATATACAAAGCAGGTTAAGAGTCAAGATGGGAGGACTTTAGCAACATCATCCTTCACTTCTGAGTGACGATCGGGAGGCAAATTATTGTGTTGCTTCAACTTCAGAGTTATAGATATTCAAATGTGGCTTAAATACAGCTGTGATTTTTCTGACTCCGTTGTATTCAGCGTAATATATGTGGGATTATATGTGGGCTGATGAGTCTCAGCAGGTGCTGCAGTTTATTAATTGCTCTCTGTTTGATGTATAATAATGTCATTTGTTTGGGGAGTGTCATGAGGGAGCATAAGTTAAGCAACGTACCGAGAACTTTGTTAGCGACGAGGTACGGCTGCAGGATTATGACAAAAATCATAATCAGTATTGAGTATTGAATCAGTAGGATTTGTCCCAGCTGTTTGTAAACGCACCAGAAAAATAGTTAATTGATGAGTCTCATTCCCAGGATGTCAAATACTGACAATTTGGGGTTGGTAGAGTGTCGTAAATAAAAAAACAATCAATCATTCCCCTCAAATGCATGAAAATCTATAGTTTTAAAAAGTCAAATCAGCCGACAGCAAACATCTCGCTCTCGCCATTCTCCCTTATTCTTCCACTGTGTGAAGCAGGACGCAGAGGATGCTCAGCACACAGGTGAATGCAGCCCATATGCTGCGCGATGGAAAGTTTCTGTCATAGTAAAAGGCAAAAACAATGGGAGCTCTGTGGCCGCAATCACATAATTGTTGCAATCAGGACTTGTGCCGTGAGTTAATTCTGGCCCGTCACAATCTTCGCAGCAGTAGATAAAGTGATAAAAATTAAACTCTGGTGGCAGCAGCGGCGTCGCTCTGAGAACGCGCACAGCCTTCCCCCGTCTCGGGCACCATCTGGAAAACACACCCAGCACATCTATTAGGCCCCCCACTCTAAGCTAAGGATGATCGCTCTGCTGAAAATGGGTTAATAATGACAATTAAATTGGAGGTAATGTCAGCAGTTGATGTGTCGCTCACAAATCATAGTATTTTATATGGATGGCTTTTCTCCGCCCGGGGAGCGGGATTGTGGCTTTGAATAAGTGCGAGTCGCTGAGTCGATTTATTGGAAATCTTAAGAAATGTTGAATCTATTTGCTTTTTATTAAGATACTCTCTGACTGCATGAACCGGAGGTCAGAGAGCAGATCCATCTACTGTCAGGAAAGCGAGATCTGGTCGAACACTGTGGGGCTGTAATGTTGCTACAGTATAGGAACGCGACTCCTTTTTCTCCTTTATGGGCTCTTTTATTGAGGAAATCTATTATGCACAGTCTGATTTTATTTGTAAACAGAGGAGAGGATGTGCTGGAAGCAATTTTCAGTTTACACTAATGCACCGAGACGTATATTAACACTGACAAATATTCGTTTTGTTTGAAAAGCGGGCACAGGTCTGAAAATATTCCCTCAAATGATTGCCAGCCCTCGGTATTGAAAGACGGAGGGCGCCCCCAGCTCTGAAATGAGACAAACACACACACGCAGACGCCATTGCTGTCGAACCAATTATACTTGCATTTGGAATTAGAGGCTCATTCAGGTGGAAGATTAGCAGCTGGGTTTGAAGTCCCGCTGTCCAATCCCCCTCCTGTATGAAGAGAACAAAAATGCCGTCATATTCTACCGCAAAAAAAAACGGCGCACGTTTGTTTATAAAGCATACGAGCATCTCTCTTTCTCCCGTCGAGTCTTCTGGACATATTTGCGTACGCTCTATATCTGTCTGTGTTGCAGCTGTTTGTTTGTGCTGTTGCGTCGAGTTTGGCTGGGAGGACGGGACAGCTGTATTGGATGTCTGAGAGTGTGTATACAGTTGTGCTGATGCTGACAAGCCCTCTAGCAGGGGAGCAGGGATCAGATGTATGCTAATATCACCGGCAGACTGTCTGCTCGTCTGACAGGGGCTGGGCTGCAAGGTTAGGTACGAAGACAGAGCCCAGAGAGCAGAGACACGCTAAGACGAAGGAATATAGGAGCAGGAAATATAAGGAGAATTAGACAAGGGCCAGGGGGCAGCGAAAGAAATGAGGAGCGAGGCAGTTCATGTCTGGCAGAGGGAATTAAGTGGGAGGGAGAGTAGAGGCCCACAGATGAGCTTTTGTGCCAAAGGAAAACACAGGCTCGTCTGTCTTGCCGGCCGTGCATATAAAGCAACAGTTGCTGTTGTTGTTTACGTTGTGGAGCCTGTTGGACAGGGAATTTGTGGAGCAAATGTCTCCGTGTACCAAAGTGCATGTCAAAAGTGCAAAGCTTTCAGTGTTCGGGTCCCCAAATCCCAGGCAGTCACGCTGCGTTTCGCAAGCGCAACTAATGATCATTTTTCATAACTGGGGGTTCTGTCTGTTATTCGTTTATTTTCTCTTAATTGTTCGGTCCATAAAATGTAACAAAACAAACCAAATTAATTATGACTAGCACACGATGACACGTTAAAGTTGCTTGTTTTGTGTGACTAACAGTCCAAAACCCAAAGATATTCAGTTCCCCAATTATGTGAAATAGAGGAAAGGAATGAGAAGCAGATACATTCAGCACCGAACCGCTTGATTTTCTGTTTGAAGTATTGATCAAGTGACTGTTTTGTTGATCGATAGAAAATTCACAATTCTTCCAGTACCACTGAGAAATGCATCGTGACGTCAGATGTACAGGAGTTTAAACTCCAGCCAGTTTTGAAATCAGGCTTGTGTCTTGGCACAAGGAGAAAAATAATGGCACATCCCACACTGCAGGATGTTCTTAAGGTTGTTGTGCCAGAGGGAGCAATGCACCACATGACCTCACGTGATCTCATGACGTAGCAGATGTAAACAAAATGGCGATCATGTGTAGAAAATGACTCTTTGCTTTTTACCTAAAAACTTGCACAACTTGCACAATCTAAAGTGTCGCTCTTGTGCTGATATCAAAGCAGAAAGGTCAGATAGGTCGAACCAACACTTTTGACTATATATTTTTACGTGTTGCAAATAACTACAGAAATAAACAAGTGTGACTATTTCTCATATCGCCACAATACAAATCAAATGCTGGTTTTCTACCCGGAAGTGATTGTTGTAGGTGCCACATCACAGTGATTTAGTCTATATGTCTCTCTCTCCCACTCCGACTCCTGAATATCAAACATATTTGAAATTAACGGGGCCGCACTGATGAGCCAGTTAGTTCGGGAGGGTTAAGACAGGATCTGTAAGCCCCTCACATTAGCTGATAATCTGGGCTGAATATCACTACTGACCAAAAGTCCCAGAGCAGATTTGTCCTCCGAATCTCTGGAAATCAAGGATAAATCAGCCCAAAACACCGGTAGTCTGATCCCTGCTCAAGTAAGCAAAATGCAGATCCTTGTTTTTTTACATTTCAGTGACTAAAATCAGAGATAACTTCACAGCAGATGTGTGTGAAGGTCACAGAACTGCTGTTGCAGTTTGCTAAGTTGTGGCTCCAGAAACACTTCAGCCTCTCACTTTTTGCTTGCTGTCAGCTTGTAGAAAATATAACCTTATCAGTGAAGAAGATACCACACTGTGGGTGCTCGCGCATGTTTGTAAGTGCGGCGGATTTATTGAATGTGGTGGTAGTTCAAATTTATAGCTGTCATTGTTCGTGTTTCCAGCACATTATATTTAGCCGTGCTATCTGCGAGGCCTTCTGGCGCAGTTGAAGAGGTTAAACCACAGTGACACACTCCTTCTCCTGCCCTTCTCGCTCGCTCCTTCCACTCTCTAAATAGTCTGTCCACTCTTTCAAGATCCCTTCTTTATCTGACTTAAACCTTGCTCTTTCCTCTGTCTCTGCTCCTTGAACTGCTCAGTTGTAGTCTTGAATTCCAGATTGGGCTGTAAATATGGTCTCCTCTGCCCTCTCCCTTCTGTCTTACTCCTGATATCCTGCATTCCCAATTGTCGACTGATGTTTGCTTACAGTCTTTGTCTCTCTCATCCTTCTTTTCTTCAGCTCTTATCCTGCATCCTTCCTCCCCCTCGCTGTACGTCCACCTCTCTCCTCAGGGGGTCGATCAGTAACTGGGCCTCTATCTCGGCAGTGCCAGGCGCGGGGAGGAAGTGGAAATGAACTTACAGCTCAGAGCCGGGCTACATGGCCGTTTAGGTTACTAACGACTATAACACACAGATAACCTCCGACATAACAGACCGGTGTGGAATAAATATGAATTACTTCACGCACATGAGTTTTTCTGGCGCACTTGTCAGCATGCAAATGTGCGGTGTGAGGGAGCAGCAGCAGGGGGATTTTGTTATCCGTGTCTGCGGTCTGTCTTTTCATTTTTTCATGTGGTTATATCACCGTGCCATCGGATCATGCTAATGCACAGGGCAGCGCCAACTTGTGATCCCGCAAATGGAAAGATGCAAATGGCCGTAGCTTATCCAGAGTGTCCATAATCCCAGTCACAACTGACCAGCTCTCCTGGATCAGGACCTGGATATGTGATGGGCTGTTTGGGTGCTGGATTAATATATCCGTGTGTTTGTGTGCAGCAGCAGATATGTATTTTGTCATAACATAGGTCGATTGGTTCAGGCTGTGCTGAGCTGTTGTGGTAAGTGTTTTCTTCTTTTAGGAATAATTTATGACGGTTGGATTTGCTGGTGCGGTTCGGTTGTTGTGTTTTGCGCTCGTGGCCACATGTGAAATGTATTAGCGAATGGTGCGATTGCTCGTGTTTATGTTTTCTTGAAATTTCCCTCCCTCTTTTCCGTCTTACTGTACTTCCTGTTTGGCAAGTGATAGATGGATGTGTCGCGTTTGCGGCGAGAGACAAATGACTTCTGTGTGAGTGGATACGCTGCACCACTAAGCACTACTTCTAAAGTGTGTTAAATGTGGTGTGTGGAGGCAGATTATTATAAATTTATATATATTCTTAGAGTAATTATATAACACTCTTGCCTGCGCGCCAGTGATTATGTGCTGTGTATTTGCATTATGTTGTTTTGGCCCCTGTCTTCATCTGCATTCATATCACATTTATCACCCCCGCCCCCTTTATTCTGCAGATTCATCTGTGTGTTTGTACCCCTGGTGTAATGAGAGCACAGCCTGAGCAGGAAGTAGCATCGGTGTGAGGACTGCCCCCACCCGCCCACACCCCTAGTTTCTTACTAATGGACAACAAGTCTCCAGAGAGGGGAGGGGGGGGAGAATAAAGGGGGAGGTGAGGAGTGTGGGAGAGAGTGATGGAGACAGAGAAGGAAAAATTCTTGACAGATGGAGATGGGAAATCTATATGATGAGGCTAATGTTGTGGGTGAGAGCGCAAGAGGGGAGAGAAAGACAGAGAGAGGGAGGGAGGGAGGGAGAGAGAAAAAAACAATAAAAACAGAGTGGGGAGCGGAAGTACAACTGGTTGCAGACTTACATCATGCAGAAGGAGCGAGGAGGAGAGGGAAAACATATTTTGGACGGAAGCAGAGGGAGGGCGAGCCAGACTCGTATCTTGGAGAATAAGGGAGAGAAGGAGTTTTTCCCTGCTGCCTCTCTGTCATCATCATCACCAGCACCACCACACCGCTTCATGACTATTTCATGACCTTTGTTTCTGTCAACTCCCAGCCTTCCTGAGTGTATAATACTGTACAACCACGGGGCATGCTGGGAAACCACGCAAGCTGGCCTCCTCGTTTATCCTCGTTTTCAATACGAACTGTGTTCGGCAGCGTTTTCCTTTGGTTTGTGGTAGAGTTATGTTGCACTTATTGGGTAGAGGATTCAGGGGTCCTCCTACAAGGAAATTTAAAAAATGTTTTGTAAAAAAATTGGTAATTTGATCACTATGACATGTGTGTACAGAAAGTTAGAAAACTAATGCAAAAAACTCCACTGCTGACTTACAAGAACCGTTAAAGAAAAGTATTTGTGGTGCCCATAATGGCTCGGGGCAGGGAAAGCCCTGGGATTAGTATCAGAAAGTTTTGTCGTTTGAGGGAATATCTTGAAGAGGATTCTCTGAGGACCTCCACATATCTTAGAATTATATTAGCCCGTCATTTGTATGAAGAGCATCTTGCAGGTTACATTTTCTAATTTGATTTATACATAACCTTGTCTTAAAATTGATTATATGAAAAGTAAACGCAGAACGCCTTTTCCCCACGTCATATAATATTACAGAACGGAGTCGGTGTCCTTGCTTCTGCCTTAGGCCTTTTTTTAATGGTCTTACATTAGATTTCACTATTTTCCATCGTTGTGAATTATTCACCTTGTGCAGATTGCACAAACTTGGCCTGTCGGGACATCCAGCCCTCTGTTTCCTAAAAGAAAACTGACTATAGCTAGTTTTGGTGGTTGGTTTGCAGCAATAAAAACAGCAATCAGGTTTGAAAAAATTGAAAAATTTGTCCTTCCTGTTGTCAGCACGTCCACTTAATACACGAAACGTTTTCCCACGACATTCTTCTGTCTCTATACTTGGATTTGCCTCAGACGTGCACTCTCCATTTAAGCCAACGTGTCAAAGCGGTGAGGATTTTTCTGTGTGTCAAAACAAGCCTGACTGACAATGTCTTCATTCCCTGGCCCTGACTCTTCTACCCTTTGTTATGAAAGGAATGCAGCCGTCCTGTGAAGGCTACGTGGTCTCTCCTCATGGGCAGTGAACACAGCCTGCCCTTTGTAGCACGTGTTATGATGAACTTCACGCCCTGCCGCCCTAGCATTAGCTTCAGGCTGCACTCCCAATACCCTACAGATGCATCCCTTCTTCCTTGGCTTCTCTTGTCCTTGAGACAGTCGGTGACCTAGAAAGGTGGTGGTTCAGTCAAGGCGAGATGTTGCATGTTTTGACTCTTACATGAGATGGATTGTAAGAGAAAGGAAGGGGAAAAGGCAACAGGGGAAATTGAGATGTGGTATTTGGGTATGTCCTGCTTGTAATGCTGTTTGTGATTAGTCAGGGGGAGAGTGATGTGACAGGTCAGACCCTGACCCTTAACTCATCCAGGCCTCGCCTCGCCCCGCCCCAGCCCCTCTTCCCTGAGGGGATTCCAATGTGCGGCTCACATGACCCAGGCCACTGACCTCTCTCCCCTTCCCCTCATCCTCATTCTTCTTTATACCCCCATCCTCTCCATTTGCACAAACTTCTCACCCTCTGCCTCCTCCCCCAAACTCCTTCCTGTGTCCCCTCCTACTCTCTCCTCCCTCTCTTTTTCTGCTTACCCTCGTGTTTCAGGGTCAGAGGCAGATGCAACGCAGGCCCTAACCTATCTCTGCCTCAGCCCTAAACAGCCCTCAGCCTCGAGACAGTGGTATGTGGCTGGACATGCGCACCAGACACCAGGCCTCAGGGTGAACTAGGAGACTGGCTGCCTCACTGCTCGACTACTGGACTGCTGCACTAGTTGAGCTCTGGCAGTGGTGTCTTTATAGGTCTGCGGAAAGAGGAAATGTATTCCCTAAATGACTGGATCTATTGTGTATGAAATGCTGCACTGAGGCCGCACAGCCGAGAGGCTGAAGAAACTCAGAAACAAGCTGAATTGTGTAGTTGTAAAGTCATGTATATTCTGTTTCTGTCAGTTCAGCTTGAGCACGGCAGTCAAGTCTCATGAGGCGTTTTATTTTCTTCCATTATGAGCTGCTGCGATCTTCTAAACTATTGCATCCGCACATCACTTAAGACTGAATTCTTAGCCGTCTGTTTGCATCTCGCGCTGACATGTCGGCCTGACAGAGCAGAGAAAAATGAAAGAGAACGGCGTCAGGTCCCCTTTGTTTGCCATTCCTTTTGACGTCATTGTAAAAAAGCCACTGCTATGACGCTCAAACTGTACTCTGCTGCAGTGAGTGTGTTAGTTGACTCGCAAAAAAAAATGTCCGGATTCACATAAGCTGTGCACGCATAGGTGGGGTCAGGGAAGCAGATGTTCGCGAATGCATCTGTGAGAGTGTTGAGCCTGGCTAGCCTCCAGCTCCATAGGGACTCTAACGCTTGACTTTATTTAATCCAGACACTCTCACAACCGGTCACAAACATGACCTATTTCACACATGTCACGATGACCACCGGGATGTTGTGTAGGATACAGTCTGTGTATGTGTGTGCATTTTTTTTGTGTAAGCTCATATAGGTCTCTATTTGTGCTAATGTTGGTCTATGCCAAGGCTTCCTATACCTATCTGTATGTAACACCCTCTGTCAGCTCAGTCGGCTGCGACTTCAAGCACGTCACAACAGTTCAGCCTGTGTGAAGAGATGCAGCGCACAGCAATGTTTGCCACAGCAGAGCTCAGAAAGCTACCTGAAATCCTTTGTGGTTGACCTCTGCAAAGAAATGTAAATGACGTCCGCCACACGTGACTGTAGCATTAAATTTAGCTCAAATTAATTAGCAAAGACTTCAAATCATTGAACGTATTAGACATTTCACCATACATTTTTTATTTCAGTTGTGTAGCACAGATGGTGAAAAATGTAGACACAGTATACAAAAGATGAGGATTAGCAGCCTGGATGCATGTTGGGGCCAGTGGAACATATCCAGGGGCAGCAGGTCATGTTCTTTTGGAGTGATTGCGGTTGAGGCTGTCTGCTCTGTAATGTGAACATGATTAGGTCAGGACACAGGTGCACTTTCAACCTGCAGATGCGAGCTCCATAGACATCACTCCTGCAGTTCTTCTCACCGAGTCAAGGCTGCACGTACAGCACATTCGCCAACTGAATGTTCCACAGACTGGGTGTACACACAATAGAGATCTTTATATAAACCGATGCAAACACAGACATATGCAGTAAACACTTAGAAAAGAGAGTTCTGGAAAGAGAAGACCATGAATTATTCACAAACCCTAGGTCATCCGCCTATACAAGGGTATCGACCAGCAGGCCTGGTTGAGCGCAACACACACCACACTTTATTATTACATGGACTGAGTCTGTCTCTGGGTGCCTTGATACATTTTTCATGCATGTTTCCTGTATAAATATCAAAACACAAGACATTCTTTTTGATATTGATTCCTTTTTCTTCTGGCACTCACTGAAGCACCTGGTGAAGCACTTGGGAGATCTTGCCTCTGTAATGTTAATTCACCGCTGATTGGAATTTGCTCTCATGAAACTCGAGGTTTCACGGCCTTACCATAACTGTCAGCTTTGAACTTCGATTAGTGGCACTCAACTTTTTTGAATATAACCCAGAAATATTCAGTATATGCTGGCAGGTGTGAGGCTGGTTTTTATCTACAGTGTGTTCTAATGTATTGAGTTTCTTCCTCCTCCTACTGTTTCCTTTTCATTGTCGGCGTGTTGGACTTTGAAGTTCATCTTTGCGCATCCCCAGTTCTCTGTTGTCTGACAAACTCAATTCAGCAGCAATGAAGGCTTTGTCTGCTTTTGTGAGCGCCGTCAAAAGAGCTATTCATGATTAATAGTGGTTTTAATGTCTGTTTTACTACATTAACTCCTCAGTTATGACAAAGAGGGGGTGGTCTTACACTGCAAGTCTGTGTGCTGGCTGTCTTGGAAGATTTTTGTTCCTTACAAATTGTGCTGTCAAACAGGGCTATTCCATAAAGAGCATCCCCGACCCTCTGTCCTCCCTCTCATTATTTTTATGTCTGATCTACTGATGGAATAAATTATACTCAGATTGGCCAGTCAAATAAGCCTCAATGTACTGTAGGTGTATGTGCTGTTTTCTAGACAGCCCTACACCAATTTGTTGCATTAACTGTAGGTAAATATGTCGAGACATTAGTGACGGTACATCAGCCAACTCTCATCCTCTTGCAGAGTGCTGTTAGGTGAGAAACATAGAAAAACATGTTTTTGATGGAGACGAGTCAGCCAACAGGCAGTGCAGCCTTTTAAAATGCAGATGGCTTTCCCTAGTTGGCCAATTAGTAACTTTAGCTCTGGAACACTTATCTGCTTTCATCTTTGTGTGTGTGTGTGTCTGTCGTTTGGGGTGCAGGGAGCTTAGTGAGCCTGTCTTCGCTAGTATGTAGTAGTGCATGTGTTTGTGTGCACGATTCGCGACTGTAAACCCCACATAACTTTATTCTACTGCTGTCGGCAGTTAGACGACCAGCCATACTGTTAGATGTCAGATAATAAGCCAAAACACATACCGAGTCTCGGCAAATATAGGAGTGAAATGTTGAACGCACCCCTGTTAGCAGTGTGGTCCTGGCAGTATCCAAATTAAATGTGTTAAATCGGAAAAATTGCCTTTTACTGAGCTACAGCTGGGTTAAGTAATGTGCAGCATTCCAGCAGCTTTGCCACTGACCTCAATCTTTTCAGGAAACATTCAGTGGAGAAATAGGATCACAGATTAAACATTATTAACACCACATAGGCACACAGTAGGAATTTAGATGAGAGACACACTAGTTCTCCAATAATAAATCCTGCTGTTGGAATGTTATTTTTTTGTTGTTGTTTTTTTTTCCGCTAGATTGATTATATCCCCCCCCCCTTTTTTTCTCTCTGTCTATCCTGCAGGGCCAGACCCAAGTCCAGTGAGCTCCTCTTGCATGGAAACCCTCCTTCCTTGGCAGCCTTCTCCTCTCCCTAGAGCTAGCGGCCAGCATGGCAGGATGAGCCTCTGCCAGCGATGATGATGGCCAAAAAGCAAGATGTCCGGGCACCCACCTACAACCTGGTCGTGGTTGGCCTATCAGGCACGGAGAAGGAGAAAGGCCAATGTGGTGTTGGCAAGTCCTGCCTGTGTAACCGCTTCGTCCGGCCAAGTGCAGATGACTTCTACCTGGACCACACCTCTGTTCTCAGTACCAGTGACTTCGGAGGCCGTGTGGTGAACAATGACCACTTCCTTTTCTGGGGAGAAGCTGGGCGGATGGTGGAGGAGGGGCCAGAATGCCGTATGAATGTGGTGGAGCAGACAGAGTTCATCGATGATCAGACGTTCCAGCCACACCGAAGCACAGCACTCCAGCCTTACATCAAGAGGGCAGCTTCCACCAAGCTGGCTTCGGCTGAGAAGCTGATGTATTTTTGCACAGATCAGCTGGGGCTGGAGCAGGACTTTGAGCAGAAACAGATGCCCGAAGGCAAGCTGATGGTGGATGGCTTCTTACTTTGTGTGGATGTTAGCAGGGGTATGAACCGTAGCTTTGAGGACCAGATGAAGTTTGTGACTAACCTGTACAACCAGCTGGCCAAAACGAAGAAACCTGTGGTACTGGTTCTCACCAAATGTGATGAAGGAGTTGAGCGCTACATTAAAGACTCACACACCTTTGCCCTCGCCAAGAAGAACCTACAGGTGGTAGAAACATCAGCACGGTCTAATGTCAATGTTGATCTAGCCTTTCTTACACTGGTTCAGCTAATAGACAAGGGTAGGGGAAAGCCCAAAATTATCCCTTACTTTGAGGCACTGAAACAGCAGAGTCAACAGATTGCCTCAGCCAAAGACCGCTATGAGTGGCTGGTCAACCGAATTGTGAAGAACCACAATGAGATCTGGCTTAATGTCAGTCGCCGTATGCAGACTGCTCCTGAGTACAAGGACTATGTTTTCCTTGAGGGGACACCTAAAGCCAAGAAGCTCTTCCAGCAGCATGTGCATAGACTTAAACAAGATCATATAGAGAAACGTAGGAAGGCCTATCTAAGTACACTACCACAGGCCCTGTCTGTACTGTTGCCAGAGTTGGATGAGATTGACCACCTGAGCTGGTCTGGAGTTCAGAAGGTCCTGGAGACAAAGCGAGATTTCTTCCAATGGTTCGTAGTGCTGGATGACACCCCTTGGGAGACCACACCACATATTGACAACATGGAGGATGATCGCATCCCCCAGGACCTCCTGGAGACTCCTGCGGCTGAAACTATCTATGAGACCCACCTGGAGCAGCTAAGGAATGAGCGCAAACGGGCTGAGATGAGATGGGAGTTCAAGGAGAAGCTAAGTGTCTCTCCTTTCATCACACCAGGGAAACCCTGGGAGGAAGCCCGAAGCTTCATCATGAACGAAGACTTTTACCAGTGGCTGGACGAGGCTGAATATCTGGATATCTACAACAAACACCAGAAGGAAATCATTGACCGAGCCAAAGAGGACTTTCAGGAACTGCTTCTTGAATACTCTGAGCTCTTCTATGAGCTGGAAGTGGATGCAAAGCCAAGTAAAGAGAAAATGGGAGCCATTCAGGAGGTGTTGGGTGAAGAGCAAAGGTTTAAAGCCCTACAGAAGCTGCAGGCAGAAAGGGATGCTCTGGTATTGAAACATATCCACTTTGTCTACCACCCCACAAAGGACACCTGTCCTAACAGCCCCCACTGTGTGGACAGTAAGTTAGAGCAAATACTGTCCTCCAGATTCCCTACCCGTTATCCATCATCAGACAGTTCAAGACCGGATGGGGGGAGGGCTGAACGGATAAATCTTGTCATCTTAGGGAAAGATGGACTAGCCAGAGAGATGGCAAATGAAATAAGGGCCATGTGCACCAGTGACGACCGGTACGTGTTAGATGGCAGGATGTATGAGTTAGCCCTTCGTCCCATAGAGGGCAACGTACGTCTGCCAGTCAATTCATTCCACACACCAACCTTCACACCCCATGGTTGTCTGTGTTTGTACAACTCAAAGGAATCCCTCTCTTATGTTGTAGAAAGTTTAGAGAAGCTTAGAGAATCAACTATAAGCAGAAGGGAAAGGGAAAACAGCTTATCCCAGCTCCCGCTGTCCCTCCTTCTGGTCACCAAGCGCGGGGTGGGGTCCATAGGGGATATTGGGGGGGAGACAGCTCAGACTCTTATCCAGCAAGGGCAGCAGGTGGCTGGAAAGCTGCAGTGTGCTTACCTAGACCCTGCATCTCCAGGCATGGGCTACGGGCGTAATGTCAATGAGAAGCAGATCAACCAGATGCTGAAGGGCCTCTTAGAATCACGGAGAAGCATAGGGAGCAGTTCCCCTCCCTTACCCCCTCCATCCTCTGCCTTTAGAGACTCTCAGTCCCAGCCAATGCTAGAGGCAGACCTGAGGATAGTCATGTGCCTCATGTGTGGAGACACGTATGACCTAGACCAGCTCCTCGCTCCCTTCCTGTTGCCCCAGCATTGTCGTCCTGCCTCCAGCCTCAGCAGTGGCACCTCTGTTTTGTTGGAAATGAGTATAGGAGGTCAGAGGCAGATCATTGAGCTATCCCTTCTCTCCTTCCATTCCTCATTCTCCCTCCGCAAGACCAGGCTTGTCCATGGCTACATTGCAGTTTACTCTGCTCGCCGCAAGGCCTCTATGGAGACATTATGTGCTTTCCTGTGTGAGGTCCAAGACATCATCCCAGTTCAGTTGCTAGCAGTAGGGGAGAGTCAGATGGAGCTGTCAGACTCAGAGTCAGCCAAGGAGCAGGTCAGTCAGGGAGAGGAACTGGCCCATGAAATAGAGGCCAGATTTAACACAGTAATATGTGGACATGGTGGGGTGGTGGGGGGGCTTCATAAGATCGACCTTTTCCAATCTTTTCTCAAAGAGGTGGTAGAAAAGCGCACTATTGTTGAGGCCACACACATGTATGATAATGTGGCTGAGGCCTGTACCAATGAGAGCATCAGCCCTCGCTGTGGCTCCCCCAGTCCAGTTAACATTCTTATGGATTCAGAGGATGATATCGACCCATCATCGCCTTACCCTACCCTGAGGGAGGATGGCAGTCTCGGTTCTCACCTGGGAACCTTCAAGCTGCCAGATCTGGATTCAAGTGACACCTTCTCTGTCATTTCTGAGCTGAGCACCTTTGAGAGCAAGCTGAACAACAAGGTTCCTCCACAAGTGAAGCCCAAGCCTGTCCGTAAGGTTAACCTAGGCCCCTACATGGACCAGCAGGGTGGCACCAACCGCCGTTCCCTGCCCCAAGCTGTCACCTGGGCACCAGGTAGCGACGGTGGCTATGACCCCTCAGACTACGCGGAGCCCATGGATGCTGTGAGCAAACCTCGACCCACAGAAGAGGAGAATATTTACTCTGTCCCTCATGACAGCACACAGGGCAAGATTATCACCATCCGCAATGCCAACAAAGGTCACTCCAACGGGAGTGCTGGGGGGAATGGTTCAGATAGCGAGGCTGATAGCAGTTCACTGGAACGCAGGAGAAAGTTGTCTGCCATCGGCGTAAAGCCTAAGCTTTACAGAGACAGATCCAAACGGCTTGGCAAGTTCAGCAGTTTTAGGACGAGCTTCTCTATAGGCAGTGATGATGAGATGGGGGGACCACCGAAGGCTGGCCAGGACGAGGTGGGAGCCCAAAAAGACAACTCCATTGAGGAGAGTGAGGACCCCAAAAGGAGGAATATTCTCAAGAGCCTGCGCAGAAATACAAAGGTTAGTGTTTGTGCAACTGTTTTGGTTAAATATTACTGACATATGGGTTGAATATGCAAATGTATCTATGCTGGTGCCTTAAAATAGTGTTAAATCCTAAACCGAGAACATTTGAATTTAATTAGTTGATTTTACTACTCCCAAACACAGCAGATATTATTCCAAAATGTTGCATATTTACTTTTGGAGCACATCCATTGCCAAAGTACATCACTTACTGACTATTCAGAGTTTTCTCAACCAAAGCTGAAAATACAGTAACCTCCTAACTGCAAAGCATCATTTCTCCTAAGCATTTTGCCAGGGAAAGTGTCACTTGTTTGAATAGTGGAAATCAGAATTTGGAGCAAAACACATACTGTAAATTTTATCTAATGACCAACTCTGCAATACAAGATGTTGTGCACGTAAATTACTTTGTCTGCAGTACATATGCACATGTATTTGCATAAGCACAGATTGGATAAAATTTCCAGTATAATAAGTTCTTGGCTAAGATTCAACAACCGATTCACCAAATCAAAGAATGACGAATGATGTAAGTATAATCTTGCTACATTCTGCCGCTCAGCTCAGTAAAAGCATCAAATACAATAGAAGTTCCTCTGGAAGGCATGTCTGCAGACTTGTCCCCTGACCGCTTTGTGAGAGCTCACTAAACAAGCCAGATCATCAGAGGAAAAACAGTCAAACTCCAGTCACTGAACTTCTGTACCAGAAGACAGTAACTCTTAATGAATAGGGACAGAGCCACCACATATAATGCACTACTTTATCAGTTTGTCCACATGTGTATGTCTGCCTAGTTGCATCTGGTGTCGAATTATATTAGAACTGGCATAATAATGTTTGCAATTTATTTAGCAACATTTTAAAGGAAAAACATCCAGCTTACAATTCTCGCTATAGTAGTGTATGAAGAAGATTTAAAACTAATATTACATCTCAGCAAATTAGTTGTAAACATCTCTGCCATTCAGGAAACAATAGTACTAACAAGCAATGCAAAACTCTGAGAATCTAAGCACTGGAGTCTTTTGTCCAAACATTAAACCTACACTTTAATTACTATTTACAAAAGCGGATTGTACAGTCTGACTTGCTGTCAGCGCCACATGTAATATGGTCACACGTTGTTTACAGCTTAGCTGCCAAAGGGTGCACTGCATGTGCCATTACTGACCTAGTGATTGACATCAGCGTCATCTAGTTAAGGCCGTGTTGTTTACTGTTGTGCTGCTGCAGTAAAGTACAAAATGTGCCTATGCTGGTCAAGTTGTTCCCTGAGACTCTGAATTCTTCACTGTCGGCTTAGCTCTCTTTGCTTCCTTCCTTTCATTCTCTCTTATTCACATTATTTGTCTGCTCTTCTTGCTGATTCATGCTTTCTACGTCTTACATTTCTGCCACACTTTTTTCTCTCTCACTCCCCATAATGTTCTCCTCATATCTCCCTTTGTATTTTTCTACTTGAGTTTTTTCGTTGACGCAGGAACCTTGTCTCTCATTTGTTTCGTCTTTAGAGCTGTAGCAATTAGTTGATTAAAGGATCAGTCAACCTAAAGAAAATTAGTATTAGTAAATCCATATATTATGGATTTAGTATTTTGAAAATCAATTAATCGTTTCGTTTTTCAAGCGAGAATGTCAAACATTTGATGGTTTCAGCTTCTTAAATGTTAGAATTGCTGTTTTTTTTGTCAGTTATGATTAGTAGTTGAAGATTTGGGGCTTTATACTGTTAGACACTAAAGTGGACTGGACTAAAGACGCAATTTAAAGATATAATTTTCTGACTCTGGGAAGTTCTAATGAGCAGATTAATTGATAATGAAAATAAGTGTTAGCGGCCTCCCTAAACCTCTGTCTCTCCTGCTCCTGTTCTTTCTGTGCTTGTCTCTCACACGTGTTGTTACGACAGTTTTGACCTGACACCGTCAGGCTTATCTGCCTGGTATGCTGTTCATTCACACACACACAGTGTGGTACAGAAGTGCCAGCTGAATAGAAGTTACAGCTGCGTATGTTGTGCTTGTGCATCTGTGATAATTACCATGGCTGTCAGTAAGGTGGAACAGGAGGGAGATGATTAATGTTTTCACACACTCAGCTGTGATGTCCAAGTACCTATGTGAAGGCTGTCTTCGTGCATAGTTTCTAACTGTAAGAGCTACATTCTTTCCTTTGTGCACCAGCTGACTCCATAAGCTCATCATGAACCCAATGCCATTTGTCCCTCTGAAAAAGTGTGTAAGGTCAGTCCAGTTCATGCCCCACGTTATTAAAGGATAATCCCACCAATTTAACACATCAAATTGAGTACTAATGCAGTATGTGAAAACAGGAGTATGAAGCATCTGTGGCTCCAGAGGGGGCTGCGTGTAATTAGATAAATTGCCTCCGTTGATGTCACTCGGTGGCTAAGTTGCATTGTGGGTAATGTAGGCTCCAGATGCAATATCACTCCCTAAGACCTGTAAACACTTTAATTTGTAAAAATGGTCGAGTTACCCTTTGAGTATACAAGCTCCAATATCTCTGACTTTAACCCGCCCCTAAGCTCTGACCCTGCCGTCAGAGGGAGGCAAGCTGGATCAATAAAGTATCAGATAGCACATTATAAACCTACATGTTTCAAAACATATCCCCAAGCCAGCAGAACTGAGATCAATGTCGTCATCATCACTCTAATTAGTGCCTCTGATTTGCGCCCTCCAGCAGTCTGGGGTCTGGATGTCTACATTAAAGGCCGTTATGGCTTAATTGTGGTTGTAACAAAGTGATCAAATTCCATCAGCTGTTTTCGAAGCAGCTGTCTCAGAGATAAGAGTCATTTTCAGTCTGCTGCAGCCTGAAATTCTCCTCTGGATAACGGACGTATTATCGAGTGATTTGGTCATTTCAGGGAGATGTATTGTAAAGCAGCGACTCAGAGTTGGTACAGAAGCAGCCGTTCCTGTTAGTGGCTTGTCAGGGTTAACACAAAGTCCAATTTTGGGTTTATGCAGTGTAAACACTTTCCTGGTCAAGTCCTTAGGGGTATTGTCTACCACTCTGAGTCATGACGGGTAGGAACAAATAATTGAAAGTACAGTCTTAGCCCATTTTAAAACCCCCTTTACCTCAGGCAATGACCAACTGTGTCTCTGTCCTGCCCGCCCTCCCTCAGCAAGTGGCCGGAAACGTTTCCTCTCTCTCTTTCTCTCTCTCTCTCTCTCTCTCTCTCTCTCTCTCTCTCTCTCTCT
>CAEMYA010000018.1:9451574-9462090 GCA_903131615.1 Diplodus sargus | reverse complement strand
TGCCTTTTAATTGTGCTTCATACCTCTCTCCCTTTGTCCTCCAGAATAATTTGGGTGGATGTGTTATTGTGTTTTTTTTTTGTGCATTCTTGTCGAAAAGCAGCTATATAAAAATCAATCCGGAGGGTCTCCAGTTATCTCTCCTCGGTGCTGCCTTTTCTCCCAGTGTGGTGTAGCCGCAGTGTGGTCGGCTCACGGGTGCCGAGGTGATGAATGTGTGTTAGCGTACGCGGGCATATCTGCTGGCCGTGGGAGCCTCCATAGCGACGTAAAGGGCAGCACCCAGCGACAGGCTGTTTTTTTTTTCCGTGGTGAACTATGAAATCGGCCTCTGGGCTGCTGAACCCGGAGAGGCTCTTCGGTACAGGGCTGATGTGGGATCAGCTTGAGCGTTGTCAGACAGTCTGTGCTGCAGGAGCTCTCATCGTGCTCTCAGAGTTTGAGTGATTGGAGGCTCACAGGGGGATTTTGGCCACTTCAGTGCTGATAGAAGCTGCAAAGTCACCATAGAGGTTATATGCTGTTGATGTTGTGTGCATTCCACGAGGTCAGAGGCAGCTAATAAAAGTATTGATTTGTCCGTCCTATGTGCGCTGTAATATGGATTGACAATAGCTTAAAGGGACAGTTCACTCCACAATCTAAAATACATATTTTTTCCTCTTAACTGTCGCACTTTTTATCCTGGAGAGATCAGCCGTAGATATGTCTGCCTTCTCTCAAACACAAAGGAACTAGTTTGCACTCGGCTTGTCGTGCTCCAAGTGCTACGGAAATACATTTGAAAACCTCAACAGTTATGTCTCTTTGCAGAAATCATGACCTGGTTACTCAAGATAATCCACACACCTTGTTGTGAGCAATTTCATGGAAGAGCTGCTTTTCTTTCTACCGAACTACACCAGCCCGCTGTATCACTGCGCAGGAAGCTTTGCATCCACTCATGGACGAGAGGATAGCTAACTAGCTGACCTCAAGAAAAATGTGGACGCTCTGGAAGAAAAGGTTCAGCAAATGAGAGGGGAAAAAAACAAACATCAGGCACTCGCGAGTGGAGCAGCAACTAAACAACTTGAATGATGTTAAAAACCTTTATTCAGAGCGTGGCTACTCACAGAACAATGAAACACTGACTGATTTCGACCTTGAAGGTCTTTCGTCAGTATACAAAATGGAGGACAAAAGATCGGCAAACATCTTATAAGCCTGGCAAACAAATTTCTGTTTAGTTCTTTTTTAGATGATGAAAGGTATTTTGTTTTTGTTCCTGTTCATGCATGAGTGCGCTGAAGTATGTTTTTAATGAATAATTGTGGAGTGGAAATCTGATATCGCTCCATTTCATTCGTGAGCAGGCAGACGTCTCTAAAACTCACACCAAAACAACCTACATGGATTAATGGTGCTGCAGGTGAGACAAAGATGTACTTTTTTTATTCGGGGTGAACTGTCTCTGTTTTTAAAGAAGACGTTAGACTTTCTATAGGGCTGGAAGCACACATTGTTTCTGGATGCTGTTTGCCGCAGGAAGCGCCCGTATTTACGTTGACCCCAGGAAGTGCTGGTGCTTTGTTTGACCCCGGAGGAAGAGGATGCTGCCGTCTGTTCTGGAGCGCTCACCTTTCAGAGCGAACACTGTAAAACTCTTGTACTGACCTTCTTCATCCACTGACTCTTCTTCCCCTCCCCTCTGCCTTGTGGTGTTCATTCTCCTGAAGCTTTCATCTTTTATGTGTTTTGTTGTTTCTAACACATTTCCTATCCCTCTATATATCCCTCCTTATCTTAATCCCTTTATTTTTCCTCCGTCTCTCTCTCTCTCTCTCATCAGTCTGACCCTCACTCCTAGATGTCCTCACACTCCCCCGCTATCTCTCCCATACATGGGTGCTCGTCCTATTTTGCCCCTATCTCTCGCTCTCTCTCTCCCCACCGCTGCTGCACCTCTCCCCCCTCTCCCTATCTGTCCTCGCATCCCTGTTTTCCTAGTGTCTGGCTAGAAAAGCTTTTGTGGATAATTGATTGGTAGAAGGGGGAGATCGATGCTGTATGCCTTGACTGAGAGCTCTCTCATTTCCTCCCTGCCTCTCTCTATCTCGCCTTCTTTTTCTGCCACTCCCTATCTCCCTCACTCCCTCTGGATTGCTCTTTGTCTCCCTGTATCGCCTCCAAAGTGTCGACGAACACAGAATTTCAAGGGTGGGAGGTGGAACACTTATCTTGTTAGAATAGGAAAAAAAATATTAATGAGCTTTCTGTAAGTGTCCTCCTTTTGAGGTGGATTCATTTCTAAAATACAATAAGAAATATAATAAATAATGAATTCCCCCAATTTCGGGCGGTATTTACTCAGAGTACATACGCCTGATGTGATATGCTAATTAGGAACTGATGCTGAGCTGCTGAGGACATGTTTTGAGCATGCCTGCAAAACAGCCGCGCTAAAAACAAGCACTCTCTCTCTCTGAACTTAAAATATTTTGAAAGGCTGACAGTTTGCAAACCGCCATTATTTTTTTTTTACCCCCGTAGGACGAAAGTTAGACAGCATGTGAGGAAATATTCGCTTATTTAGTCGGCAGTTGTCAGCTCGTCTAGAAAGATTGGTGATTTAATTAAAAAGGCCTGGCAGAGTTACGCACAAATCAGTGAGATTTTTTTGTCTTAAAACTTGTAGAAAGACTTGATTAGATTTTAAAGGATTATTGCTGTAAATTGCTTCTAAAAATCCAAACAGGCCTCCTTAATAAGTATTCAATTGGCCTCTTCAGACTGCACCTGCTGTGAGCCATTAAAAGTCTGGGAAAGTACATATTCAAGCAGAAGTTGAGGGAAAAAAACACAGACAGGCAGAATTGCGTGAAAAATTGCATCCCTGCTGTTTAGTTTTGTTTTGTGTTGTTCAAGTAATGAATGGAGCGCTCTTGTGAAGGCACCTGATGTATTCACCTGCAGTGTTCTACATTGCTGCCACTTCAGTCGACTGAATTATCAAATGCACCAAAGTATATACTATATAAAAAAAACCTTCTTGTGGTGTGTGTTCAACGAAACAGGGATTCTTGCAGATATTAAAGGAGAAGTGGACAACTTTTCAACTCTTCCCCCATCCTGGTGCTTCTACTGTCGCAGTGTTTGCAGCCTGGCTAATGTCCAAAGCAAAAAAAAACCGCAAGATCCCAATGTGACCTAGAAACCCTGATCTCAGTGCTATGAAAAGGCAGATTAAAACACCTGGTTTGTATTAGTAAGTAGGCAGCTCTTGTTCCTAATGCAGTAGAAAAAAATGCTGGTGTGAACAAACTCAAGTCCCGCTGGTAAGGGGGAACCATCAACTGTATAAATTGGTGCACAGAGCCAACGTGACGACACCCATAGGTGGTATTGGCCGTCGCCAACTCCTGACTGATCAAAAATAGGCTAAAGGGTGGAGTGTGGGTGGAGCTGAAGTGAGCATAGTTAAACAAGCCCATCTGTCTGAAGGGCACCGAGCTAGCTCTGGCTAACAAGCTATCTGTGAACAATATTAAGTGAAGCTAGTCTGTCACTGGTTCCCCACCTTGACAAACATTGCGAAATACAGCAAATACAGCCAATATTGTAAAAAATATATCATTTGATGGCATCTACTGCGATATTCAATCCCAAACCTGCTGCCTTTATCTTTGCGGGACAACGATTGGCCTTCCTGGTGGGCAGGCTGGGTGGCAAAGTGAAAGAGACTTTTTTTTTTTAGGGAGCCAATCTATAAGCAGATGGCGGCCTTGTTCTACATCTGTTAACACTGTGCATTAAGTATTTACTTCAGAATGATAAAGAAGCAAAAAGATGTCTGTTGCCACTTTAAGTCACACAATGCGACTGTTAAGTGTCGAACGAAATGCTGCAAACCCTTAGTAAACATCTTCCTAAGTGGGACGTTGGATGTGAGACACGAAGCACATGGCGTCTGCAGTCCCTCAAGTCTTTTGAAAAGCGTGTGGCACTGAAATAACCGCGGCTTGTCACAGAGCACCAGTGGGCTCTGAGCAGGCCTGCAGGACTTCTTTATGGGTTTAATAAATAGTGCTAATAGTGTGTTTAGATGGAACAGGACACGGGGCGAGGCCATTACAGCCGCCTGCATTAGCTCTACTTTTTTTCCCAGCCCTTCGGAGTGCATCTGTACCCGGCGTAGTGGTGATATATCTAAAGAGGTGATTGATCAGCTGCTGTAAAAACTCGGTGCAAATTAAACACATGAAACCAACGCTGAGCTAATAAAACTCCTCTTTTTCTCTCTCCCTCTCCAACAGGGTTGAGCACAGAGGGCATCTACAGGGTGAGCGGGAACAAGGCGGAGATGGAGAGCATGCAGCGGCAGTTCGACCAAGGTACGGTGCTTGTTCTGACTCACACATGCGTAATTCTTGATTCAGCTGTACACTTGCTTCGTGGGAAGAAAAGGCCATGAAGATGTGTGTCTGTGTGTGTGTGTGTGTGTGTGTGTGCCTCTATCTATAACAAGCCTGGATCCCCTTAATTAACCAAGGAGTATTAATTCTACTGAGGGAATTGGCCTTGGCTTCCTCCTTAGACTGCAGAGCTGCCTCCTCAATCTCCTACCTGCTCCTGCGTGTGTGTACTGTACAAGTGCTCTCAACGTGTGTCTTTCCACGTGTGTGTCTATCTGGCGCAAGCAGTTAATTACCTCCAGATTGGTTTGGTTAATGAAGCGTGTCGCTGCCGAGATAGATGGCAGAGCAGGATGGCCTGTGCACGCATGTGTGTACGCGGAGCGTCCACGCCTGGTCGAGGTTAAAAATCCAACACAGGTAATCGGAGTTGAAGCCCCCGCGTTGAATCATTCGGAGCCTCGGGGCCGACGGGACGAGACAATTACAGCCGAAAACTATGCGAAGGTGTCTCACAGCCGTACTGAAGATGGCACTTCATCAGCTCCCTGAAGGTTCAGATAACTCATTACCGCATCAGAAACGCAACGTGCTGAAAAACTCTCAAAATGGGAGACTGTTTCAAGAAGCCGCTCAGCATATCTGTGTTCCTTCTTTTCTTGCCACTCTCACTTCCACACATGCTACCCTTTTGTAGTAAGTAGAAAAGTTATCAGAAAATGGCTTTTTTTTTAATTAAGCCTCCCGCACACTCACACACACACGCGCTCTCCCTAGAGCACCAAAGCACCACTCTGGTGGTTTTACTGTCTGAGCTGTCTCGCTCTGCTCAAATCGACTTTATAATTGTCTACAGTTAATTCTGCTTTTATTAAAGTGTGTTTATAAACCAAAACAAAGCTGTGTTTCATCACCAGAGGCTGAGAGAAATTGAGAAGTCAGGGACACTATTTATTGTGATTTAATACATTTTAGTGTAAAATCAGTCACGTGACAGGAATGTCCGTTTTTGATCCAGAAAATGTAAAACCTGACAAATAAAAGCACTTTATCACATTGATAGAAAACTCATATACAAGTCCATCATTTCCACAAAACCCTCCTGTTCATTCATTAGTCAAGGCACCGTGAAGGGATGGGTGATCTGGTGAAATTCGATCATGATTGATCTCGAAGGGATGTGCGGACGAGTCTTCAGGTAGACTGTACTGACTGCGGTATTTAATGTCCTTATGTGAGTCCAAACTTCACATAACGTCACTGATGAGCAGATGAGCACTATGATAACACACCAGGAGAGTGATGTCACCAACCAGATGGCTCTGCTGATTGGACAAATTACTTCACGAGGCTTTTCCTTAGGTGGCGTATTGTAAATAAGTTATGGCGGGCAACATGGCCGATGAGCAGTTACATATAGTTGTGGCACAGATATCTGTAAGGTAATATTGTGTTTTAATGGTGCAAATGTATAAATTGATAGGCTAAGGTGACAGTCTAAAGGGCATTTCAAAACTGAGTTTGTCATCTGTTCATTTTGCCCACATCCCTTATTTACTGTATGTATGTGATGTGTGTGTTTTTTGCACCCTTTTCCAGACCACAACCTGGACCTGGTGGAGAAAGACTTCACCATCAACACAGTAGCCGGAGCCATGAAGGCCTTCTTCTCTGAGCTGCCTGAGCCTCTGGTGCCCTACAGCATGCAGGGAGAGCTGGTGGAGGCCTTCAGTAAGTCCCGGGGCGGGTCTGGGTGTGAGGGGACACACGGGGGGGCGCAGAGGGATGTTGGGCAACTTCTCCACAAAAAAAAATTAAAAATTCCGGGGTGTATTGGATTTTGCCTTAAATCCTTTCCCCTTCATTGTAACTTTTCTTTAACCTAACAAGCAAAACTCTTGCAATCCAAATCCATCCATGGGGAGAATTGGATTTGCCTCCTCAGCGAGGAGCCGGGCAGCAGAGGAAAAATGGATGGAGGAGAGAATATTTAAAGCTTCGGGGGGGAGGGGGGGATGTGGGGATGATTGCACATGATGGAGGGATGCAGGAGCGCTGTGGATAACAGGGTCCGGATGAAGTCATGAGAAAACAGTCATATGTTAGATAAACGAGGGTTCTCCTGCGCTCTCCGCAGCCCCTCTTTTTCTCTTCGTGTCCTGTAATCTGTCGGAATGGAGATTTAAGGCGTAGCTTAGTCTTGCATCGCACCGGAGAGATTTACCCCAGGGCCGCGAGGCTGCTGTCACTCACCGGGCTCTGCATGTGTGTGTGGGTACGTGTGTGTGTGTGTGTGTGTTTTTAACGGCCCCAGCGAGACCCTTCAGCCGTGACAGAGACCTGATAAAGCTCCTGCAGTCTGTGCCACAATAGAGGAAAGAAGAGGAGAGAGTGAACAAGAAAAAGTGAGGTGGAGACGAGAGAAAATGGCAAACTATGCTTGGCGTTTTCAGAACTCTTTCGCAGAGAGGCGGAGGAGAAGAGAGACGTAGACAAAGCAGCGGCGGATGGATGCTGGCGGATATTGTCATGGTGACGTTTGCCTTAAATAAGCTGTAGGAAGTTCTAGTTAAGTTTTGATTGCCGACGATGGAGGTGCAGCAGGAGAAACCGAGGCTGTGTGAAGCCACTACGCCTCAAAATCTGTTTTTGATCCACGCTGACCTCATTGAGGGAATACAAACTCAGATTCTCTGATTGTAAATCACATTTGTGATGTGGATGAGAACATCTGCTGCTCCCTCGCCTTGCTCACATTCACACAGGATGGACTGTGTTAGCCGGTTACGTCAGCTTTTTCTGACTCACTCCTTTGCTGCCATCAGACTCAACACACCCAGTGTACGTGAGTGAGTGTGTGTGTGTTTGTGTGTGTGTGTGTGTGTTTATAGGCGATGTGATTTTTGTATGCACAGTATGTTTCTCTTCTGGAAAGTGTGTGGTCTTTGTCTGGAGAAGTGTAGCTCTGGAGTCCTTTTGAATCGCGCGTGTGTGTGTTTTCGTCACTTGGATGTGTGAAACTCGTGCTGTTGTAGGATGAAATCACTGTGTCCTGCACGGATTCTTTGAGAGCTGAATCCAATTGCTTTCACTGTACTCTTCAAGCTCTCCTCTCCTCCATTGTACATGCCCCCCCGTTCTCCTGTCCCTCCTCATCTTTCTGTGCTCTCACACTACCCTGACATCTTTTCCTCAGATTCCCCTAATCTTTTCTTTCAGCCACTTTCCTCCCTCCTCTAACCTATCTTCTCTCTCTCTCTCTGCCGCCATTCAGAGATCAACGATAGGGAGCAGCGCTTCCAGACGATGAAGGACATTCTGCGCCGCTTCCCCAAGGAGAATTATGAGGTCTTCAAATATGTCATCAGCCACTTGAACAAGTGAGTGAGTGACGGGGTCAGAGATGGCCTCTGACAGCCGTGCTGACTACACCGCCAGTCAAGTGACCTCGCGGTGACATCACCCAAACTGACAGAATAGAGGTTTTACTCAGGTTGAGCCATTATCTGTGCTAACGCTGAGGTTATTTAATCTCTATTTGTGTGTGGAAGGTAATGGATGTTGTAGTTTATTTATGTATTAGTCGCTCTGTCAGCTTAGGTAAGACAAATAGACTCCTGCATATGTTCCAAAAATGCCAGGAAGAGTTTGTAGTCTAAATCCAAATTATATATGGGATCAGATGGGTCCCAGCCTGTGTGTCAGGACACCAGAAAGAGGTGCCACGGTGAATCTGAAAGGGTCATGAGATGAATAAAGGGTAACTCCACCAATTTTTCACATTAAAGTGTGTGATAAAGGTGTTGGGGAATACTACTGCATTTCTGCAGCATTGCACTCCCATGAAGTCATTATGGGCATCTTACAAACCACAGATATCATCCTTCTTATTCTATACATTTGTCTTCTTTTTTACAACCTGCCACCTACATTACCCACAATGCAACTTCCACGGAGTGAATCACTGGAGGCATATTATCAGATTGAACGCAGCTTTCTCTGCAGCCACAAAAGGCTTTATACTACTACCTTCACATGTGCAGTAGTACTCCCCATCAGCAAACACACTTTAATGTGTAAAATTGGTAGAGCGAGTGACTTTCTAGAAAACAAGAGAACAGCCACACAAATGTAGGGTTATTTTCATTTTTTTTTTTTAAATCAGACCACCATTCAAATGAAACAGTCAAAGAAGTATCACCCACTCTCTGGTTAAAAAAACTCATTGAACCACTGCTACAGGTGAACTATAATATAGTTTCATCTTCTGGACAGAAGTTTGAACTTGGCCTGTATGGACACCAAGGTTAAACTAGCGCTTGGTATCTTAAGCAGTGCAAATGTTCAGCCTCACAACTGCTTTTTTTGAGGACTAGCTGTATTGGTTTCAACTAGTTGCCCCCAGATGATGCAGCCTCTTGACTTTTAAGAGTTTGAACCCCAAATAGCACTAAACACGGGGTCAAGATGATGAGAAAGAGGTTTTGCAGCTAAATTGCAAATGTTAGCCTGCTAACACACTATGCTAAGATGATAGAATGATCATGGTTAGCATTCCACATAAACATCAGCGTTGCAGATATTGTGAGTGTGTTAGCATTAGCATTGAGCTTACAACTCCACTGTACCTCTCAGAGTTGGTAGCATAGATCCCAAAATTAATAAAATATTACAAAATATTAGACAAGTTGCAAATATCGACTACCAGGAAATTAATCACTGACTGTACTGATAATCAATTGTTATTGAAAGCAATTTCAAGCAATAATCTTAAACACTTCCTGGTTCCAGTTCCTCCAGCCTTTGGATTCTCTGTTCTTCTCTGCTATATTCCTGCTGGAAAAAACAGCATTTGTTGTGTTTTGGTGCTGGTCTATGCTGGTTTTTCCAGCAAGGTTATCACCGTGAACTGATAATCTTTAAGTTTTGGACTGTTTGCCCAACAAAAGATGACATTTGGTGACATAATCTAGAAGTCTCAAAAAATTATTGTCAGATTAATCAATAATGCAAAATAATTGTTAGTCTCAGCCTAATAATAAACAGTATACACTCGTGTCAGTTCTTCTTTCTGACTGTTTCAGATAAAAGAGACTTCTACTGTTTCATTAGCCTATTTCATGCCATGTTATGAGCGAAAGCCTTCCATAATAACATCAGCTTATCTGATCAGGATTTGTAGAGGATACCATAAGGTTTTGATCAGCCTCAGATCATGTGAAGCATCCCTTTTGTGAAGGTTTCTGTTAAAATGAGAATCTCTGTGTGTCCCAGGGTGAGCCAGAACAACAAGCTGAACCTGATGACCAGTGAGAACCTGTCCATCTGTTTCTGGCCCACACTGATGAGACCAGACTTCACCACCATGGACGCCCTGACTGCCACCCGCACCTACCAGACAATCATCGAGAGCTTCATCCACCAGTGCTCGTACTTCTTCTACAATCAGCCACTGGCTGACGGCCTGCCCGGCTCCCCCACCTCCACGCTCTCCTCCGGGGGAGGAACCTCGGCTTACTCCTGCATGGCTGGAGGCTACTCATCCTCGCCGACTCCGTCCCCGGCTCCCTACGTCCTTCCCGCCACCCCACCTGTCATCCCCCACTACGGCCCCCCTATCCACCACCACCACCACCACCATCACCATCTCCACCATCAACATCAACATCAGTCCCCGCCCCACTCCCCTCCTGCCACCCCTCAATCCCCGATCCCAGCCCTGCTGCCGCCCTCCCTGCACCCCCATCACCCCCCTACGGAACAACACACGCTGTGAACCAGGGATCAAGGGAAAGAAGGAAAAAAAAAAGACGGATAACAAGATTCAGAGAGATTTAAGGGTTCAGAATAAGAGATTTTGAAGTTTTGGGAAGGAATTAAAGAAGATAAATTGAGAACAGGAGGTAGGAAGACAAGTTGGGAGAGATTGAGTGAGATGCAGTATGTACAGGGAGAAACCTACATGTTTGGGAGAAGAAAGGGGCCCTCGAGCCTCCGTTTGCTTTTTTGAGAAAAAATGGACACACGCAACGCAGAAAAAGGGGAACACTGAAGAGCCTCTGAACTGGCAGTATGATCTTTCTCCCTCCTCGCCACTTTATCCCTCTGTCTCTCAGTCTCGT
>CAEMYA010000018.1:9438662-9451166 GCA_903131615.1 Diplodus sargus | reverse complement strand
AAGGGGCCCTCAAGCCTCCGTTTGCTTTTTTTAGAAAAAATGGACACACGCAACGCAGAAAAAGGGGAACACTGAAGAGCCTCTGAACTGGCAGTATGATCTTTCTCCCTCCTCGCCACTTTATCCCTCTGTCTCTCAGTCTCGCTTCATCTAGACCTGCCCTCCTTGCCTTATAGAAAACCTAGACACAAACACACTAATGAAGAAGAGTGAGATGTTGCCAGTAACTGTTAAAGGGACTCAGGGAGGGGCCTCGGAAAGTAAAGCGCAAGGGCGATTATGATCTGTTATGTTGGGATTGCTTCACCACACAAGCACACAAACAGCCACACGCTTGACACAAACACCCAGTGGCCAGTGTGCCTCCGACAACCATCCTCCTCAGTCCCGTAGTAGCTTCTAACTGTGCTGGGAATTTATGGTGGCCGGCTTTTTGCAAAGCGACCCACCCGCTGTACCTACCTGGAGAGCAGAGAGCGAAAGTCCTGAACGCGTGTCTGTTTATTTCACCACTGTGCAGAGGACTGGAGCAAGAGACACTTCTTGCTACTCACCCGACAGAATGTTCTGTCCTCCACGACTTACACATTCCTATCAGTCAACCCCACACACACACACACACACACACACACACACACACAAAATCAGTTTCAGTCGAGGCAGAATGCCAAGCACAGAAAAAACAAAAAAACAAAAAAAAAACAATCTCAACCAACCGGATCTAGCTAGGCAGCAAATTGGAGCAAAGGATTATGGGGGCTCTCACACCCTTGGCATTCTGCGAAGGCTCCTCCTCCCAGTCTCCTGTTTGCTCTCTCTCTCTCTCCCTCTGTCTCGGTTTGAACTTCGACCTCGTCTTTGTAAACACGTGAAGACGGCAGCTTAAAAAGTGGCTATTTTTAATTGGTCCAAATCTTGATTCTACAGTCACAATCCCACTTCTTTTTTTAATTCTGTTCTTCTTCTCGCAAAAAACACAGAGATGTCCTGGCCGATTGCTCAGTGAGTGGCCTCGTGTGTCTGTGTCTGTGTGACTGTGTGCGCATGTATCCATGCCATTTTGTGTAACCTGAATTTCCCTGTATTAGGCAGATAGTGGGAATAATTCCGGGGTTGGACCTTCACCTGTCATGTTGCTTCTTTTCACGCTCCGGTGATTTTACGAGCGAGTCGACGCTGCAGTTTCCACAGTGAGGACCTCGTTCAAAAAAGCACTTTTCTGAGCACTTTGAAGGCACATTTTTAAATTGGAGCTGCTGTGACATGACAGCCACCTCTTCACTTTATTGTCAGTCCACCCTCTTCTCTCTTTTCTCTGGGAGCACACCACTGACATCTAGAGGAAGAACTGGGTGTTGCAGCCATAACCTCGCCTCCACTACTGCATGGGCGTAGCACCATTTTCCTACTGTTTTTTTTTTTTTTTTGTGGCGTCAGATTCTCTTATAGGTGCAATTGTTATGATTTTTTTTCATCATTGTATGTCAGGTGAATTTAACTCTGGAGCTCATCAAGTGTCAGAGGACAAATAAAGTTACAACAGCAGTTTTCACTCTGGTACAAATCAATTGAGATTACTCAGATTCGGGCTCTGTAGCCAAAAAAGCATGCGGCTGTGTTGCAGCTGATTAGACATGCAGTGAATAAAATTGCCTCTCTGTCTTCTGTTGTTAGTTTCCACTTCACCAGAGCACTCAGCCCTTTGTAGAAGAGTGCGTGCCACCTCCCAGACGCCATATTTAAGTGGAAGGAAATGGAGATTTAGGAGATTGAGGCACAATGTAGCATCACAGGACAGAGAGTAAGAGCTTAGACAGGTGGGAGGCTTTTTATCATTAGAAATAATTGGTAACCACTGCTCCAGGCCCCAGCGCGATGTCCTCGAACGGCACAGCGTCATTTTCTCTGGAAAGACGACTCAAACCTGCTCCCTCTGGACTCGAAATATGATTTGCGAGAGTGTAACCACTGCACCAGATTCCCCCTGCTGTCACTGTCATGCCACCACATCCCCGAGTCATCCCCTGTCCAAGAGAGACATTTGGGTCCGGGAGAGACGGAACAGACAGTCCATTCATCCGTCTGCATGACTGGAGTGGAGCATCCCAGAATTCCTCGGCCAAGTCTGCTGTTACCGTAGAAACCGGCGAGATGGGGCTCGAGAGGAACTGCTGAGCCCTGATCGGAGCAGCTTTTTGCAGTGTGTGTGTGTGTGTGTGTGTGCGCACGCATGTGTGTCTCAACAAAGAGTGTGCGCATGTGAACTTACGTGTGTTAATGTTAAGCAGATGCTCAGCAAGGTCACTTATTCTGTTTGACACTGAATTGCATCTCTGCATGTCTCCCCAGACTGTCCTCCCCTCCCAAATGGAGTAAAAAAAAAAAAGGAAAAAAAAAGAAAACAACCCAAGCTTTTTAACCAATCACTGAACTCTTACAGGAGCTTTTATCAGTCTACACTACCTATTTACCTTGTGTGTGGATGTGTGTGTGTGTGTGTGTGATGGAGGAATTAAAGAGTGTGTGTTTGGGTGGGTGGGTTTGAGCTAACATGCTAGCAAGCTGTGCTTGGCAGACGGCCAGACACCAGCGTGATCCAAACAAACGTGAAGGAGAGGAATGCAGTTCTCCTCGCGGTCATTACCCCGCTGTGTAACCCTGTTAGCTCGTCCAGATTACACACACTGATCCTCAGAGAAAGTGTGAGAGAGATGGGGGAGAGATCGGGGAGAGCGAGAGGGGAGGGAAGACGGACAGCGAACTGGTGAATGGGATCATTATTTGGGAGACGGAGGGAGGAAGGAGGGGTGACCACTGGTACTTGTGTGTGAACGCCGGCCAGTGGCGTTCCCTGTGTATATCAATGTGTTAATACTGAACTGACTGTGAGGCAGCCAAAGACTGTGGAAAAAAGGGTCGAGGGAGAGATGGGAAGCAAAGTGACAGTTTAGAAGAACAATTGAATTTTAAAAAAAAAATGTGACTTTGGTTCAGCGATAACATGTGGCTGCATTGCTTTTCTTTTTCTTTTTTCTTTTTTGTTTTATTTTTGCAACAATGGTGACAGATGTCTGTTAAGTTAAAATGAGAAACAAGCAAAACTATATTCAAATGGTTGTTTATTGGTATGTTAGGGGGTCTAACACTTTGCCCTTTAGTCAGTGGTGATAGAAAAAAAATAAAGTTTCTTTTTATGTTTTATTTTAATAATTAAAAAAAAATACAAAGGATTTTTTTTTTTAACAATTTCTTTGTGAACGATTGAGAGACCAGCCCAGTATAGTGCATGATTTCTTCCAAACCAAGGAAGAGGGCTCCACCACTCTCACTATTTAAGAGATGATAAAAAAAAATATTAAGAAATAATGGGGGGAAAAGAAAATGATAGAAAAAAGAAAAAAAGAAATGAAGTACTGTAAAGAGAAAAGATAACATCAAACAAAAAACCTGTCATTATTTGCTGAGTATGGTAATTTGTCTCAATGGGAATGGTGTATACAGCAAGGCCTTATGTGATCTGTATCATAGTTAATAAATCAAATCTTGTAAAACATCTGCTTCGTGTCTCTTTGTTACACATGAGTAAGCAGCTGCACGTGGAACGGATGAATGAAATCCTCATCGAGTCGGAGGAGCGAGGTGAACGTCCTGGGACACGGTCTGCAGTCAGTGTAACCAATCCTTCATCAACTTCAGAGTCACACAGATCACTGGGAAGGCTTGTAGTAAGTCAGTCTGCTGCTATCAAGAAGGAACTCATACATAGCTGTTTATCAGCACCACATTAAAAAAAGGACATTGCGTATGAGCAAACGCTTATCCAGATTTCCAAAACACATTTTTAAAATCTAGAAATCATGGACAGATTATGAGACAGCATGCCGCTGGCAACATTCATAAACGGCTTCACTTCTTTATAGGAGCACAGCAAAACTGAAAGACACAGGGTGTGTTTGTAGTAATTTTATCTCTCTTTGTAATAGCTGTGTCTTGTTTGTAGTTGTTTCATGTCTTTGTGGCAGGTGTGTGTCCCCCTCCAACTCCCCCACTAGTTACTTACAACTGAAGAGGCTGAATCAGATGAAATGTCTTGAAAAGAAACTGAAATGAGTCCAGGTGCCTACGATACAGCACTTAGAAGTTACCTTGACCTGGATGATTGAACATTCATCAATGTCCCTTTTTAGTTTTTTTGTTTCTCAGAACAGTTGTTTTTTGATCTTCTTGTGGAAGTTTTGTGCCTCTGTTGTTGTTTTCTTTGTCTTTGTGTTCAGTTTGAGTCTCTATTAGTCATATGACTGACTGTAAAGACACTTCAGTCAGAGGTTCTGGCCCAGGTGCCCCCGGACACATCAGGGCCCTGTGCCCAGTAGGTCTGTTCGATAATCCATCCATGCAGGTAACGCAGGTCTATATCAGTGTTTCCAAACCCTTTAAACATGTGGCACCAGAAAATGAAAAGATGTCTATTCATCCTTGTTTTGCCTTTAAAAAAAAAGAAGAAAGATTATAGGGGTGTTGTGGTAAAATATCATAAAAAATGAGTTGCATGATTATCAATTAATTTCCTGTTTATCATCTTGAATTGCAACCCCTTGCCACTGCAACACCTTACTGAATACCGACTCCAGGTTTAAGAACATTGGTGTTTCTCACACTAGAAAAAATGAACATGAGGGGATTTGATGTGTAAAAGAAGGTGCAAAACAACATGAATAAAATAGATTTAAGTGTGAAATAAATACAGTTCGAATATAACACACGGTGTTTGGTGAATTTTGAGTCAAACCCTCAGAGACCACAGACCATTCTTTCATCCTATATTCACCTGAACTCGTTGACTCGCCTTGTAAGCTATATTACATTAATTTTGCAGATGTTTTGGGCTCTACGTCTTGCTCAAGGACGCTCGGACGTGTGCAGGAGGAAACTGGGATCCTTACAAACCTTACGATTGATAGCCAATCTGCTCTACCAGCAGAGACACAGCTGGCCTAGATGCAGTTTTTAGGTGGGGGAGAAAAACACCACAGCAGTCCTGATCTATTTTCACAGAGAACAACACCACAAAACACACTCTTCAAACACACACTGTAAGAAAAGATGGGAAACGGCAATTTCCAATGAAATAGGGGGACGGGCTCACATGAAATTCCTCCACAGTGCTCTAAAAAAGTTTCGCTCCACTCAACATATGACAGACTTTGCAGCGCAGATTGTTCCTCTGTTCTGTTCTGCACGCTGCTGAGGGGACACTGAAGCCACAGGGGGACCAAACGAGGTCACGGGGGCTCACGGGACCGTCCTGGTTCTGGTGAGGGGCGGCCCCAGAGGGGCTCGGGCCTGTGCCATTTTCAGGGTGATGCAAGGACTCTGGTCCCTGTGAGGGCGATGTGAAGGCCTCACTGCCATTTCATGGTGCCCTCATCTGACCTTTTCATAGAGTCAAACCAAAGGAAATCCATGTCCATGACCTTTGTGGTGCATCTCTCCACTCTGGCACAGGAAGAAAAAAAAAAAGAGAGAGAGACTGGCGGCTGATTGGGAATGAAAAGGGCAGGACTGTGTGCACACAGGACACGCGACCCTTGAACTCTAACCTTTAAGGAGTGTCACGGGGGAGAGAGCGGCGTGCGGTTTGATTGGAAGTCAAATACGGGCAGCGTCAACATCGCTCGACCCAATATGGAGATGAGGGCGAGGATGAGGGAGTTTTTGCACACTTTGCAAAGTGAAACAAATGACTGCAGCCCCAGTGAGCCTTTTTTTCCTTTCTTTTTCTTTTTTAAACACGCCACTACCATCTTATATCCCCCCGCTCTGTCTTAAACGAAACGTTTTCTCCACAGGACTCTTCGCTGCGTGTGCGTGCGCGAACGCGCCACTAGGAGGCCGACTTGCCCCGCAGTAAGCCCCGCACGCTTTCCCGCGGAGCACCGCGCTGCTGTATCCGGGTAAAAGGAGGCGAACGCAGAGCGCGGACCTAATTGATTGGGTCAAGGTTTGGGATGTCAACAGCGAGACGACGTTTTAATCCGGCGCTCACAGCGAGATGAATGCCTGAGACGAGCATCTGAAGACTCTTCTCATTGATGTGGGAGCTGCACTTCCCCTCTCACAGTTTGAAGTTGAAGGAGGAAATAGGTTTGACTAAACTCCAGAGATGGTGCTGGGGGAGGAGGGAGGAGGAGGAGGAGGGTGGAGGAGGAAGCATAAGCTGCGGAATAAAGACAAAGAAGTTAATTTGAAGTCATTGCTGCTGCGTGTTTGAGGTGCTTCTTTACTGAGAGGCATGACCGGGGGAAGAAAAGAAAAAAAGTTGGAGGTAGACAGAGGAGGAGGAGGAGGAGGAGGAGGAGGGGACATGTATGTAGAAGAAGAGACCGCTCTTATGATGAGTCGAGGCACGTATCTCCGCTCAACCGTGTCTTTCTGGGCTTCGAGCTCGCAGCTGCGGCGGCGGGTATTGAATTCAGATGCGGGCCCTGTCTGCGCGCTCCGGGGCCGCTACAGGTGGAGAGGCTCTTATCAATACGCACTGTCCGAGCCTGACCGCGGCCCGATCCGTCTCATTGATGATTTTAGGTGCCCCTGCCCTCCTCTCTCCTCCCCGAGGAGCCCCATTGATTAATGTCTGGGTCACACCGGTATTTCCATATTGATACCTCGATTGATGACGGCGCTCCAGGAACAGCCGTATTGACCGGCTCGGGAAAGTGATACGTTTCAAAGTGTTGGGCGGATGTATTTACGCATAATGGGCATAATGAGGGTTATAGATACACGTGGAGGAGGCAGGCAGGCAGGTGGAGGAGGAGGAGGAGGAGGAGGTGGAGGTGAGAGACGGAGTATCAGTAATCCTACAGCAACAACAACAACAACAACCTGTTATTACAGCTGTAACTATTACTGATGATGGTGTGAATTAAAAACATGTAGTGTGATTATTAGGAGATGAGATTACATTTATTGACACATTTATTGATCACCCGGGGGAAAATAAGGTTTTAAAAAGCAGCGATGGAATGTAACTAAGTACATTTACTCAAGTACTTCACTTAATTGTAATTTAGTATTTCCATCTCCTGCTGCTTTATTCTTCCACTCCCACTACATGATAGAGGCGAATGTTGTGCTTTTTACTCC
This sequence comes from Diplodus sargus, assembly GCA_903131615.1. Classification (NCBI taxonomy): domain Eukaryota; kingdom Metazoa; phylum Chordata; class Actinopteri; order Spariformes; family Sparidae; genus Diplodus; species Diplodus sargus. Next base: position 9,444,020 of record CAEMYA010000018.1, on the reverse strand, counting down.
ACTACTTTTATGTGATTACTTTAATTACAGATTACATGCTGCATCAAGTCGAGAATTCTTAAATGAATTTATTGGTGAAACCTAATTCTGACAATCAGTCATTTAAATACATTAATCATTTACTTTTACTCGCACTTTTGATACTTAATTACATTTAACATCGGAAACCTTGAGATTTTTACTGGAGTAAAAGTACAATATTTGCCTCCAACATGTAGTGGAGTAGCAGCCGCTACATGTCGGAGGCAAATATTGTACTTTTACTCCACTAACATGTATTTGATAACTTTAGTTACTAGTTACTTTGCAGATTACATGCTGCATCAGAGCCAAAGAACAACATCAGTGGAGCCACAGCAGTATAGACTTACATGTAAATATATGTATATAATTGACTTTGTCTTGTACTTTTGATACTTAATCACATTTAACATCAGATAGTTTAAGTCTTTTACTTGAGTTTGACTTTTGGGATTTTTTTTTACAACACTGTCAGTTTAGCACAAACATTCAACATCTGGAGATACGTTTCAACGGCCAGGAAGGTAATATGAAAAGTAACTAGTAACTAAAACTGTGAGAAAAATGTAGTGGAGTAGAAGTATAACGTTCAGTAAAGCAAAGCCCCTTGAATTTGTACTGAATTATTAGTCATGTATTTAGTTCTACTTTGTAGTTGAAAAACACTGATCAATGATGACGATGTAGCGATGACAGAAAAACAGAATACAGGGTGATTATCTCAGTTACACAAAGAACTTTCGCTGTTTACGTATTTACCAAAGTAATTCACTTACTTACCTACAGGTTTTACTTTCATTTCCTGCTGATTTATTATTATTTGATTACTTTAGTTACTAGTTACTTTGCAGATTACATGCTGCATCAGAGCCAAATATGGATATAATTTACTTTAATGTTTGATATTTAAGTACATTACTGTCAAGCACATTTAGTCAAATACTATTGGTCCGGGTGACTTTCACTTTCACCAAAGTAATCACAATATCTTTAAGTGAGTTTAAATTTCACCTGCAGGACTTCAAACAGCAGCTAATAGAAACCAGTCAGAGAGGAGAAACCTTAATCTTCTGTCCAACATCTCATCATATCATCGTTTACAAAAGAGGTTTAAAGGATCACAAGCCAGAAGCTTTGGGAACCAGCGTTCAGTTTGCCAACCTTGTTAGGTTTTTGTAAAATAAATACCTTGAAAATATAACTGAGAATGACCACAAGGGCCGGCAGGATCACACAAACCCAACGTGAGAGGAAAGTGACTAAATCATCATTTTCACAGCTACTGAACAAGACGGTACAAAACAGACCTGACAGTCGGCCCTGTGATACATTTGTTTTAAAGCAATGTAACACCACTAACAGAGCTACAAATTTGCCAAATTGTGTGTGCTCGACTCGCAGGTACATTAATATAGTACATGTTCAATACCATTCCTGAAAACCATTGCAAAACCAGAAAAACCAAAAGAGGACCCGCTTTCATAAAGCTGCAGAATGATGATATTTCAGTGCTCAGGTTTACACAAAATAACTTGTAACCTTTGTAGCTCTGTTTGTAACACTGATTTTATTATGTGTTTGTATGGTTTTTCTCAGCTGCCCACAACTATGTGATCATATTGCTGTGTTATTTCCACGCCATCTCTCTGAAGGTGGCTGTTTTTTATTTTATTTTCCCCTCGCCAGGTCAAGTGCACATGCTGCATAATGCAGAACAACTCCACAGAGAGCCCGGAGTTGTGAACCCAATTTTGCAGACACCCTAATTTAAAGGACAGGGAGACAACAACATGATTCTGTGGGACTTGTTCTGCTTGTTGTGGAGATTACTATGGAGGCAGAGGGCATTGTGTGGAGATGATAGTCGGGGAGGAAAAAAAAAAAAGCGTTGAGCGGAACTGATCCCACTTTACACTTTTAGGGTCAGTGGTCGAAATGGGCTCTCGGCCTCCAGGTCCCAGCGACAGGGATCAGGGGCCCAAACGTATATCTGCTGATTACATCTCCTGAAGTGGAAAACATGCAAATAATAAATGTATGAGCAACGTGCTTGTTTTTTTGCTTGATTAATTATGCCGTTTAATTCCAGATCCACCACGCCGCTCCACCGTATAATTTCCCAGTGGTCTTGGCTGTTTCTTCTCTCACATGCGCTCTCTCCTTCTTTTTTTTTTTTTCTTCTCTTCCTCATTGCAAAATGAATCATGGATCCAACCGTCTGTACCCGGGGGAGAGCGGCGAGCTGGCGAATGGGCTGACCAATCATGAGCATCGGAGGCAGACACACAGACGGAGGGAGCCTTTTGTTGTGTGCTGCACTCATCAAGTTAGGAGACAACTACCGATTTGGCCTGAGGAAAAAATGAAAAGATGGAGTGTAAGGAGACAAAATAACCAACTTCATCTGTGTTTATCTGTTTTTTTCTCTTTGTAGTTGCATTAAACCTCCTCTTCCCCCCTCTTTGCCCTGCAGATTATCCAATCAGACTGGCCAGTGTGTGTTTATCCGAGTGGGTGGCAGACTTTCAGCGCCATTCATAATGTCAAGTGGGACCATGACTGCTCTGCTATTCCCAGCCCGGCCAGCCCTCTCTCAGCCTCCTGACAGTTCCAGGTTAGCCTTCTCTCCTCTCTCCCCTGGCCCTACTCTTCTCTCTCCTCCAGCTTTCCTCTCCAGCTCTCCCAGGGGCCCCCACTGAGAATACTGCTCAGATCCAGGCCTCTGAGCCCCAAAGCCGGCCCTAATCCTCCGCATCGATCGCCCTGAGAATTTCCTCCCCAGCACAGCAGGTCCCGCTCCCCGGTGCTCACACTCCTCAACCCTGAACAGCCAGCACTTCTCAGTTAGAGAGACGGAGAAAAAACAGGGTCAGGCACATTACCTGTGTCATCTCAACAGATGGCTCTAGATGATGCGATGTGTGTTATTTTGTGGTCATAGCAGGCGGCGTGTTGCTCCTGGGAGTGTTGGTGCTGTCGCCAAATGCAGCCAGACTTGGCCGAGATGGGCCCGATGATCATCTCTCAGTGTTTCAAACTGAGCTATCTGTTCAGCCTTTTTCTAACATAAGCTGCAGTCAGAATACCGGTCTGGATCACTTTGCCATTGTGTTCCTCCACAAACAAGCTGTACTTATCCTGGGATGTACTTATGCAACTGCCACTTGGAAAGGCGGCGGTAGCAGCTCGGCTAATTGTTGGGTTGTAATTAAGAGTGTGGGTAAAATCGTTAGCAAGCATGCTGGGAAGTCTAAACACTTGAGCTTAATGTAATGGATAAATGGTTTGAATAGTTAGGAATTGCTAAGTGATTAAAATGGCTGAAATAGTTAGCTAGAAATAAAAGCGAAAAGAACAGATAAATGTTTGAAATAGTCAGCGAGAAGTAATGAATAAGTGGCTGAAATTTCTTAAAGTAATGGACAGTTCATATTGTTAGCTAAAATGAATGTAAAGCTTCCAAAAGTAATATGGAAATGGTTAAAAAAATTATCTAAAAGTTATGTAAACGGTGCTAAATAGAATGTAAACCTTCAAAAGAGTTAGCTAAAAGGATGGCTAGCTTAAACGGTTGAAATAAATGTTTAATAAAGGCTTAGGGAGAAAAGCAGCGTACAATTCTGTGACGTCATCATGATTTATATGCGCTGGACAAGCAATTTTATTTGAACTGAATAGGTGCCATCTTTGGGTCTGGGATCCATGTCTAATATAAATCTGTGAAAGTAATGGATACATGTTTAAAACAGTTAGATTTTAGTAATGGATCAAGATTAAGTATCCCGGCTTCTGCTATTTATGATGTAAACTTGAGGAATGTAGCCTAAACACTGACTGTTCTGTTGCGGGAAGAACTGTTACATTATCCACTTTTATACAATCAATAGAGTTAAATAACATCCATTGTGTCAGTTCAAACTGGCGGGGTCATTAAAGGGGAAATTCGGCTTATCTAGCAGGGTTGTTGTGTATCAGACTAAAAAAGATTGGGAACCCCATGATCTACTGTTTAAAGCACCAGATAAGTTTGAAATATACAGTTCATTGTTGAAAACAGCCACCCTCTGAGAGATCTGAAACACAGATCTGCTGGTATGAGGATAGGCCACATTTTCATCCATCATACTGATGAAGACGGATTAATGGAAGGTGGTGTATGCCATACAGCTCTGCTGGAGGATGAGAAAGCATCATTACTAGAGTCCTCCTGGGAAAGCTCCCAACCAACAGTCTATCCCGTGTAACATACTTGTTCATAATTTATTAACGTGGCAAGCGTCCCCTGGACTCCGCTGTGTGTTTTACTGCGAGTGTGGAGGTATTCGAGAGGTATTTTCCTCGATCTCTGTCTGCTTGCGAACAAGACCAGCAAAGCTCTGTATCCAGTACAATGGTAGATGATTAAACCTCATACTTTATTAACACATTGGCTGTGTGGTTGGCATGCTAAGTTCACCCCAGTCATGAATGAGACTGGGAACATTTGGCCCTGTCAGAATGCTGCTCAGTGGGCCAGTTAGAGCATCTCCGTCTATACTGGCATTTTAAGAGCCAGTACAGATGGTAATGTATCAATACTCTCTGTTTAAACAGGGCTCGGAGCCACATTTCTAAATCAGCCCCAGAGATGTTTCTGGCAAAATCTGTTTCCAATCCTTCATCGGGTGAATTTTACAAATTTGCTTGACTTGTGGCTCGTTGTATCATCACGATATGCTGTGGGATGCATCTTTTATATGCATTTGGATTTTACTGCCACGGATGAATTCAATACTCATGCACCTTTTACTCTCTCGGCCCATCTTCTTCAGCCTCTCTATACTTCTCATTCATTAGCTTTTTTTTCAACCTGAGCTGACCACACACCCTTAGCCTTCACACACACACGCACGCACACACACACACACACACACACACACACACACACACGTACACACTCCATTTTTTGCAGCTTTTCCCCCCATCTCTCCCTCCCAGCTCTCCATACTTCAGTGCGTCGCTCTCTCCTCTCATACCTCCCCTTCCCTGCCCTTACCTCACGCCTGCTTCCTTCCACCCCTCGCTCTCTCTTCCCATTTTACCCTTGCTCTGCCTGCTCTCCTCTTGTCCGCTCCGCTCCCTCCCTCCCTCCTTCCCCCCCTCCCTCTTTCTCTTTATTAATTTATTGGGTTGTTATTCTCCTTGCCTGGCTCTGCTAATGAAGGCAGGATGCAGATGAGGGCGAAGGTCGTCTCCGTAGCGATCGACCCCACCGCCCCGCAGCATGGCACTCTGACTGGCACAGGTCAGTGGCAGCTGTCAATCAAAACACACACAGACACACACAGACACACACAG
>CAEMYA010000018.1:9425420-9438634 GCA_903131615.1 Diplodus sargus | reverse complement strand
CAGACACACACACACACAGACACACACACACACACACACACACACACACACACACAAGCACGTACATACATGCACCCACATTCACCACTGTACCACAAAAAGGATTTCACACACAGTGATATGAGCTATTTTGTATTACAATTAACAAGTTATAATTAGCTGCACCAATTCAGATGCTTCAGAGCACATTGAAAGCGGTGGCTCCCAACCTTTTTTCTTGTAATGAAGCATGCGGTGGCAACGTCTGACCCCCATTATAGCTTTTGCATGTCTGTGAGATTGTGAGCAGCTTAACCACGGCGACTTTTCCCAGTTAGATTTTTAAAGGGTGTAAAACTGTCCAGAATTTCACAAGAAAAAAAGCAAAGATTAGAGAAAAGTTGAACAAAAAAGAACTTTGAGTGGAGGAAATAAACTTAAGGATTGCCTTCATTTGCTCTCTTTGGTGTACGTATATAGGGTGGACAGTGAGAAAGCATGGCATGCTATAACACATGACAAGACATATATTTACTGTACTGTTTAACAACACCGCAAACTGCAGCCTTTAAAAATGGGCATGAAGTTGCATCAACACATCTCTGAAACATCAGACCCTTCACGAATGTAGGATTTATTGCAGAGCCGTTGTGTTGGACGGGTTAGTTTTTGTGAATTGGTAACTGAGGGTGTTATGTAATCTTGGTGTGTTTTGCATAAACCGTCATGGTGCCTAGAGAATGAATATTGCAGACTTTAGTGATCCCCTGACCTTTCCTCAAGTGCCACCAAGAAGTTGTGATATTTTAATCCGTCAATAATTTGGTTTTAGCAACCTGCAAAGCTGACATTCTTATTAGCCTCAGCTGTACTTTGTACTACGTAGGGATAGGGGATTTTTTTGTATTTACTTAGGTATCTTGATTCTTTTTATCACGATTCCTAAGTCAAATCTGTAAGCTCGATGCTAACACATAATGGGAACTTCCATTATCATGCTAACAAAAGTAACCATCGCGATAAACTATCTTTTCATATAACATAATACGTGTCTGCTCATACTTGCAGGAGTATACAGTATTTCATATGAACTGCTGACTTTACACTCTGAACTTAGTCTGTTACTCTGCTGCTTCAAGCCTGAGCATCTACGGGAACCTCAAAGGGTCAAAACTGAAATAAAAGTCAGAAAGACTGAAATGATTTCACTTTTCTCCATGGACTAGTCTCAAAAAAGAAACCAACATTGCAATAAATTGGATCACTGGATGTAAATACCGCAATATGTATCAAATTGCCCCTCACATATCTTGATCATATCGCGCCGACACATATGCGTATCCTCCCAGCTCTAGTGTTTAGTGTGAATTAGCAGTTGTGAGCGTGCCTACATGCTTACGTGCTAAAACAGTGTTTCTTAAACTCTTTGGTAATGTTTTCTTGGTCTTGTTAATCATATGACGACCCTTTAGTGCTTCCTGACCCCCAAGATGGGAACCACTGCCATAGAGAACACCTAATGTGTGTGAGAGGCATCACCCCAACACGTGTACACACACAATAAACGCACCAGACAATCTTTCATTTAGCACATTAACATATGCCTTTCCGCGTCCACAGCTTGAAGTGTTATGGCAAAGTGTCTAACCCCTGCCGTGTCGCTCATTGGCCTCGACACGGTGAAGACCCGAGGATCACTCCTCCCTGCGTCCCGTATCTCAGCACTTGTAGCATTTACAAGCTCTGCTCTTCATCACAGCATGTCAAGAGATTGTGTGTGTGTGTGTGTGTGTGTGTGTGTGTGTGTGTGTGTGTGTGTGTGTGTGTGTGAGTGAGTGAGTGAGTGAGTGAGTGAGTGTGTGTGTATGTTTGTAGATGCACTCTGCGTTCAGACATTCTCTATGCGTGTCGATTTTGTTCATGGTTATTGTTGTGGGTTTATTTGTGCGCTCAGCCATGTTCTTGAGTGTGTTCACCTGCATCGGAGTGTCTGTGACTGTGCATGAGTGCAAACGCGCCCGCGCGCGCACGCACGCCACACTCGCGCGCACACACATCTCTATTAGCAGTATAGTAGTGTTAACAGTGTTATGCCATGCGTGAACCTCACCACCTTTCCCTCATATCTATGCAAAGCTGAGGTCCTGTCAATCAGTCACCTTGGTGACATAGAGCCCCACCTCCCCAATTAGAGCTGACAGGGCAGGATTAGGAGGGGGGCGGGCCCCCGCCGACCTGCCTACGTGTCAATCACGCGCCGGGCATCCACACGCCTGTTTACTGTCAGATCCCATCTCCGTCTGTCAGACGGCACGGCAACCATCGCCCAGGGAGGAGAGGGGGAGGGTGGGGGAAGGCGGAGAGGGGGGAGGAGGAGATCTGATCGGAATTAACTATGCTTCTCCCCACAGACCGGCCGTGCTTTTAATTCATGAAAGGGATGAGAGGAAAGTGGGAAGAGAGAGGGAGTGATAGAGGGAGGAGAGCATTTAAAACCCAGAGCAGGGCCTTCTTTAGAAGTTTTCAGAGTGATGTTTCTTCTCTCCCTGACAATCACTTTTCTTCTCTTGCTGACTCTCCCGCCTGTCTTTCTCTCTCACTTAGACTTCTTTTTCGAAGGTGTGTCTCATGCCGCCTTAAAGCTGCTGCGATTTATCACCGGGGCCCTCCTCTCTCTCTGAAGTTGTTATTTGACCCTGGTTTTTTAAAGTCGCACAAATATGTATTAGTGTTTTTTTGACTTAGAGAGCTAAGGTCAATTTATTTAGTTCTGCACATGCTCATGCAAATTTGTGTTTCTGTTTCAGTTCCCGTCTGGGGATGAGGGTCCTGCCTACAGACCTACAGTATGTGAATACATAATGCAGTTATGCTCCTCAGACTGTGTGTGTGCGCTCTAAAGCAGTGTCATGTGCGCACAATTCACGCAATGCTAATGTGTGTGTGTGTGTTTTCGTGTGTGTTCGTGGCTCTGCGGTCCCTGGTGTGTGTGCATTTCTTCTTTTTTAGGGCGCTCTGGTGCTGGCCTCACTTTGACCTCGGTGCCCTCACTCTAATCCTTTAGCAAATGAGGGCTGTGTGGGGCTGAAGGGGGTCTTTGGGGGTCCCCGCCAAGACAGAGTTTTAGGATTAGAGGACCAGAGCGAAGGTCCCGGGGTTATGAGGGATGAAGTCGAGGGAAACAATAGATTGTACTGGAAGGCGAGGGAAGGATATTCTTAGCATTGTGCTAGTTATCTGTGGTCATGTGGGTCCTGCTGCCTCCACCATGTCTTGCATCCCCTCATGTGTTTGTTTTTTAGGATCTAAATCTGCACGACTGATTTCAGTTACATTGGTGCAAAGTTAGAATAAAACTCTTTTTCACTCGTCACTAGAGAACCATGTAGATTCCTCAAGACAAATATTTTTTGCCCATATTTGCCTGAACAGAATACCTATGCATCCAATCATCTCTTCATCATATGGCACATTATACATTTGGATGACGCTGGAAAAAAAGATTTTCTATTTGTATTTTGTGAGTATTGCCAAATTGTATCCAAATTCTTTTAGACATGACTTGTGTTAAGTTCTCTGCTGTAATTCTCGAACACAAATAAAAATGTGAACATTTGTGTATCATCTGTAGGTGGCACCTCAGGGAATTATATTTCTAATTGGACTCAACTGATTGGTGAGTCTGTCGTCATAGACGCTATAGAATTTGGGTAATGTCCAAAAATAGAGGTGGTTTTTGTTGTCACTGGCGAGCAGCGGCAAAAAGGTGCCAAAGCTGACATATGCTCACTTTTTAGGTCAATATTGTGAACTTGATGGCAAAGAGTTGCTTATACACACATCCAACACTTACAGAGGGAAATCTTTTTAATCGCTAAGTTCACCAGCTAATTGCTAACTGTGTCTTTCTGCTGTTTGGTGCAGAGCTGTGGTGACAAAAACCCAACAAGACAAATGTGGGACAAAGAGTCTAAAACTTCACTATATCAATCAAATGAACATTTCTGTCTTTCACATTTGCTGTTAACAGGTGCTTTGCCCTTTGGTTGGTTCAGTAGTACGCTGCTTTTGCACCGCCGCATGAATTATTTTGCCTTTTTTGTATCTCTGGTTGTGGAAAAATCACGAAGTGCTCATTTACTCTCACACTGTTCTGACCTGCAGTGCTGCACAGTGTGTTAGATACGAGTTACTCGAGCTGCTGTTAACTGTCCTTTTTTCTTTCATCTTCAGCCTAAATGCCGTTGCACAGCAAAGACAGTGACTTGTATTTTTTATCAATCCACCTGTACTTTATGTCTGTGTGGTTTGATTGACATAAAACAAAACACGTTCCAGCGATGACAGCCTGGGTTCTCTTGACAGACAGGGGATGAAAGCCAGATTTTCGGAAAGCGTGTCATCTATCTACCCTGCAGTGGTTTGACAAAATACGGGTCCTCATCTCAGTATGCGGGACAAGAGATTAATAAACTGTACAGTGCCATGGGAGTGCAGTAGGATTGCAGTGGGATACCTGTTCATACCTATGCTGAGCAGGTATTGAACAGGGAATAAAACCCAAAACAGCCAAGACAGTCAGGGCAAACAGCCAAGCGATGAGGATACAACTCACCTTACAGCTTGAGGGGAGCTGCAGACCTGCATGTTCATCACTGTGAGCGGCACATCGTTTTCACATCTTTTGTCCCATTGTTACGAAAAATATAGATTAAACCCGATTTAGATCCGACTTCACATTTTCTGTTATTTAGAGCGTGTCCGGGCACGAGGTGTGAGCTCTGCTTTTCCATCGGCCTCTCTTTCCTTCCTCCACCTCGTCTCTTACACACGTACTTTGCATTCTGTCCGCATGATTGTCAAGTTGAATTAATGAATGTGAGTTTATTTTGAAAGAAAGAAAAAAAAAAAGAGCGAAAACGTTTGTCAGCTCGTGCAGTATGCGGCTGACAGGCATACATGTACCATGTCATTTCTGCTGATAGCTGTGTGTTGCCTGTATTTGTTGGTACCAGGCATATGCGGGTCGAACATGTTTGTGTGTGTTTGCATTAGAGATGCGTTCCGGGGCTGTGTCTGAGACGCCGCTCAGGTGTCTGTTGGTGTCTGTTGAACGACCTCGCTGCAGGGAACAGGCTATCAGGCTGAGAGGGAGGCTATCATGTTAATTACTTTACACACATCCCGCCAGCCAAGCGTGTAACACAACTGCTGAGCTCACTCACACACACACACACACACACGCTCACACGTGCACCTGGGCACAGACACACACGCAGAAATCCGCCGTCTTTCTTTCATTTTGTCGTTTTTCTGTCTTCCCCACTCGCGTTTGTTTGAAGGCCTTGGACATCAATTCCCCTTTGCTTTCAAGAAAGATTGTTTTATATTCTAATCAATTCAACTCCGTCCTGTGAAATTAATTGACATTCATTCAATGATTTTTAAATTCCTCCGAGGCTGTTCTTTTGTTTCTGCCTGTCAGTGAGCTGCAAGCGAGATCGGGCTAAATGTTTTGTCATCTCACACTCCAGGGTGAGCCAGCTCCAAAGCGCGAGCCTGAGGTCAGCTTAACCTCCTCGCAATCTCGCCTCTCGTCATCTTTACCGCTCGTGAGAAGGGGGTGGATGGGGGGGGGGGGGGTTTGGACATTCACAATCAGAAACTTGCGTGAGGCTCATTCTTTCTGCGGCAGCCTTCATATGTCTCCTCAGGAGGATGTTTTTTTTTTTTCCCGGAATCATGTCAGAGGTTTGGACGGCGGGGTCCGGCGCTCTCAGGCCGGCGAAAACGGAGGAGTGGTATTGGCTGGGGCAGGTTGATGCCTTTAGTTAAATGATGCTGGCACGCAGAGGGATTGCTTTGGGAAGTTGTCATCCATCATGATTTTAGAATGACTCAAAGCAGCACTCTGCTTTTGGGGTTATGGTCTGGGAATCCATGATTGATGTGAGGCGCATGTGTGCGTCGGAGGGAGGAGCGGAAAGAGGCCGCGTGCTAAACACGAGTAGTTAAACTCTTCCCCGGGAGAAGTTTGTTTAATTTTCTCTCGGCTGTGTTGTTAAGGACGCTAATGGGAGCTCCCTCTGATTAAAGTTACTCCAAATCAGATAATAATGATCCATTTAACACTTTGTGAATCCGACCATGTGGCAAAATGTCTATACCCATTTATCTTTGAGAGGACTCTGATTCCTCGGACGTCGCTGTGCGTGCGCCTGGATGCACCCCCGTGTGTACCTTATTGTATTTCTTTAAGCTCAAGCATTTTGTCTCTGCCCGTCTCCGTCTTCCCTTCTTTCCAGGTTCAAGTCTCACCTAAGTTAATTCTTCAATTAGCGTGATCCCGATATTCCAGAGAGATCATGGAGAGGATCCTGCAAATCGATGTCCAATTAGCGAGGCTCCCCAGCCAAGAGAAGAGCGGGGAGGGAGGGGGGGTTGGCGACTGTGGTCATTTTAGAGAACAGGAAGTCAGGCTTGGGGTCTGGAGTTGAAGGAAGAGGTTTAGAGGAGAGGAGAGGAGAGGAGAGGAGAGGAGAGGAGGCATGAACAAGAGATGAGAAGCAGTGGAGAAGAAAGCGTCCGAGGTCTGTGTAAGTGGGCGGAGGTGAAAAGGGAGCGTCAGGGGTCTGAGGAGGTGGGGTGCAGATGTTAGATGCTCAATCAAGCCGCGTGAGGACAGTGTAATTAATCCATTGAAGATGTCTGATTGCAGATGACTTTGGGAATACCAGAGTGGTAACCGGGCCTGTGGAGGGGGGGGGGATTGGGGGTGACCAAGAGGGGGAAGGGGAGAGGGCGGCAACAAGATGGATGCAGGCATGCTGGGGAGTGGAAAAGCGGAAGGGCAAACATAGGGAGAGAGGGAGATTAATTGAGACAAGGGAGATACAGTAGCTTTTAAATGAGAAGGATGAGTTTCAGTGACAGTGTGGAAAAAGGAAAGAAAGGGACGGCGGGAACAAAAAAAAAGGGAAAGAATTGATCATGTCGGGGTTAGGTCGAAGCATCACTCACAGCTCTGTAGCGATAAAGACCTCCACCAGATGTCACATGTATGTAAAGAAAGAATCACGAGGCCTCGCGCTGCTAAAACACTCTCCTACCAGACAAATGAGTGTCTATCCTCTTCTAATGCTAATATGCTTTTAAGGCACTATTAGCCGGCGGAGTTTTGCTTTTATTTAATGGACTATTAATTTGTTTGAATGCATTTTGTCTCTGTGGCTACAGTACAGAGTTGGCTCGGCTTTTGCTCAGCATCCTGAAACGGCACATGATTTACTTACCCACAGCTATTTTGCGGCTAAGCCTTTATAATCTAATTAAATTTGATAAAGCAGAGTAATCATCGGAGTATTATGGCGAGTACTCATCGTACTGATATGGTAATTCTGGTCTATCGTGATTGAATGTTTTCATTAAGGGTTTTTTTTTTTTCCTGCGTTTTAAGCCGCATTCACTTTGTTGCGGCATGTGGTCGATGGCAGAGCGGATGTTCGTTGTTTTTTCCGGGAAGAGACAGACAGGAAACAGTGCTGGAGAGTCGCAAGGCGCCAACTTTCACGCATGCAGGTGGAGAAAAAGAATAAAAAAAACGCTGACAAAAGTTGAATTCTCTAAATGTTTGACTTCTTTCATGGCAGAGAAGACAGACTGGATCTTGACAAGTCAAAAAGCACTTTTTCCTCTCTTGACAATTCAAGTCAAATAGGTGCAAACACCTGCACAAACAGTAGTGGGACAGTGACACGTTTTTGTAGTTTTGGGTCTGTGCTGGTTTTGTTTTTTATTTATTTATATTTGTATTCTTACGCTGTGTCTGGGCTCTACGTCTGTCACTTTTATCTACACACAGATATCCGCATATTATTGCAGAATCTGTACGCAAGGGACAAGAGATTGGTATTGGAAGTGTTCTGGTTCCCATCCGAGCAGGCTTTCGGTGCATGCAGGTAAACTGTGTCTATGCAGAGCAAAAGAGTACTGTTCTTAAATATAGTTTTAAGGCACATGACTCGAGTATTTTTCCTTTTTCTGTTACTTTACACTTCCTCTCCACTACATTGATTTGTTAAGTTTAGTGACTAGTTACTTTACAGATTCATATATCACATTGTGTGAGGGGATGTTGTATCAGAGCCAAAGCAGCACATTTTTACATGAGTTTCTTTATTAGCAATCTGACAAAAAAATCACTGATACTGATATTCGCAGTTTTGCTAAACAGCAGCTCGATCATCGGCCCTAATACCTCGACTCAGGACCCATCAGCTATTGTTTGATGATGATTTAGCTCTTTATTAGCTCTTTTAAAAAAATGTATCTGTATTTAAATGCACACATCTGTTTAAAGCCAAAATGTCATTTCCCACCTAGTCTCACTGTAAGCCCTGAAAAATTGGCTACGCTACAGGCTAAATCGTTGTCCGACTATAGCCGATGAGTTTGAAGATTTGATTATTGCGCAGGAACTTATGATGTCTGTCCAGCAAAGGTGCTGTATCTAACTTGCTTAATCCAGCAAATTTGATCAAGAAGACAGCAATAACGATCTAATTAAAGCCCCTTTCAACTTTAATTCAAGGGTTTACGTTTGTATCTGTCATCGTCTTTACATCGTTGATGACTACGTGACAAATGAAATCATCATGTTGGTGTCAGAGCCTTTACAGTAACTAACAACAAAGCAGACACTTGGTATGATCCCAGCAGCACTCTGTGTTTGTGTCAATGCTTTTTTTGGCTCTTCAGCAAATCAAACATGTAATCAGTTGGTCGATAATATTCCAGTGTTTGCCCCAAAAAGCTCCTTCTTCACGTTGTAGTGTGTGTATAAAAATGGTGGAGATTCCTCATCTAGTCGCTTAATATGGAAAGCTCAAAGCTGAAGGTCAGCAACCTAAACAATGTAAGAGCCTCCTATTCATACATTTACACGGAAAATTTGTCCACTTTCCATTTTCCAATAAAGTTAAGGTGCTAGATGAACATCTCTTTCAGTAGCGTCTGAGAGGAGAAGGTACAGTCTCGTGTTTTGGCTGCGCTCTTCCATTTTCCATCTTGTGTTCATTTACAGAAGGAATTCCATTTAATAATTGATGCAAAAAAATGCAACCTTTTAATACATTCAATGAATTATTGAGAATGAACACGATACTATTTTAATGGATTGCTTTTTATGTATCTGCATGCGTGGAGTGGTCAAAGCTTGTGTTTATTAAAATCCCCATGGCAACACGGAGGGAGTTTGCCTTCTGCCCATCCTGCAGCACATGACCCGCGCGTGACCGTGTTTACGTGTGTGCGACTCGATAGCGCCGAGTTGCATTTTAAATTCAAATGCAGATTAACCCTCACAATTATATTTACCGATTAAATGGGACGGTCTAATGAGGTGAAATGGATTGTGATACGGTGTCTGTGCAAACACGCGTCACGAGTCTAGCTTGTCTGCATATGTATTTATTCACGCCGCATTATTGATGGATAAAACTGTCATTTCAGACGCAGACACATGGCTGCCAACATCATCGTGATACGGCGCGTGGCTTCGCGACACACCTATCGGCCATCACGGCTCAAAGCGGTTCGGTTTTGCTCAGGCGCGAAGAGTATGATTTCTCGGGGAGACTGTTTGGGGGGCACGCGAGGTCTCGAATGAAAATAAGGTGAAGCGAGAAGGGAAGGGGGGGCCGAGATAGAAAATTAGCGGGGAGGCCAGATAAACATAAAGATGACAGCGTGAGATAGAGTGATAGGGAGATGCGAGAAGACTGCGGAGGGAAAAAATTGTCCAGAGTGGAGAAAAACAGTGACAGGCAGTGGCAGAGTGGAGGCAGAAATGTAACAGACAGACACGGCGAGAGAGAGACAGGCAGAGACAGACAGAGCGAGAGATAGACAGTGACAGAGGGAGAGATAGACGAGCTGTGTGAGGATGCAGAGAGTGTCCCCCTCTCTCGGCTGCTGCCAGAGGCAAACAGACAGCCTCTCTGCTGGTGGAATGCTAATGCAACAAGCTGCTCCTCCCTTGTCTTCCCTCCCTTCTTTACCTTTCTTCTTCTTTAACTCTCCTCTATGCAGAAAGTTTAGAGACCGTAGACAAAAGCCTAGACTTTGATAATGGAGACCCCGGACGCTTTTGTACCGTTTTGCACTTTGCAGAAGCGTCTGCTGCCATCTCATCGGAAAAATAATGATTTTTAATGGGAGATTAGTTGTGTGTGAATGCGTGTGTGTGTCGAGGGGAATCTGAGATGAGTTATTATATGACCTCTCTCCTGCACCTCACCCCCCCCATCAGGTCTCATACTGACATCATGTTTGTCTGCAGCTCAGTAGCCATGGCTACCGCTGTGTCAGTGGGGGGTCGTCGTGTCGGGGGGGGGGCAATCGCAGGTCAGTCAGTCGACCTTTCTCTGTCTGTGTCGCAGTCGGCTGACCTCTGACCCCCAGCCCCAACAGAGAGACACAAAGCAGTTGTTCTGGGGCCGATATACGTCTCCGGGCTCTCTCGTCCTGGCAGGTTTTTAACTTCCATCATTTAAGACATTCACATCACATCACACGCCCGTGAGCGAAAGACCGCGGTTATTTTTCCTCTCGGACTCCGCCGCGTCTTCCTGCTGTGGCGACAGTCATCAGTTCTCAACTTCAGGCAGGACATAACCTTGAGTGGAGCAAGCCGGCTGAGCCCCGTCTCCCACCCACCCAGTCTGTCTGCCTGTCTGTCTGCTTGCCTGTGTGTCTGTCTGTCTGCATGGAGATGGCAGCTTCTGAGAAATGGCGGCACACTCTGAAGTGTGATCCATTTAGATAGCGGCGAGGTTCTCTCCCTTGCGCACACGCGCGCGCACGCTCCCGCCAAACGCACACGCCGCGCGTGACGAACAAACGCTTGCAAACACACAACCCCCCGTGTGCACATGGACGCAAAGAAACAGAAACAGATCCCTCACACACACACACAACACACACACGGCAGTCTCTTGACATGCACTTGCTTGGTTGACAAGTCATCTCAGATAAGCTTGAGTGACAGGTAGGGAGTGTTGACTACTAGTGTGTGCAGAACTCTCTGCCAGATATCGCCACCCTGTGATTATTGTGTAGTATTTGCTTAATCAGATTTGTATTATTTACTTCTTAAATAACAGCAATCCATTCCTAACAGATACGGGTCAGATTGTTTTTTCCTTTCTTTTTGCAGAGTTCATCTTGTATCGGGTATTTCTTTTCCTGTGAAGACGCTGCCTCCCTCTGTTTCATTTTGGTTGTTAATTTCCCTGCCACCTTTTTCTATCTCTCTTCAAACATATTGCACTGCCTCTGTCATCTAGAGAGAATCTTGTCAGTTTTTTGGCAGCAGATGTATGTTCACGCTATATTTTGAGGATTCAGGCCTTGTATACCCGCTCGCTTACACTCCCTCCCCTCGCTCCCTCTATCCCCAGGCCTCCCCGCGCTCCATTCCTCTATTTTCTTATCTACTTTCTTCTCCTACTTGCTCCTCTATGTCATTGCCAAATCTCTCCTGTCTGCTCTTCTCTGTCTTCTCCTCTCCCTCCCTCCTACCTCTCTCTGTTTCTTTTACACACCCTCTTCTCTCTCTATCAGTCTCTCTATTCTGTGACTGCTCTGGCTGGTCCCCCTGTGGCACACCGTGTCGTGTCCCTAATTTATTTATAATTAGTGCTCTTTGTCGGGATGTGCGGGGAATGTTAAAGTACACGCCATCTCGCTCTGGGTACAAATGGGCTGGTGTTCCTCCATTCTTTTTTCCGCCCGCCCCGACTGCCCAACCGACACGGCCACTGGGATGGACAGAGCTTATATCCCGAGCCCAGACGCGAGACCTTTAAAATTATAACGACTCCTCGGAGAAGACAGGCTGTGCACTGCGAAATTCTCCATCTTATCGAGCAGAACTGAGTCCTAAAGCACTTACTTTGTCAGAACAAGTTCTTTTGTAATGAATTTCGAAATCATTTTTCATCAAAGTGAGCGTCTCGAAAAGGAGAAAGTGCAACTTGATTATGGAAAACACTCAAAATTCCTCCTTCACCTGCAGATTTTTTTTGAAGAGAGTAAGACTTTAAGACAACAACAACAACTTAATAATAAGGCGAGTTTACACCCTGACTGACACCTGCTGAGATACAGATACACATTGTCAGTGCGCTCACCTGTGCGACGCCTGCATGCAAAACAGAATAACAAGATGGGACAACATGTAATCTGAAAGTGTAATTTATTAAACATCCTGTTGAATTTTAATGGCCATCACTTGTAAAGTTGAGTTGTTTGGGGGATTCGAGCCGTGGCAACAAAAACAACAAAAAAAAAGATATTTTTGTATCACACCACATTAGTGTCAACGCCATCTTTACACATGATGTACATGACCAGGAATGACGGCGCTGACAGGACTCGCTGTGTGTGTGTGTGATCAGCCAGGAAGAGCTTTTGTCCTTGGGCTGAGAGGGCACCTGGCTCCTCTTCCCGTCCTTGTGATCTCTCTGTTCCCCCTCTCTCGTGCCGCTCTATCCCCTCTCTATCTGTCTCTTCCTCTCTTCTCTCAAGCTCCGATCCCTTCATCCCCCCATCTCGCGCTCTCCCTCTCCTCTGCCCAAGGCGATGCCGTCCTGCAGGCTTTGATCAGGGGGCCAGGGAGGAGAGAGGAAGTGGGTCAGAAAGTTGTGCTGGAGACTGCAGGAGAACAAGGCTGGAATATCGAGTAGGTGAGGCTGGGAGAGGGAGCGAGGGAGAGATGGGGTAATCTAGTGAGAAAGTGATAGAATGAGAGAGAGAGGGTGAGATAGTGGGGGGGGAGGGCAGGGAGGGAGAAGGTAAAGAGGAAGGGGAGGGGGCGGGGTGAAATGGGGCAACAGTGAGAGGGAGAGGAGGGAGGGTGGGGGCTGCCTGAACTAAAAGAGTGGAAGGAGATAAAAAGAAAATGAAGAGAGCAACAGGAGGAGATAGAGGAGAAGGACGTGGGAAAGGAGAGGTGTCTTCATTTACTGAGAGGGGAAAAAAAAGACAACACATTTGTCTTGAACGTGATGCGCAGCATTTAAACAGCAGG
Source organism: Diplodus sargus (assembly GCA_903131615.1). NCBI lineage: Eukaryota > Metazoa > Chordata > Actinopteri > Spariformes > Sparidae > Diplodus > Diplodus sargus. The sequence goes on along the minus strand of CAEMYA010000018.1, from coordinate 9,425,565 downwards.
TTGGAGGATAAGGCCCTGTTTTAACTAATCTGCACGGCGCAGGACAGATAGTTCAGCTCAGTGTGTGCGTTTGCATAGGCCTCTCTGCATGTGTGTGTGTATCCTGGCAGTATAGCGCTCGACTGTGGCTCTTTGTTTCTTTTTT
>CAEMYA010000018.1:9408088-9425397 GCA_903131615.1 Diplodus sargus | reverse complement strand
TTTTTTTTTTGTAAAGATCATTAAGATGCATGGTTTATTAATATTCAGATCAAACCATTAATATTCGGCGAGTGTTTCTGCTCTCCTTGTGTCGTCAGCTCACCTGGGACTGGGGAGGGCAGAGGGGGGAAGAATGAATGGAGGGGTGATGTTGGGCAGGGGGGGATGTGGGAGGAGGGGGGCAGAATTAGGAGCAATTTAGCGGGACGAGGGGGAGCAGAAGGTACAGTGGAGGTGGTGGAGGTCCTGTGAGGGGTCGGGTGTATTGTGATGGACAATCTGGCCGTGAAGGGCTGCGGGGCGGGGCTGCGGAAGGTTGGGGTGTTTGAGGGGTCCACCGCTGGGACTGGGAGGTGAGAGGGGTGAGGGATTTTAGGGGGAAGCAGGGATGCAGAGGGGGTTTGGTTCTGGAGTAATTGGGCCAATGGGAGGCTAAACATAAACGTTGCACACACATTAAAAAATAGGAAAACTCACACGCACTTTTTATATGCACACAGTCACAAAAACATCTATATTACAAATTGTTATGTGGGAGAATAACAAACATGCACACACACCTTCCTTCTGTTTATTCCTACACATATGCAGATGCTGATTGTGTATACACAATCATTCATTAACTCACATTTTTGGGCTGCAACTAATGATAATTTTCATTCTGGGCTGATTCGTCAATTAATTCCCCAATTAAAAATGCCAATAGCAAGGTAACGTCTAGGCTGTTTGGTCTGACAGTCCTAAAACTCAAATATATTAAATTAATAGTCATATATAAGTGATAAAAGGAGGTAATCCTCACATTCGAGATGCCGCTTGGCCGACTTGATAACCGACAATGAATCAAAAATTAACTGTCAGTTCATTTTTCTATCCAATTTCAATGATCAAGTCATTGTTTCGACCTCAATGCCTTTTGTATGCATATATGTACCCCCCCAAACACACACTTACACACACACACTGCAAGCACTTCAGTCAGCCACAGATACACTCAGGCATGCACAAAAGCGGACAGCAAATTAAAGTGGTAATTACTTTTAAGCCCAGAAAGGTGAAGGATTGTATGGCAGGGAGCAATGGGTCACTGTTGAATAGAGAATAGCGGAGCAGGCAGACAGTGTGAAAGGCAGATATGCATCTCAATGAAATATGGAGGAGCATACTCAACAAAAGGCGAAATGGCTCCTTAATGGCCACATGCCCTCAAAGAATTATTGTCTGATAGATTTGGAATATTATCTGCTCTATTGCAGTTATCTTTAAACACCCCTTTTATACTTATCATCCGTGTGAACGGCTGAGCGGAAGGTGAAGACAATGTTTTGTTCTTACAGTCTTAAATACTACACTGACAGCTAAAGTATTTCATTTCTTGTCAGTAAAAAGATGCCAGATAAAAAATAAATTATGTTCAGTGTTGCAGAAATGACTGCTACATACCAATATCATTAATAGTTTGTTTAACTATTAATGATGATGATAATGGTATTTTTTAAACACATTTGTATCAAGTTAGGTTTCCTTCTCATTTAAGGTTATTTCAGCAGCTTGACCAGATCATACACATCACATAATGCAGTTTGATTGTGTCTTCCCAAGACTACTAATTAGATTTTGATGTGGGAAATTATTTGTTCTTCCTTTTGAGGTTGCTGCTCTGAAAATACTTGAGTTTCTAGTTGACTATCAAGAATTATCTCTTAATTACTCGAGAGTTAGAATAAGATTGGGGAAAATTGCCTTGCTTGAACTTTAGATGATGAGAACGTACAGCAGTCACGTGGTTGATCATTTCTTTAACATTCACTACTGCATGTTGAATGTTATCCAAAGAAACAGTGTGATCCAAAAGAAAAAGTATTTCTAAATGCTGGCAGCACTTTTTTCTTGTTGGGGGTTTGTAAATTCAGATATGTTAAAATCAAATTTCAATATGTTTATGTCCGATGTTGGCTTGTTTATTTTTGGCAGTCTTTCAGCAGAGCAACTTCATTCTCATTCAGTGCACAAACGCAGTGTTTTAGCTGTAAAGAATCTGCCAGTTTTCACGATTTTATCTTGCTTCGGAAAAAGAGAGTATACTGTGGCAGTTCAGAAGACACATTATAAATCTGATCAGTCTTTAGGTCAGAAGCTCTCAGCCTTTCTGTGTTTGAGTAAAATTCAGTCACCTATGAAACCTTACAGATGGATGTGTGTATTATTTATTATAATTAATATTTATCACATTCATGTCTGTGCAGGAAGCCAAATAGAAAGGCTCTTTTTCAGCTCTCTGAACTTTTGTACTGTTTGCTTCGAACTGAATCTCTGGTTTGAAGTTTAGTTTCTCTCTTGCTTCCTGTTTTGTATTTCAGATATCTCCTTTCTTTTACTGTCCATCACGTTTGCTTTCAGCGAAACAGATATTGCGAGTGAAAAGTAAGCATTTCCTGATTTTGATGCTTTGTAGTAAAAGCTTTCACAGAGCTTTGTCGTGGGGGACTTTTATTGTGAAGAATTCATGGGAGCATTAAAGAAGTATATCGCCAAATTACAGTCCCTGACAAATGTCCCGTCGCTTATCCAAATTGTAGGAACAACAAATAATAACCTGACTTGTAGTTGATCAGTTAGAATCAGATGTGGCTTATTTGAAATGCAAAGGCCTCTAGATTATGCTTATCATACCAAAATAAAGTTGTGTGTCATTCATTGAGTTTATCATTTAATTAGGACAGAAAGGTCAGATTTTGCTTGGATAAAAGTCTTGTTGTGTCTTTACATGATTCAACCAATCACAGATTAGAGCTCCATCTGTGACAAATACTGTAATTAACACATTACCAGGTGTATATAAACAGAACCCCAGCACACCAGACCTTCATGTGAAGTGCAACCTGACCTCTGACAACATGTCAAAGATTCAACCACAGACCAAAGTGCTGATCATCAAGAGCCTGAAGACCAAGTCTGCTGCTGAGGTGGCAGACATCTTCAATGTATCCAGTCATCTAAAACTCAATGAAAGACACACAACTTTATTTTGGTATAATAAGCATAATCTAGAGACCTTTGCCTTTCATACAAGCCATTTCTGATTCCAATTGATCAACTACAAGTCAAGTTGTTATTTGTTGTTCCTACAACTTGGATGAGCGACAAGACTTTTGTCAGTGACAGTAGAAGAGCTATATAAGCAGCGATTATTCCATAGAACTACGAGTAGGAAGAGTACTTGCAGCTGCTCCCTTTTCCACTATTAGAGAAAATTTCATCATTAATTTAAGACACACCTTCAAGAAGGGAGTTGCATTGTAATGGAAATGGAAATCTTGAGCCAAACGAAGCCAGCACGTGTATGGAGTTAGTTTAATCACAAAGCGGACTTTGAGTTATCATATGTTTTGCTTTCGTTTATTTACACACAGTTTCATTCTTTGCCTACTTTTAGGTGGAGTAAACAATGTATTTACCTACAACTAAACTCTTGCCAGCCAACATTTTGAGGATGCTCCATCTGTTGTGGTTTCAGGTAATCTTTTTACTGATAGGAAAGTTGGAGATGAGGAGGAACTGGAAAGTGAATCCGCACTTCTCACGGATCAGAAGCAGATTCCCTTAAGGATGCTGAGGCTGATCATTCCATAGTTAAGTAAACCCTTCAGTTGGACATATCATGGCTTGTTCTGGAAGCTGTCCTTGCTGGGGCTGTGCCCTCCACAACAATCAGCAAATTAAAGGTGGCCATCTCCAGGGTACCACCCACTGACAGACTAAAGAGAGGCCTGCCAGACCCCAAGGTGTTCCTCCACCAAGTGACTGCAGACTGCTATGAAGGATTGTGTCCTTTGCTTCTCTGATAGTATCTCCAGATGATGCACTTAGATCTGCCCACCAAAGGCTATGATATATCAGCTCAGATGGGATGTATTGGAAATTGTCTTACCCACCTTGTTCTAACTCTATTGCAGTTGTTGCCTTGATGCAGAGCTTGAGTGATGCTTCTTACCAGGTTTTTGTTTTCATGAGCAAAGAGCTTGACAAACTGACGTCCACTTTGACTTGGGCCAGCGTCTAACATGGTTTCCCCAGTCCCTCTTGTCAGAGGGGTTACAGGAAGACATTCTGCAAGCTGGCCATCACTCCAGACCAGATTTTTGGGCCTGTAGCCAAACAGACCTTGAAGCATAGTGCACACGTGAATAAGGTCAGGAAATAGTTTGCTGACTTATGCCCTGTTCTCGGTCTCAAAAGCAAAGTGTACTGGGGCAAGATGAAATTGCACACACCTGGCCAGACTGCTTTCTGTATGTCTTCCCTTCACTTCCACTACTCGTGTTGATACTTCACTGATTAGACAATTGCAACCACACGGTGGTATTGATGGCTCAAAATCAAGTCAGTAAGTAACAGAGCATTGCTCTGTGATGATACCGCTCAAATATTTGTAGATGTTGCTTGTCAAGGGACTCTCCGTGTAAGGTGTACCTTGCTGCCGTCTCAACTCAACATGTTTTAGTTGACAATGGAACTGTAGGGTAACATCATCTACTGGGCTGGTGTCTAAGAGTTGATCTCCAGCTAGGTGCCCTCTTGGGATTTGCCTTTCATCCTTGAGACTCATGTTCCCACCGTTTGAGCCCCTGTAATGAGCTGACCTTTGAAGGCTGTTTGGTAACATGGCCTTTCTCCTCGCTGTTGCATCTGCAAAGCAAGTTGGTAAGCCTAATGTCATGTTCGTTGCCAGGGACTGTTTGCGTTGGAATTCTGGGATTGCCATAAGGACCAACTTCTCATTTTTTTCAGGTCTTGTCTGCTCCTTAAGTCTGCAACTGAGGCACTTTGAGTCCAGGTTCCCTGTGACGTTGTCTGTTTGGGTCATCCAAGTACTACATACCATCTTTGGCAGTCAGGAAGGCTGGTGCAGAACCTGGATCACCGTGAATTCTGGATCAATGCCAGAGTTCCTCGTTACTTAAACTCTTGACGAGAAGATTCTGTCGGAGACCACTGCCCTTTATCAGGTCACTTCCATCACTCAGGTCCCACATGTGACATTGTTGGTATAATGTCCCGACCTTCTGTGCATGCACGTAATGCATTTTTCAGTTATAACATACCATCTCTGGCACTGATCCAGAATTAATAGAATCTCATTCTGAATGGATGACATGTACCTTTTTTATGGTTTTGCTACTTTATTGAAATGGAGTTTGTGAATGTGCCTTTGGGCACTGACCTGTTCGAACTGCTTTTTTGAAAAAGGCTGTTTTCTGTCACTACATCGAACTGACCACAGTCGATAGCATGTGTAGACAGGCGGAGAAACAAGGCCAGACATGGGTGTGACTGTCTTGCTGACTGCAACAGTCGTCACACGCTATTCCACATGCATGTGCAGAAAAAACACCCACAGAAACACACACACACACTCACACACCGACTTAAGGATTTGCACACTTATTTACCCACTCGATTCAATTACATTTCTCATTCATCAGGCCGGGCTAATTCTGCAGCCTGCGGTTGTGGTTTTTGTTACTTCCAGGAGCACCCTGATTTGTGAAGGGAACACCTGTAATACTGCTCCGCGAGGCAAGCCTCCGGTACTAAACTAAGCCTGTGAGGGCTCAAACACACACTGACACACACACACACAGAGTCAGATATTCCCTGCCAGTCTCCTTCAAGGACGCCTGGGGAAGACTTGGAGGACAAAATCACACACTCCCTCTCCCAGTGTCTCAGACGCGCTGCACTTCTAATGCAGACAGAAAGCCTCCTCCAAAGAGACTAGGCACACACAAAACTCCCTCTCCCGCGCAGACACACACTTACACTTAAACACACAAATACCCTGAAAGGCCCTTCCACCTTCCCATCCATGTGAGAAAAGCAGGACATTTTCTGTCTGTGTTGTTTCTCTTATTGTCGCTCTCTTCTGCTCTCAGCTGTTTCAAGCTGTTGAGTGTTATGTGTGTGTGTGTGTGTGGGTGTTTCCATGTGTGTGTGAAGTGGAGGGGGCTCACTGGGACTCTTTGACGACCTCATTCACTCCCTTCTTCTCCCCCTCGGCCGCGCCATAGCCGACATGCCCAACAATGAGGCGGGAGGGTGGGAGTGGGACAAAAAACACTGAATGCGTCTTCATTTGCCTGAACTTTTCACACGTCTTTTTCCTTTTGTTGCCGGCCGCCCGTTCACTACGGTGCTGTGAGCCGCTCGGCCAGTTTCCGCTGGCAAGACAGCCAACCAAAGCCGCCACTTTTCCTCCCCCCCTTCCTCTGTCACCCCTCTCCGCTCCTTTTCCACAATGTTAAGCCCATTTTTAGCTTGACATAATCTGAAATGGTACTTAAGTGAATTTATGTCTACCTCAGTGCATTAACTTCTGCTATTTCCTCCTTTATGTTGCTGTTTTTTTTTTTTGTTGCTTTTTTTTTGCAGTGGGTGCAGCAACGGAGGGAGTGAGAGGGAGGGAGAGATTTGAAACTCAGACCACGGAGTAGACAGCCTATCAGTATTCAGTAGAGAAAGTGAGTGATGGAGGGAGAGAGAGACGGAGAGGGAGAGCGAGAGAGAGAAAAAGGAGGAGGGGGTGATGTATCAATATTCTGAGTAGTGTTTGAGGGCAAGGGGAACGAACAGAGGAGAGGGGGAAGGAGGGGGGAGATTGGTGGGAGAGAGAGTACTTGAGTGAGTCTCTGAGTGATTATTTGTTCACGTATACGCTTGCATGTGTGTGTATGTGCATCGGTGATCGTATGTGTTGTTTGCTTTTGTGTATGAGGTTGCGGGTCTGAGCACGCGTTGACCATAGGTTGTACACACAGTACATTTACTCAATCACTGTACTCAAGTACGATTTTAAGGTACTCGCACTTGATTATTTCAATTTCATCCTGCTTTGTCAAACATTTATCTACAGAACATATGTTAAATATATGAGACCATAAATTTTATGCTGACCAATGAGTTGAATCAGGCTTTTAGACAGGCCACAGTTCACGTATTAATATCAGATGATTACTGAATGTTTCATATGCGTTCGCAACAGGCAGTAATGTGGTTTTGTGGTCTCTGCAGATGTGGAGAAAAGCCTTCGAACACGTGAAACGGCCGCATCCGGGCCCCGTTTCTGAAAGCATTTTTCATCCTTAGATCTTAACCCAGAGACTTAGCTGGGTTCAGACTACACAATTAATAGTATGACCCAACAGATGTAGTCGGTCAGGAATGAAAATGGGCGATGGGCGAAGGGGCGTGACAATTGGATGCTTTATCCTGTGCAGTGTAACACAGTGGACGACGACTGGTGCTGCCTCATGATGTCCAAACACAAAGACAAGCGCCGTTTGAATTTATTTTGCCCTCCGAAACAAATTCCACAGTGGGTGAAATGACAGAGAGACAGAGAACTCCTCAGTTCACAAGTGTGAACATGGCAGAGCAAGAAAAATGTTGTTGGTGCTGTGAGGTGGAACTGTGAAAAAAGGGGAAAGATCACCGATTTTTCCAAACAGGAGACATATGATATATGATCATACACCCTGCTTCAGACGCCAGTGATTAAAATCATTCTTGTTCAGTGAAGTTGGTCACTAGTACCTCCGTCTTGAAAAATGTAGCCTGTCGCGTCTCCTGACCAAGTCTTGTTAAGGATGTATAACTTTATAATCACCCAATCTGACACAGTGACCAATCTGGTTTAACAATGGGACCTTGGATTATTACTTTGATTATGTTCGTTAAACATCCCCTGTGGTTCGTTTAACAAACAAAAATCGTGTTTACATTCAGTGTTGATGATCAAAACACTTAAATAAATGTGTTGAATGCATTTCTTTTCTCATAATCCAAGTGTTTTAAATCCAGCATTGTTTACATCCATGTTTGGTAAATTTACAGTTTCTTCTGCTCTGCCTTCATTGGTATATTTTGACATCATGACGTGTTTCCACCTGTAGATTAGTGGAATAATGTGAAAGGGTGTGTGCGTCCTCATCCTCAAGACAACCAAAAACTCATATAAAACAGCTCCGTAGCGCTTGCAGAGGTCAAAAATACCACACTGAACCTTTCAGGTGCTTTTGGGAAAGGGGGCTTTGTTTTGTTGTGACCTTAAAGTGCATTTATATTCAGCCAGTGGCGGTGGCGGTAACAAGTAGTGGTGTTGGATGTGAATCCAGAAGGCTGCCAGAGGCATCAGACGAGGGTCTCGGCTGCTGTTTGCACTGGTAATCAAGTCATTCGCTGAGGTAATCTGGTGTGATGCTGCTTAATACTGCCACTCCTTTACATTGCGGAGAAAGGTGTTGTGCTTTTTACTCAGCTTAATTTGAGTCACTTTTCAGATCAAGATTCCATCATCTTTTAAAATGTGATGCGTTGTTACAGTATACTGTACAGAGGGGTTGGAATTAACTCCACCTCCACAGGCTAAACCATATAAATGCTTCTTTAATTTGAATGCGTCAGTAATATTAACACAAGATTATGATCTCTGTCTTTTATGGGCATAGTGAGTATTTTCCCTTTGACTTTACTTTGCTGCTAATAAGTCGCTACTTGGACTTAAGTGCTCAGACTTTTATTTGTGATTATGTATTTTTACACTGTACTAAGAGGTAGTGTCTGTGTGCATTATGTGGGGCTGTTTGTTGGAATTCAAATAATCTGTTCACACGGTCACATTATGTGGACTCGCCTTCCGTTAAGGACAAAGACAACTGTCTTCTGAAGAAAAGCGACTACATTTGTCATTTGTTAAAATGCCCAATACGACTTTTATGTTTACCTCACAAAGACTCTCTTGTGGCGTCGTGAATTAGGTCTTTTTTTTCACTCAGAGGCAAAGTTCAAAGTAGTGTGAGATTTTTAGTAATTTTGGAAGGATGGGTCAACAAATGTTTTTTATTTTTTTAATTTACCATGACCTCTGTCTCATGACCTTAACCTTTCTTTATAAAGCAGGCATTGCGCCTAAATCTAACCAAATGTTAACTTTAGCTGTGGCAGTGTTGGTTGTTTTGGATGAGAAAAACTATAATTCGAAAATGTAAGGAAACTGTACGGGTAGTTTTTGAAGACAGTCTCAAATGCTGGGTTTGTTCATTCTGTTTGGATGAGTTGTTGGACATAAATCCGTTTACAACAAGGTGAAGCATTTAATTTTAGCGTTAAGACTTGTTTTTCGGTTAAGGTCAGATGAGTCTCCGGGAATTAATTTAAGTCAACGTGATGTCCTACTAAGTGACAAAAACAAGTCTGTCTGTGTGTGTGTCTGTGTGTTTGCACGGGACAGGAGTCACAGTTTACAATACGTGTGGATGTGATGGAATCTCCCACTTGTTTCAGTCATCCCTTCCTTCTCCGTCTCTCCCTCTCTCTTTTACTCCGGCTGCTAATCAGCATTTGAAAGGCAGCTTTGACACTGAGAAAGAAAGTGAGGGGAGGGGGGACGCGGGGAGGTGGGGGTAAACGAAAGCATGAGACACAGCGAGCGAGCGAGGGAGGGAGAGCCGGAGAGAGACTGAGGCGAGGGGCTGTACAAGCATGCCTTTTATATTTACTAGTGACTGAGAGAGAGAGAGAGAGAGAGAGAGAGAGAGGGAGCGAGGGACAGAGAGAGAGAGAGCAGCTGAAGGCAGAGACAACTGGTGTGCACGGCTTTCCCAAGAGGAAATGAAAAGAAAGAAGCTCAGCGAGGAGAGTGAATGAGTGAGCGGGAGAGAGGAAGGGTGGGAGGGAGCATGCCGGCTGGATAGAGAGAGAGAGAGAGAGAGAGACAGAGAGAGAGAGAGAGAGAGAGAGCAAGGAAGAGATTCTCACACTGGCTGTGTCCTAATCCGAGTCCATCTCCAAGAAGCAGCGGAGCAGAGTGTTGGTGAAGTGAGTCTGAGAGCCAAGGAGAGCTACATCAGCTTCACACACACACACACACACACAAACACACACACTCACACACTCTCTCTCCCTCTCTTTCTCTCTCTCTCACACACACACTCACACGCACACACACGCACACCCACATACACTCTTTCTGCAACGGGAGTCCACGATGTGTCCGGCTGCACGGTCACGGCTTTTGTGAAAGTGAGGGGATTGACGCTGCCCCCGTCCCAGCCCCCTCGGCTCACACACACACAGTGTTTGTTTGCTGTGTTTAAGCTTGAGGTGCCGGTGGAGGTACCGCTGCTGCCGCTGCTGCCGCTGCTGCTGCTGCTGGTGCTGCTGCTGCTGCCGCCGCTGCTGCTGCTGCTGGTGGTGGTGTGGTGGTGGTGGTGGTGGTGGTGTGGTGGGGGGGCACCGCCAGGGCAGAGCAAGGGGCTCCGGAGAGGAGGAGGAAGAGAAAAAGAAGAGGAAGAAGAAGGAGAAGAAGAAGAAGAAGAGGAGGAGGAAGAGAGAGACAAAGTGGATCAGAACAACAGCAACAGACTGAGCGCTGGAAATGCCCGTCAGGTGAGTAGATGATGGATCTAACAACTTTATGGTCACAGGCGCACACACGCATGCATGAGCGTACACACACTTTCTCACTCTCGGGCTTGTTTTTGTCACACACACACACACACAGACACACACACGCACGTAGAGTTGTCACCTTTTATCATGCAGATTCTCGCTGTTAGTCTGATTTATTTTGATGTCTCAATATGTTGTCAAATCTCGAATAGGGAAAAAAGCGAAAGGCAAGTTTAATTATAACGTGTTAAATTTACACCTAAAGTAGTGTTTTTAAAATGTTTTTATTCTGTGCTAAAATATCAGCATGTGCGCAGCAGAGGGAACTTTTTAGTGAGTGTAATTAAGAGCAGAGCAGAAATATTTCACAATTGTGACATTTCTTGGACTAAATGTGCACGGAAGCATCCAGTTGAAAGTCAAAAACGTTTAGGTAATAAATTATAAAATAAGATTAGAAGAATTAGGGGTTTATTTTCTAAAACTGACCTCTTTTTTCTTTTTTTCTTTTTTTTTACCGCATGACAGAATAAATTAATACACAGAATATCCATAGATAAATGTGCATTTCGGAAAAAAAGGGGCAGTTTTTATAATTTACTATAAACGATTATTGTTGTTTCATTTGATCGGGTAATATTTGCTCTTCCTTGAAAGCACTGTCACTGCTTTTTCCACAAAGTTTTCTTTGTGCATTTCATCAATTTAGCGTAACGGATAAAACACTCTCCAATCTTTGCTCTTCAGATAAGCCAGATAATTATTTGTGTAGGTAATTATGGCCCAACTCTTTCTGATAAATGTTGCATGCGTGCATTAGTGTGTGTGCGTGTGTGTGTGTGTGTGTGTGCGCGTGTGTGTGCACGCTGGATTTTGAGATACAGAAGCAGAGAGCAGAGCAGAGAGAGTGAGCGGCTGCGTGTCCGTCTCCACCTGCAGAGGCAGAATTGGACACAGTTTACTGGCTCAGTAGCGTTCGGTGCCTTCAGGGTGTTTTGCAGCAGGTGGTCCAAATTGGCAGAATGACTGTGACAAACGCACAGTGCTCGCCGCCGCCGCTGCAAAGTAAATAACAACATCAAACCATCACGGAGAGATTTCAGGTTTTTCTGCTTTTTTTCTTTTTTTTTCTCTCTCTCTCTCTCTTTCTTTTTTNNTTTGCCATAATTTGTCGTTTGCCGTGGATGGAGGCTCGTCACCTGGAGCAAAACCAAAAGTCAGACTCTCAGAGTGGCGGAGCAGTTGTTTCACAAAGGAAAAAAAAACATTAAAAAACGTGTGTGTGTATGCATGAGGCGTGTGCAAATGTGCATTTGCTATAAATTCTGCTCTGTTTCATAAACCGCCAACAGCATCATTTGCACACACACCTGCTGAGAGAGCAGGTGCTCAGATAAATTCAAACCAAATGACTACCTGCAGAGGAGAGCCACTCTCTCAGGTGTCAGGATGAGTGAGAAGAGTTACTGCCCGTGCTCGCATGTTTACCCGGCACTTTTTAGTGACTCCCCGCAATCTTTATTTTCTGCAAAGATCGCACACAGCAGCGTATGCGTGTGGCAAAACTGACAGGAATTAGGGTCAGAGCGCGTCCGTTGGTACAGTTTATACAGTTTATACCTCGGCCCACTGAGCCACAAAGCCTCTCCATCCGTTTCTCTTCTTGCATGTGCAGGACGCTTCGGTCGTGACCCACCACTAGGCCTTTTATATTAGAACCAGACGCAGGTTTCTTCTTCGGATTTTGGATTTAAGTATCTGCAGCTCGTGCCGACAGGCAACTATTTGACAGAGCCCGACGTGGATTACTTTGTGAAAGTGAAAAAACAAAGAGTCCCGCTGGAAGATGGCAGACAAAAGTTGAAATGAATCATTTTAATACAAGGTATTCGGAGCAGCAGGCAGATGAGCGCCGCTTTTTATTTCTCTGCCAAAAGTCAGCGCTGGGGTGTGTTTTCTGATGCTGCTGGGAGGTTCACATCTGGTTTCCTTTGCCAGATTCTCTATTAATGTTCCATAAATAAGAAAGAAAGTTAAAATCAGTCGTCTTTTAAATGTAGTTTGGTTGGCAGACAGGAGGCAAACTCACTTTTTGTGACTCCAGGGCAACTTCTCAGGTAGACAGACTCCCTCCCTTCCTCTCTTGACATTTTTGTCTCTCTCTGTTGCTCTCATCGACACACACACACACACACACACACAGAGGTGGTCAGTGTCTAGTGTGTTGACAGACAGCAGCACACACGCGCCTCGCTCTCGCCGTGCGTGCATGCGTTCGTGCATGCGTGTGTGCGTGAAGAGCGTTGACAGACAGTGTGTGGGTCTGTGACAGAGGGTGTCAGCGCAGTGTCAGGGAGATGTGTTTAGTGTCACACTCTGCTGACCTGATCTCCGGTCGGACTGTCCACTCCGGCCCCGCTGTGGCTCCTTACATAACCCCCGCTGTCATTCACACACCAGCCTGAAGGGATCCACCAGGCTGCACACACACACACACACAGTCGCACACACACATGCATTTACTTAGTGACGTGCGCACAATGCATCGGCATCCACGGGCTCTAAATCGAACGTCAGATCAGGTGGGAATCTGCCTCACGAGATCTCTCTTTCACGTCGTTTTTTTGCCCTTCTTCCTGTCTTCCTTGTAGTCCGTGACATAAAGCAGGAGCTACATAAATTAACACCAAATCTGGAAAAAGTCGAACAAAAGCTCCGAGCGCTGTGTGGGAATATAGTATGAGGCCAGCGGGTATCCTGTTTTTTTCCCCAGCGTGCTTGCGAGACACCTACACAACTTGTGCAACTCTTATCAACAGTTTGACACCGCTCTGAACTCTGACTTCTGCACCATGCTAATTGATGTGTCTGTATTAGCATGTAGACATCTCGGCGTGTAGAACGAGGGTGGTGCTTTCAAACGGCGCGCGCGCGCACACACACACACATACACACGCTGGTGTGTACGTGCATGTGCTGGCGAGAGTGAGTGACCCTGTGTGCTGTGCTTTGGCCTGTGGTTATTTGGAGGTCAGTGCTGATGTGGTCTCTGCCTGCGGGAGTGGATTTACCATCTTCCGCCTTATAGAGACCTGCATCCACTTAGCGGACTCCTCTCTCCAGTCGGCAGGAGAACTTTTTCTGTTCTTCTTTCTACCTTTTCTGTTTGTTCACCACTAACTTTTTTTGGGGGGGGGAGCGTCTGAGCATTAGAGAACGCTGTGTATGAATATGATCAGTGTTCTCTCTCACAATGCAAAATAAGAAGCTTTGATCATTGACTTTCCTTCACCTCTAGCCTCGCCTTACATCGAGGTCGTGGTATTTAACCTCGGAATAGATCGCAGCTATTATTTTGACTTGTGCTACTTTATTGACCCGGGATCTTCTCTTTCAAGCGTAGATATGATAAAGGTCAGGCATGGTTAACTCCATGATGGACTGAGCGTTTTTGAGAGACCGCATTTCTTTTTATTGACTTTTAGGGCTGAACTTTGTGCTCATACGTTTGAGTTCATTTCACGCTGGCTGTTGATCCCGCGTCTCTTTGTGCCTTTTTACTCATAGCGAAAACTGACCCCGGGTCGTATCGCTCTACTTTTAAAAATTAGACATTTTGTAAAACCGTATTGAGTTAACATAATTGTATTTGTGATGTGGATTAATTTGTGCATCCAAGTGATAAATAAGAATTCAAAGGGGCACTATGTAGTTTTGGAGAAGAAATTCAAACTCAGAATTTTAATATTTACAGTATTAATGAGGTAATACAAACTCAGAAATATCTACTTGTTCCATAACTGAATACACTAAACTAAAAGATCTCTCAAAGGAAAATAAGGTCCCCTGAAAACTGTTTGAAGCTAGAAAGGTGGCAGGGTCCGCCACATATAAACAAAGTAAAACGCTATGAAACTGTGTTGTCCTTTAAGGTCAGTTTGTTTGTTCAGTCATAAAAACAATGAGAGTTTATTTAATCAGTTTGTTTTAGTGACTAAAGATCTTTCTCTTCTGATTTAAACCACGTAGTGCTCCTTTAAGATGGTAATTGGTGCCGAGACTGTCAGTTTATAGGATGAAGTCAATACGGAGCGAGGCATGACATCAGAGCAACCTTCAGAGAACAGATCATTTTACTTGGTAAAAACTGTAAATATATATGATTCCGTGTGCTGATGCTCTCAGCTTCATATTTAATACAGTTCAGGTGAAGTGCAGCATTTCTTTTGTGTACACTCCGGCTGAGCTGGATGGTAATTATGACAGGCATGGATTGGATTCTGCGTAGCTCCACACCCGTGAGGAGTGGACATCAAAGCTCGCTCACCAAAGCCCTCTGTAATAAAAGAAGAGGAGGAGAGAGATATTGATTACCAAGGGTGAACATTAGCAAATCTCTTTCTCTCTCCTTTTTTTTCCATGTACGTCTTTATCTGTCCATCATTTCTCTCTCTCTCTCTCTCTCTCCCCATCGCTCGCTCACTGTCTGATTTGCCTCCCTCCGCCTCAACTTATGCTCCCTCCATCCCCCATCCGCTCTCCATCCACCCCTCTAATCATTTATTTATCGCTGATCTCTTTATTCCGTATTCTTTCCAGTTTAGGGACGGTCCGCGCTGCGACCGGTCTGCTCGCACAAGGCTGTTATCATCATCATTCCTTTACACCCCTCCCGAACACTCCTCTTCCTCCTCATCACCGCAGAGATACCTGGGGGCGGGCGGGGTCACTCTGGTCCAATCTAACGCCGTATTGATTCCATTAGATAATTAATGACCCAGGCAGGGGCCAGGGAGGAGCAAAGAGGGGGTTAGGAGAGATGTGGGGGGTTAGGATGATGGGAGAGGCGATGGAGGAGGAGGAGGAGGAGGAGGAGGAGGAGGAGGGGGAGGAGGAGGGGGGGGACGACGCCAAGGCCCTTGAGAGTTGGAGAGAACCTTGGGTCGGGAATGATCCAGAGTCGTCAAGGTCAACCGCAGCCGGCGCTCCGATATGGAAGCAGAATGCCGAGCGAGTCAGAATATGGAATACTGATAGAGAGCGAAGGGGGGTGGGTTGGGGGGGGGAGATCTTCATGTCCAGCAGCTGTCGATTGATCAGCGGCTGAAAAATTGTACATTAAAAAGTCTTTTGACTTCCAAATCCTGAGGTCCAACCAGGGCCGTAATGCATGATAAGTAGTTTTCAGCCCTCCAACCAGAATACCAAACTTCATCTCCCCGTACGCTCCAGACACTCATTTACAACTACTCAACAACATGAAAGGCAAGATAGAAAACTAGCTACATCAAATATTCTGTTCATGTTATTTCCAACCATGTTTTCTACATCTTCCATGATATTGAGCGTGCTCTATTTGATAAAATATTATTCACAGGAGTATCGCGCATCGCTGTTGTATGTGGACTCTGCTCCTACCTTTAGTTGGAGATAATTAAAGACGGGCGGGGGTTTGAAGACGGAGGAGAGAGCTGTGTAAAACTGTTAGCAGCGAGATTTTGTTTGATGACTGCTTTGCACAGTTTTATGTTGGGTGAAAACTCGTGCTAGCTTTGTTAGTATTTTATTTTTAATTTTTTTGCTCTTACAGAGGTGAAAGGAAACACGTCGCAAACGGTGCCTGGTAGGCTGGTGTGTGGGTCCAAACTACACTGTTTTGTTCTGATTAGTGCATTGTGTTGAAATAAGGAGAAAATGATATTAAATTTCAGTCCACATGTTGAAAATGAGGTGAAACACTCCCCAGGGATGTTTGGATCATCGCTTATGCTACTAGGCTAACCTCGAGTTCTTCAGGACGCCCCCCTAAAATGTCCACATCTAATTAAGAAAGCACTCATTCTCAGTTTCACTCTGCTTTATTAAGTAAAGGACACAGAGTTATAGGGCCGCAGCTAACGATTCTTATGACTGTTGAATAATTAGTTGATCATTTTTTTGAAAAAATCGATTAGTCGTTTGGTCCATGAAATGTAAGAAAATGGTTATAAAATGTTGATCAACCCTCAGATATTCAGTTTTCGGTCATAGAGGAAGAAAGAAAGCAGAAAATATTCACATTTAAGAAGCTGGAATCAGATGAATTTGACTTTAATTTCTTTAAAAAAACTCAAACTGCTTAATCAATTAATTAACCAATCTAGTTCTTAGATCTCAGAATTTTTCAGAATTCCTAGAAATCCTAGTAACTGGAACTATGGTCCTCTTTCCCCGTACATTGCACAGGCTTGGTCCTCCTCTTCACCTTTGCATGGTCGCAGCGTGCACGCCGTCTCTAGTGGGCCATGAGCGCTCCTCTGCCTCCACATTCACAGTCTTGGCCAGCCTCTGTATTGGGCCCCAGGGGTCGGTGAGATGAGGCATAAAACAACCATGTCTCTACCTAGGGGAGCTGGTGGCATGGCACCGGGGCTATTGTCTGTCTGCGTGCTGTTTGACTTAAATGTGTTCATTTGCCTGATGCCCCTGACTCCCTACGGGGGGAGGGGGCGTCTCGGGGAGAGGAGGGGCACGCTAACGAACCTCTGACAGCTGGAGGCCCTAATTAAACGTCCCTGCTGAAAATAAACAGAGCGGCAGCCAAAGCGAGCAGCCAGAGAGAGACGCACGGCAAACAGCGGCTGCGAAACGCTCGCCGCAGTGCCCTCCTCTCTGTTGCTGTTGAGCCAGTGCCAAGAGAGCACGGCTCTATAGGGTAGGGGTCTCAAACACACACTATGCACAAACACGCACGCATACGCACAAACACACACAGCCCCACTTATGAATATGTAGCACTGCAGCAACACATTATGAACACCTGCGGTCACACTTGATGCAGGTTGATCCCTACAGCTGTGGGCACGGCGGGTGTATGTTCG
>CAEMYA010000018.1:9371894-9407786 GCA_903131615.1 Diplodus sargus | reverse complement strand
ATTTCCAAACATCGCGCCACCACAGAAGGCGTCGACTCAGCTCGATTGTTTTTTGTTTTTTTTTGTTTTTTTTTACCGCCGCTCGCTGTCTGGATGACACGTCTGACATTCAGCCTGTTGTGCGTTTGCTAGCTAGCCGGAGCATTAGCAGTCAAAGTGGCGGGGTCCATTTGGGTGAGTGCATTAATGGGCCGCCCAACCTGCGACAAGGTTATGAGGCTGATTGAATAATTACTGTGGAGGCCCCTGTCCATTACGCCCCTGTGTCTGCCCAGATAGAGGGAGACGCACACAGAGAGATGGGAGAGATAGCCGGAGACAGAAAGATGGAGGGAGAGATTAGATAAGCGCAGATAGGGTCAATTAAGAGATAAACATACAGGTAAAGGAAAGGGAAAAAAAGGCTGTGCGCATGTGTGTGTGAGCGAGAATTGGAGAGTAAATTGTCTCCCGGCCCCGTGTCGCCTCCTTGATCTCTCCGTCCTACTGTACGCTTCCTAATTCGGCATGTAGTGCGTTTATCCAGGTGAGATAGAGAAGGTGACAAAGGTGAAGTTGTCAGACAGAGGTGCACCGCCCTCGGCTCGACCCTGTCTCCTCTGCGCCAGACTCTCAGGAAAGAGGCAACTGTCAGTGTTGCAGGCTGGAAGCTTAGAGAGGGGAAAAATATAGGTTTCCTATAGCGGAGGGAAGCCTTACACGTAAGCCCGGGACAAAATATTCTGTCAATGGAAGTGCCCTGGGAGGAGGTTAAAACCAATCGACCCAGATTGATCAGATTAGCAACTTTGTCACTAAACTCTGTGGATCCCTTATGATAAAACTTTAAAGAGATGAGCTACAACTACTGACATCTACGCGGAAGTTGAACTGCCCAGTCGGTCAATAGTGTAGGCTAGATATACTGCACAGAGGTGGCAATGGTCCACACATTATTTACTCAAGTAGAAATATAGATGCTTGTAAGACGACTGGTGAAATAACTGATTCAACGTCTTTACTCAAGTAAAAGGAAAAAGCACAGCTTCAAGCGGTTCGCTTAAATAAGGCCACGGGTGGGGAGCGTCTTTTTGGAATCTGCTCCATTGTCAGCAGCAGTGTTACCTCAGCTGTTAGCTCAGTTTAATCCATGCCGCTGCTTTTGTCACCACACGCCCCACAGTCCCATTTCTAATCTCCCCCTCTGTCTGTTTCTGTCTTGTCACGCAACCCCCTCAAATGCGTCAAAACTAAAGTAACGCGCTTGTTTTGAAAATGTAAGGAGTACAGGGTACAGATACTTGATACCTGAAATGTACTTAGAGTATACAAGTAAACAGAACAACTTCAAACTGTTCCCTTCAATAAGCTGATGGGTGGAGGATGCCTCTCTGTCTGTTCCAGTCTTGTTGCTCCTTTCAACGCAAAATAAAAATAATCGATAAATCCTCTGGGATGCATTACAACTAAAGTAAAGAGCCTGTTTTGAAAATCTAAGGAGTAGAAAGTACAGATATTTGTGTTCAAATGTACGGAGTAAAATAAATACTCAAATAGAGTTTAGTGAACAAAATCTATTGTTTTAAGTATTTGCACTACGTTGCTTTCCACCTCCATCTCTGAAGCGCTGGGCATATTTCCACCTTTTAGCCAAGCTATGATGATGATGATGATTGCGGTACAGATGTTCATGCAGCCTCCTGACTTTTAATTTCTGTCAGATTATTTGGTTTTTGATCAAATGCCTGTAAAACAGATGCCATTATTTTGCAGCCTCGACTGCACTTTACATTTTCCACTGATTTACAAATGATAGCACGCTATTCTTTCTCATGCGCTTGGCAACACTGACAAATCCGCCATGTTGTTGGAGGCGCAAACAAGAATGTCATTGCCCGGTTTACCACTCTTAAATACGACTTTTTTGTCAGTGTCGGTGGATAACTGTGGCAATGAAAAATGATTGGAGCTCCATATATGCCTCGTTTAAAATTCCTTAGCGACGAAAAAGAGCATGAAAGGAAAAAAGCACTGTGGCATCCGAGCAATTTGTAGAGATAATCCTTCAGTCCACAAGGTTTCGAAGTAAATGTAGTAGTAAAGTGTGGCGGGTAATATTGCAGGGAGTTGTTGCTAAACATCAGCGTTGCAGCATTGTCGTTGTGCGCTTGCTGGGATGGTAACGTTAGCGTTTACCCCACAGAGCTGCTAGCATGGCTGCAGAGTCTTAATGTCGTTGGTGACCACTGAGCTGTGACGTTTTAAGCTCTGAATATGAATATGAATGCATTCAGATCAAACTTTGTACGGCTGAAGGCGATGTCAGGAGGTAATTATTCATACCGTACCCCCTCCTGTAGTAGCCACTGAAGCCAATCTCTTTATCACTGACGTGGGACCATGTTAGCTGTAGAAATTGTAAATCTCTGCTTTATCGCTGCCTAAAAGTACTAAAGGTAAGTGGCTGACCCGATCTCCCCTTTCAACAGCTCCTCTCTCTGTGTTGAATCCCTCATCGACTCTGCAGCCTCTGAAATTGGTCCAAGAAGTTTTCATGCATACATTCAACGTTGGCTGTTTTAGCCTAGATTTGTGAAATGATATCTGCCAAACCTGCCCAGCTTCTGCTGACCCCTCTTAGCCAAGGTCAGCGTAGCCATGCTCAAACTCGAGACATAATCCATTTTCGACTGCCCCGGCAAAGCTCCGCTGAGTTGATTGTGCTGACCCAGCCGGGCCAAAGAAGAAGCGAGTTAGAGAGTGAGAGGAAGTGAGGGAGAGAGAGAGGGCATCTCAGGCCCAAGGGCATGACACCGCGGTGCTCGGGGCCACACTAGCCCTTTAAATGTCAACACAGCACAGAGGGGAGGGAGGGGGGAGAGGAGTCGGGAGAGGAGCGGGGCTCTCTTTGAGGACAGAGAAGAATATTGGCAACTTTCAGTACAAGAGGGAAGTGCTGGAGACGGGCAGAGAGCAGCGATAGATGTGGAGGAGTGGGCAGTGGAAGGCATCGTCTTCAGAGATGTGTTGCAGACAAGTTTAAATATCCTCTCAGGGAGGAGCGGAGACATTTGGAGATCTGTGGTTCCAGTTTAATTGTGACTTTAAAGGAGGCTGCGTGTTTTGTCTTATGTCTATTACCTTGGGAACAGTTGGTGACCTTTATGCTTTATGTGAGGAAGTACTTACAGTACCTAATTGCTCTCTGTCAACCTCACCGCTTTCTTTCTTTCTTTCTTTCTTTCTTTCTTTCTTTCTTTCTTTCTTTCTTTCTCTATCTCTCTCTGTAGAATAAGACCTCCATCCTAGATGAGCATTTTCAGAAAATGCAATTTTTCAGATGGATGAAGTAAAAAAATCACGAGACAGGTTTTCATCCGAGCAATTTTGATGCAAATTGTACTCTATTGAATTAAAAGGGGCTGAATGGAAACTGCAAATGGAGATAAAATGTCATCATTTTTCTTTATTGAAAAACGGCTTCATGCTCACTCCAAGCTGAAAAAGTATTTAGTTGGTGAATGAAATGTGCGATTGCTAATTAGAAAATTAAAGGCTCCCGTGACATGTTAAATTCCGCGTGCGCTGTCCCTGACTAATTTTATCTGCCTCTCTTCCTCTGCTGTCTCTCGTGGATTTCTCACAGGTCTGAATCTGTCACGTCCTCAGCCAATCAGAGCCTTCGTTAACGGCGGCGGCGGCAGCGCGTGATTGGGAGAAGGATGGCGACCATGCCGTTCGTCAGCGAGGGGAAGTGTGTGAGCGTGGAGTGGGATTTCCTGCAAGGACTTCTGGCCAAGCCTCCCACCCTGCCCTGGTGAGACACGACACACACACACACACACACACACACGCACACACTGATACTGTATAAGCCTCCGTGCATGCCTGTGAATTAATCTGTGCAAGGTGAAATCCACGCGTTAACAACCTTGCACACACCGGCTGCCCGGAAGAAGAATTTCCTATCAATGAAACACAATCCAGTAGATGTAAGTGTGATCTCCTCGCTGGCTACATATAACCCGCATTGTTGCCCACCTGCCAATCCTGTCAGAGCCGTGAATCCCCTCCCCTTAGTGGGAGATTAAGTAAATTTGGCCGGAATTATTAATGGGCAGTCATTTACAGGCGGATATAAAAACTAAGCAGAATCAATGTGTGTGTATTGATTGTTCTCGGTGGCTGGGGTCGAGGCGGTATAATAATGAGATGTTACAGAGGCTGGCAGCATGAGTCCACAACACACACACACTCACACACAAACACTCACACACACACAGAAAAACACACACACACTGTTTTCACTTATTAGAGAAAAGCAAGGAGAAATACAACAGCTGCGTCAGCTGATTAAGACATAAACATATGTACGCACGCTATGTACAGCCTTTTTCTTTGTTCTTTTTCTTTCTTTTACTCACCCACACATGCGCACACACACACATGCACACAGCACTGGTGGTCTTTCTTAGGATGAGAATCAACAACACAGACACGAGGGAGAAAGGCTGGTTCTTCTGTCTCTCTGTCTCTCTCTCTCTCTCACGCACACACATTCACACGTACACACTTTATTCCAGCGCAGCACCGACACAAATTGTGAAGTGGCTGTGACAACATAATTCCACCACTCAGGCCCCATTGAGGAGAGTCAATACCCAATCAGAGAGACAGGCTACCTGAGCCCCGGCCCCCCTCTGTCACTCCGCCCCTCCCTCTCTTATTGATCCCTCAATCACGGCTTCAGCTCACTAGCCCGGGACCAGATGAGAGAGAGAGGGAGGGAGGGAGAGGGGGAGAGAGGGAGAGGGGGAAGGAGGGAGAGAGGGGAGGGAGGGAGAGAGGGAGGGGAGGGAGGGAGGGGAGAAAGAGAGTGAGATAGGCAGCGAGAGATCGTGTATGTGTGTTCACATATGGATTTTGGAGCAAATGGCATTATTAGGACTGTGCTGTGGCAGATAGAAGGAGGGAGTTTGTCTGTAATTACCAGGCCGATCTGCAACGGGTCAGAATGGAGATTGTTTCACTTGAATTGCAGGAGCCATTACCATCATATGTATTTATGAAATGAGTTTTCTGGATTGATGCTCAGGTCGTCCGTGCCGAGCACGAATCCATCAACAGGTGCTCTCTGAATGGACACCATGTGCTGCCCCTCCCATCCTACACGGTGCTGATTCACGCTGTCTCCTCTGCCCCTGTTTTCTCTCCTCCTTGCTTTTATCTACTGCTTCCAATTTCCTCCCCTCTCTTCACCTCTCAGTCTCCAGAACCTACGTAAAGAGAAGTCTCGCAATGCGGCCCGATCGCGGCGGGGGAAGGAAAATTTTGAGTTCTTTGAGCTGGCCAAGATGCTGCCTCTGCCCGGGGCCATCACCAGCCAGCTGGACAAGGCCTCGGTCATACGGCTGACCATCAGCTACCTGCACATGCGCACCTTTGCCAGCCAGGGAGACCCGCCCTGGAGCCCCCTGAGGGAGGGAGACGGCAACTGCAGCAAAGGTGAGAGAAAAGGGAAACACAAAAGATTGCTGTAGAGAAAGACAAGTCGACCACTTGACTGAATTTCGATCGTATTTGTATCAGGGATGATCGGTGCGGGTCTATAGGTTCATTTGCGTACAGACACACTCTCTGCTCACGGCTTCGCTAGTCCGAGACATGAAGCACGCTAAAAGAAGCTCAGTGTCACTCAAGAAAGGCAACAAGGTAATATGCGAATTAAAATGTCAGATGCTACTATCAGTACAGTTGAATAACTAGAACAATGTCTGCACGAGGAGAATGCGTCTGTGTGTGTGTGCCGGTTTATCAGTGTGGTAAAGGGTTAGGGATTCAATGAAACCTCAAACCATAGTACGTCATGACACTGAGAGCAGTGGCTAAACACATGGAAGAGCACATTCAGAAGAAGAATGACGAGCCAAAAGTCAAGCGAGCCAGGACAAAGAGGCCAACGTTAGCTCTGACAGCTCTCAAAAACCACAGCTAACTTCACAGCTAGCATAATTAGGTAAAACTGACGTCCCCAATTTTTATGTAATTGCTTTTAATCAACCAAAGAGCGCATTGACTATGTATATTTGCACAAATTTGACCACTGGACTATTCAGGCTTTTTACCAAAAAGAAGGCAATTAGCTCTGAAGTGGCTAACGGCAGAACACACCGGAACACTCTGCTTCTTTCTGTTATTTTCTTCCAGCCTCTCTCCCGTTTCTTCGTGTGTCTAATCGCATCTTTCCATCGACTTTGTTAGCAATCAAGCCTACGCCGAATTTTGATTTGTGTCCTGTCTGAACACCCAGAGCCGCAGCTTCTACTGAGTCCATACTCCCATGAGGATCTGAGGTTTTAGTCATTTGGGAAGTCAACATTCTGCATTGGCAAACTAACATTTTTATGGGCTGATTCCAACATATATTTTACGCTCAGTGTACTTTGATGTAATTAATTTTAGACAGGGAAATGATTCAGAATCCAGCTTTCCACCAGATTTTCTTCTCTGGATGCCTGGCAAGGGCCTGGAAAACAGCAGGCCCTCGTTGGATAATTAAATGTTTATATTATTGAAAATATATAAATCAAAATAATCCAAAAAATTATCTGTTGTCTGGTCAAAATTTTTGTGGTGGGAGAGTCTTGGACTGGTGACCTCAGTGTTTTTAACACCCCTGCTACACCCCTGCTAGGAAATACCATTAGAATTTATTAATTGTTTACACTTTTTAATGCATTCGTGCTGTTTTGATTGTCCAGAAATCGAGACTGACTAGTGCGCAGCGTTAAGTGAGACGTGGTAGTGACAGATCATGTCTCAGCTCAGGATTCATGCTGTTCCGCCTTTAAGAAAATTATACGGCAGAGATAAATATGATGATGTTCGTTGCCAATGCACACAAACCGCCTGAATCCATGCTTCAACCTCGCATGTCTCTTTCAATCCAAAACAGTCCTCAGCAGTCTGATCTGCCCACTTTCTCCCGCCCACAGAGACGCCCCACACCACAAAGATTCAGCCAGGACCACGACAATTATCCGGTCCTCTATTAGCCGCCATAATTACTCATGCTGCATGTGAGCGCAGGCACGTGCTCGCACACATGCCCGTAAACATACATGTGCATATACAGTAATCACACAAAGGAGGAGAATTGACGTGTTGTGTGTTTGTGTGCGTGTGAGAGAGAATGGGGAGATAGATGATGCACAAAGAGGGAGGGAACTATTGGTGCGATTTGTAATTACAGAAATTAACTATATAACGAGGACAGTGTAATTATAAAGCCTGTCTAATTGCTACTATTACTGAGGGGAAACGACGCAGCTACAGTACAATTAGAGGTGTGTGTTTGTGTGTCTGTGTTTGTGTCTGTGCGTGTGTGTGCATGTGTGTGTTCACGCCAGTTCTTTTCTATTTTGAGGAAATGTGAGCAAAGAACAGTCGTGTTAATAGCTTGTTTGTGTGCGACTGTGTGTGACTTGCTTTACCACAATATGTACAACACGTTCCTGGTAAGATATGGTTTTCATGGTATGATATGTTGGGCTAATCAGTAGGGCTGATAGCAATTAATACTTTTCTCAAAATCCTTAAAGGAGCATTACGCTGTTTATACACACTCCGGACAGTTTAGTCATCACGTGGAGAACGACCCATTGGATACATTTGGATTGAAATTGCACATTTATAACAAAAAGCCTGTGTTACTAATTGGAAATGTGGCATTCAAAGGAAATTATATTTACCAGATGAAGAAGAAGGTGTTGAAATGATCATTGTTATAAAACTGCAGATAAGTATTAGTATGTACATATATATTACATTGAAAAAACTCAAAATCTTAAGGATTAATTAACTTCCTTTCAGAAATACACAATACACTTAGTAAAAGAGACAATCATCTTTTTCCTTTTTAATTGTACTCATAACAGACAAGACTTACCTTCGGTTAATTGTTAAATAATAAAATAATTGACTTATTTTTGAGGTGGAATTTTTTCCAGTGTAGTAGTTGTGACAAAATAAATAAAAACAGTAAAAACAAATGCTTTCCTCAAGTGTTTAGTTGAATCCATTGTCCCACAATAGATCCACGGCAGACATTTTGGCTTGTCAAAGCGGTAAAAGCACAGACCAATAATGTTAACGATGGCTCCATTCTATTAAGTGTTTCCCAGTAAGAAGCCACGTCAGTGAGTGAGCATGCACAACACCAGAACCCTGGGAGCAGCTCACCTAAATGAAATGCGGCCATTAATGTTATAAATTCCACCTGTGCTTCCTTCTGCTTTGACAAGTGAAAAATGTCTGGCGTGAAAAAAGCACAAAAGAAAATGATCGCTGGGATTGGTGAGTTCACTCCACAAAGACCTTTGGAAAACAAAAAAACTGCATAAATTAACTTCTTGGTTCACTTTTTTTTCCCAGACTGCAACATTTACAAGGCTTTACTGCATTGTAGCCTGATTTAACAAGAGGCAGTTTAACTTGTCGCTGCAGGAATAAGACCAACAATGATCTGTCTGTCCTTCTATATTTTACACCTGTTGCTTTTCCTACAGTAACATGTCAACGCGCCTTACATTTAAAAGGCCTATTGACGTCCATTATTGCACATACTGTATCATTTTCTCCACATTGATTAGGTGCATTGATTTTCTTTGTATACTAATTGCAAAAGCAGTACAGGACAATGTGACAGCCAGTGTAAGTACACTCTGTGCACAGCACAGCCAAATAACATGATTATCTCATCAGTGCGGTGCTAAACACACTTTTCAGTCTGTACTTCAAAGCTACTGAGGTTCAATACCCGGCCGTTTATAGGAAAACCTTGCTGTAAACCGAAAGCATCTCACTCATAGGAATCACACTGTAATACACACACGGTGAGCCCCAATCTATAGCCACAGTATCAGAAAATATACATTGTTATGGATGAATCCGTTGGGATCCATCGATATCAAATCCGCCGCGCAGCGCGGGGCAATCTGAATGTCTGAGTGATATCCATACGCCCGCTCGCTTTACACGCAGCCGCGGCCTTGACTGAGCGCCACACGTATTGAATTGTTTTGCCTCGGCGTTCCAGGCTTTCTTTGGCCTTGATGGAAAATACCTGCTGTTTAGAGAAGTAGCTACGCTGTCCTCTGCGCCGACTGGAAGTGTGGTGAAAAAAGACAAATGCGAGGTGCGCTGCTTGCACTACAATGAGAGACACGTCTTGTACAAATGTGAGCCATAACTGTGAGTATATACAGAGCGACTGCACGAAGGTCATGGAGACACACTTAGCCAGCCCACGGTCCGAGATATCCCGAGCGCTTCCTTCCGTTTTGTTTTATTAAATGTTTGGAGATTTTTACAAGCAGGTCACACAGCCTCAGCGGGGCCGAGGCTGAAAATGCGATGCTAATTTGGACATCAGTTTGAACAAGTCTACCCACAATGCATTGGCAGGGTTTTAAGTGTGATGCATGACTTTAATTCCGTTAGTGGAATGTGGTCAGAGATCCAGCTGAAAGGGAGAAGAGGACGGAGAAGGAGGGGAAAGGGACAAATGTAGAAGGAATAAAGAGAGAAAGAGGAGAGGAAGGAGAGCAGTGCGGGGAGAAAGAGGAGGTGGAGGAGGGGAGGGTTGCATTCCTCCACTCCCCCCCCCCTTGTCCGAGGGTTTCTGGATGGGGCGAGGGCCAGCGGAGAGGGAAGCAAGAGGTGGAGGCTGGAGGAGAGGAGAGAGGAGAGGGATGGAGGGAAGGGGAGGGGCCGGTGTGGCTTTTGTCTGCTTCCCACGTTTCAAAGCCAGTCTTGAAAAATGAATAGACAGAGGAAAATCAATTGCATGACCTTCACAGAGAGAAAGAGAGAGATTGAGAGAGCGGGAGAGGGGGGGAGAAGGAGGAGAGAGACAGATTATGGAAGGAAGGAGCAAACGAAAAGGAAAGGCTGAAGGGAGGAAAAGTAAAATGACCCATGATGTTCATTCCCATTCAGTGTGTGTTTGTGTGCGTGTGTGTGTGCGCGAGGGTGTTTGTACCTATTTGCACGGCGCATTGAAGGATAAACCCGTTTATTTCAAATCATTTATATTTCAAAACCTCTCTGTATTGAGTACATTTTGCTTTGGGGATCAGGTTTTTTTTTTTATTTCCCCTGCCTTTTTAAATGTCACATTAAAGGATAATTCCATTTTCTTTTTCTATTTCTTATTTTGTGTAGCTTGCGACAACAATGTGCTCACTCGCCAAACTAATTGAAGAGCAGCAACATTGCCGAGAAGCAGTCAGACAACACAGGAGGGTCAGAGGACGGGATGTAAACAAGCTAACAGTTTAGCGAGAATAGCTAAACCTCTTTACTCGGCTGGAAGAGCAAAACTGAGAGAACAGTTCAAATATGACTCACTTTGAGGAGTAATTTTACCATTGAGCTTTGCTTTCTTTTCCAAATAAGTTCCTTGTCTAGGGGGCAACTTCAATAAGGCTGGAAATTAGTGTTTCACTGCACTCTCATCCTCAAAGTTTTCATGTGTTTTACCTCTGCTCACACCCTGCATCACTGAGAGGGTGTGGTCAGCTCAGCTGGAGTTCACTTCTGCATCACAGTGAGGAGATCAGTTGCTGATGATCATGTTGTGATTTTCACCTTTTTTAAAAATCACTTTTTCTGTCCTGAGGCGACATATTGGAGATGTATGGAGTGAGAGTGGTGTAAAATATAACCATACTCTAAAATGGTATTTGATTAACAAACTGCCACTTTCTTGACCACTTTTGTTGAAAAACATCATATGTGCAAATAATGGCACAAAACAAACGGGATCAAAAAGGACTTTGCTCTCTCCCCACTGACTCCTGTACAATTTCTTTCCAAATAGTCCAATGGGGTGCATCGGAATGGGCGGGCCTCTCTATATAAAGAAAGACATCATGACCATTAAACCTATGTATAGCCATCGCGCTCTTGTGGCTGGCTGGTACTAATACCCATTCTGACTTGGGTCGGACTAAAAAGTCAGCAGTACGTCAAATACATTTCTCCCAAGGACTTCTGTAGTTTGGGTTGTTCTTATCACGCTGAAGTCTTTATTTGTCTGAAAACATTGGCTTTAAAGGTGCAATATGTAAGAATTGGTTGGCTGTTGAATTTGTATTCATGACGACTAACGACTAACTGCTGCTTCACTGCTACAGCTACTATGTAGCTGCTGTTAGCTAGTTGACTCAGTTAGACATGAAGCTAGCGGCTCGGTGTGGGAGCCCAGAGAACCCTGTCGTTGTTTACAGCACCGTGTTTTGGCTTCACTTATGTACAGTTGGAGGAAGTGGAGATTCATTGACCATCTCTATTTACGGTTACAGTTGAGGCAAAAACCTAATATTTATATTTGAGAGTTTTGCCATCACATGTGGTAAAATACTTGATACGGATCTCTTCAATTTGTTAATTAAAGAATTGCGAAGATTAACATTTCAGTGCTCTATCGGTTTCTTAAATCAGCTCAAACGTATCTTTGGCATTTCTGTGGCGCAATTTCCTGTTTCTTATTAACATGCACATTAGAATATCAGCATGTCCGCGACAAGCTAACATCTACAGTATAATCAATAACATAAGCTGATTAATAACTTGGGTGAGAACAGTCTTATCGAAATGAATAGAAGCTCTGGCCAGAACCAGATTGCAAAAATTTGAATTTTTCCACAGTTGGTGCATTTAGGTTTTTTCACTCAAATTTATGTTGCATCAATTCTCTCTCCACAAATCTGTAGCAGCTCAGCCTTTAACAGGTGCGCCGCAGCAGGTGGAGAACCCCTCGCTCTTTTACAAGGTACAGTACAATGACAACTCACTGCCAGCAACAGGGCCAGCTGAAGTGTTTTACTGTCTCTGTTAGTGAGGTCAAACACACCTCTCTCCTCCCCAGCGTTGGTGACATTGACTTTCATTCAGCCCTCCGCTCGCTCCCTCTCTATCCCCCCCCTTCTCCGTTCTTTCATTGCCTCCGTCTCCCTCCCCTCCCTTCTGCCTCCCCCACCTCTTCGCGCTCTCTCCCCGCATCTGCCTCCCCTCTAATTCACGGCGTTTAAAGCAGCCGGGGCTTTTAAGGGAAGTTAATTGCACTCAAATTATGTTCGACCGCAAAAGGAGCGAGGGAGCGACGGAGGAGAGACACAGAGATGGAGGAGAGATGGAGGGAGGGATGGATGTCAGAGTGAGAAGATAATTGCGTCAGAGAAGGGACGCTGCGATTAGGGTCACTCTTTCTCCCTCTCTCGCTCGCTCTCTCTCTCTGTCTGTCTGTCGAGCGGCCGAAACGTCACATTTGGATGGTAGTAAACAACTTGGCAGGTGATCGGGCTCTTGTTTTGAAAGGGTGAAAAAGACGGCAGCGGAGCAAGACTTGAGAGATGAAGGCCGACGAAAAGAGAGAGAGAGAGGAAGATCTGTTTGATTCCCCCATTGTAACATCCTGACCTAAAGTTAAAAAGGTCGACACTGGGGCGGTGGAAAGGCAGCCTCAGTGCATGTGCATGCAGAGGGGATGTATAGGTGTGTGTTCTCGTGTGTGCGCGCGTGTGAGTGTGTGGCCATCACTCATGGACTTAACTGGGACTAAATTATGTATTAGACAGAGGTATAATGGAAATCATTCAAATGAAATTTCTATCTTTTCTTCTCGCAGAGCGCTGGGGAGACCCCGAGAATTGACCTGCGAGTCAGACTATAATTAACGTGTCCGATCGCGCCCAGTCCCATTCTGTCTCCTATTCCCACAATGAAATTAAACCTCGTGGCAGAGTGCTGGGGAGCTAATAAAATGGGAGTGTGACAGAAAAGGGCCGACCCGGCGAGCTCGGGCTCACACACAGGTCTGCGTCTGGGTCCAGGTGCCCATTATTACATGCATGTACACAAGAGCAAACACGAGTCTCACTGTCTAGTTTTACTTAATCAAAGTAATTGCCGACATCTGGGAACAAGGAAACAACAAAGTCAGACGGAGCGAGGAATGAGTCATCAGACAACCAGACAGGTTATAAACAACAACAGTTTAGCTGATTGTTTGGAGGTAAAACCAAAAGTCGGTGCAGCTAAAAAAAAAGAAAATGCTGGCAATAATCCCTTATTGCTGGTGCTTCAATTGGGCCATTAGTCATCAGTGTAAAGTGCTGCCTCATTAGATTTCTCTCCAAATGAGTACCATTACTTGCTTCTTGACACTTTTTATTGAATATTGAATACTTGGGGTGTATTTACTGTGAATTGTGAGCCAAATAGGTCTGATTTCTGCGAGCCACGAGAAGGAAAAGCTACAGCTGTGTGAGGCTGGCTCTCCACTAAAGTCTTTTCAGAGCCCAGCTGCTAATACGCGTCGATATTAAATGATTTAACTCAACTTTATGTCTACCCTCAAATGAAAGGTGCGCTAAATAAGAATTTTAGTTGAATACAAGCTAGCCCCATCCTGTCCCGGTCCAAAGCTCCTATTTCAGCGGTGTAAGCTAGCTGCCGTTAGAAGCTTGTTTTGAGCATCAATTTGACAGGTGGCCAATTCCTACAAATTTCATCTTTAAAACAATGTTTCTATTGGTCTGTTCGTGTTGTGTGCGCACGCATCTGAGGTAACACCAAGGCCACCGGGTTCCTCGGCTCATCGAGAGTTTGCGCCATGAAAATGTAAAGAAATGCAGCAGTGTGTCATCAAAGGCACCAGAGAAGAAGGCTCAAAGATAGAAAACACAGATATTAGCAGTTAAAAGCTACTACGCAACTTCAGTCATGAAATTGGCTTTGCAGGGTTTTTTTTAGAGGAAGGACATTAATTCACCAATAACAGATACACATAATGCATTTTCAGTCAGTGAATCAGTCAATCTTAATTCGTATTGTGCCAATTTACAAAGTGAAAAGTCATCTCCAAAGTGGGCCGGTCTAAACCATACTCCTCGCTTCATTTATTTATTCAGACCCAACATTTCCCCCATGAGCAAGCACTTGGTCACAGTGGCGAGAGCAAAACTGCCTTTTCACAGGTGGAGACCTCGGAGCAGAACCAGACTCAGTGGTGGACGGCCACCTGCCTCGAGTGGTTGGGTTTTGCTGAGATCTATGCCTCCAATAACAGCTTGCACTTAAAGTTACAGTAAATGCCAAAGGTCCAGTTTGAACTGGGAGGTTCAAGGCTTCATTCGTCTTCCAAATGAGTTGGACTGCTTTGGATATTTGCTCAGAACTTGTATGATCATCTAACTGCTTGTGTTTCTTGTGCAATCGGAATTAGTCTGAGTGACAATGCAGCATTAGCAGATCTTGGCAATGAACTCGTGACGACAGTGACAGTTTCACCCGTAGGAATGATAACCAAAACTATTAAGAATGCACAGTGTTCGTCAAACGAGGGATCTTACGAACGTTTTGGGTTGGGTCTGCATTCTTAGATCCCTGCAGTTCTCTTAGTGAGGATAATGTCATTCCTGATGAGAGCTAGAACTACAAAAATAAGACCTAACAACATTTTCTTGAAATGATTTTGGATGATTAGGTTTTAAGCTATTACAGAGGTGATAATATATAACAAACAGAATCATGCAGGACCCTTTCATTCACAAATACACACACATGCACACACACGTATAGAAGTAGGGGTTCACAGCACCACTACAGAAGGACCTTTGTTCTCTGGGTGAGATACCAACACCGCTCTCTCTCTTCACATGTGCACACATTCGTGCGTGTGTCCACACAAACACACACACACACACACACACACCAGGTCCAGTGTTTTGGTTTCCTGGCTGCCCTATTGTACCCTGGCAGTCTTTAATAAATGGTCCTCTGTGTATTTGTGTGTGTGTGTGTGTGTGTGTGAGAGAGCGAGAGTGTGTGTGTGAGTGTGTAGACTCATCCGTCAGCCCTGCTGGCCTCATGTCACATCCAGCGTTTCCTCCGCCCCGCTGACACTACTCAGCACTACTGATCACCCACCATCACCTTCACTCCTCCAGGGATCTGTGGCACACACGCTCCCACACTATATATGTCTTTTTGGTTGTGAGGCATTCACAAACTATCTTCCCCGTTTGTGTGTGTGTGTGTGTATGTATGTGTGTGTGTGTGTGTGTGTATCCTTTTCGATTCATTCTCATCTGGTCATGATGGGGGTTGCTTCCTCCTCCAGACTCCCCTGCGCTGCAGCTCCATCGCAGCCCCACAAGGGAGCCTGACAGGCAGGCAGAGAGCGAGCCGGGCTCCCCATCCCCCCTCCAGGCAGCGACTGGCGAGGCTGAAGGGTCCCAGCACCAGACCCCCTTTCATAGGCCTGAATGGACCTGCCTTATTTATATTCACACTCCGTCACACAGGGGGACCCCAATCTCACAATGCCACTGTGGCTTTGTCCGGCAACTCTGTATTTATGTGTGTGTGTGTGTGTGTGTGTGTGTGTGTGTGTGTGTGTGTGTGAGTTTGTGTGTGTGTGCGCGGGTATTTGTGTTGTTTAATCGGACGGCATGTTGCCGCTGTGTAGTCTGTGCATGAGAATTCATTGCTGTGTGTATTCCTGAAGAGTGTGTGTCGATGTGTGTGTGTGTTTGTGTGTGTGTGTCTATAGCTCTAATGGAATGCCTCCCTCTTCTATTCACCGAACCCACATCACAAGCAGGCAGCTGGGCAATATATATGTGTGTGTGTGATTGTGCATATGTGTGTGTGTGTGTATGTCTGTCTGTCTGTGTGTGTGTGTTCCGACCCTCCCTCTGCGTTCAGTTGTAACCCAGAGCAGCGCTTTCATTTTTCTGTCATAACGTGTATTGATTTCCCTCAGCCTTGCAGCGACACAAACACACACTCACACACACACACACGCACGCGCACGCAAACACGCACACGCACATCCGTTGATCCTTAAAGTCACGCACACACATGCACACATTCATATGCTCTTGTGCGCACACATTTTCGCGCGCGCGCACACACATAGTTTGTCTCTGTCGGATAAGGAACATTGTGTTCAAAAGCAGCCCTGTTGGGGTGAGATTAGTTCTCACGTATGGTCCCCACTTTTGCAATCACACGCTCGCAGGTGCACACACACACCGTCACATACTCTTTTTGACATAAAACAGTAAATACGGCTGATTGCTAAATTAATCTTCCACGTCACCGAGGCCCCTCATGGCCGGCTTTGCTTGGGAGAAAGTGATCACTCTCGCCTTCCTTAGTGTTTTCTCATTTTCCCGGCCGTACCCTCGCTGCTCCTCTCGTACCTATCTTCACCCCCCCTCCCCTACCTAACCACCTCCAACTCTATTTGTATTGTAATTGCCTTGGTAAACAGCACCACTTTGGCACTGAAGCAGCTCTGATAGCTTGTGTTTGGGATGCATTAAGAGAGGCGATGCAGACGCTATGAGTGTGTGTGTGTGTGTGTGAGTTTGTTTGCGTGTCTGGCGGCAGTTGAGCTGTGTGCGTCACACAGCAGCCCCCTCCTTATGCTCACTTTCTTTTCTTTTTTTTTTCTCCAGACAGCCGCGACCGTTTCGGTCGATTCTTCTGTTTATCAGACATGATTGGTTCAAGTCTCTCACTTTTCATTTCGGAGCAGAGTCAAAGATGTCACAGAGATGCAGCGTGATTACAAAACCCCCGCTGAGTCAAATTTACAGATGATTCTGTATAATCACTAATATGTCATAGCTGCAGTCATATGAAAGCAGGGGAGCTGCCAAGTTCATCAATATCGCCTTATAGTTACAAAACGCAGCTTCACCTGGAGTTGTGTGGTTAATTTCTTATCCAGAAAAGTGAACTTTAACATTTGAAAGGATGCAATGATTGCTCTTGCTCTTTCTGACATTTATAAGGATACGAACAAATAAAACAAGTATTGAAAATGTATTTTTAAGTATTTCTTGCATGTCAGCGCTTCTGTCTCTCATCCCATTTCCTGTCACTCTTCAGCTGCACTGTCCAATAGAAGGCCACTTCTTATTAGTGAGTTGGCTGTAGAGCGATGACATACAATCAGAGGAGAGAGACCCTTTAATAAGGATTAATTTTTTTCTCTATCAATATGGCAAGTTTTTCCTCACTCGAATCGAGGGTCTAAGGACAGATGATGTCGTTCACTGTACAGACTGTAAAGCCCATTGAGGCAATGTGATTTTGGGCTATATAAATAAATCTGATTTGATTTGATTTGATTTGATTTGAGAGAGACTGGAACAACGCGCAACAAAAGGACTCAAGCTGTGAACTTTGCAGTTAAACCCTGAGAGCACCTCTTTTTACAACATTTAATTTCCCATCGTGGCGAAATGATTTCATACATATTTTTGATTTAACTGCAAATTTCGTGTCTCTAAAGTACATTATGTGCTAGTTAAACTCTCACTGCCTCAGATTTCCCCTAATATGTAATGATAAAATTTGTATGAGTGGTAAGAGTGACCAGGGATCTTAAGACTTCTTCTCTAATCATGATTCTCAAAAATCTATGTAGGTGTCTGATGAATGTTTGTCTCCTTTCTCTCTGCAGTAAGACGATCATCCCACTCTCTGGCCACGGACATGTTTGAGCAGCACCTAGGGGCGCACCTCCTGCAGGTAACGACCACTGCACCCACACCCTTCTTCTTCTTCTTCTTCTTCTTCTCTCATCATTCAAATTATATAGCATCACTGCTGTTCCGCGACAACCATGTTTCCTAAACTTTTCCATAAGTTCAGAAAAACTTCCCTGTTCTCGAACAAAACATTTTTCAGATGGGTTTTGAATTGGTTTGATAATTTAAGAGGGAGAATTTTCTCAGCCCATAAAAGAATGATCTTTATCCCTCTGTTTGTCTGAACATTTTAAAATCTGTCGGGTATATTCCTTGACAGACAAGCACATTTGTCCCATAAGTGACTGCCTCGTGCTGCAGTGTGTCGCTCCCCGACTCTAGTCTTCCTCCCCATTTGGTCTCTCAGACTTACATTTCCCGAGCAAACACACGCTCCCGCATTCGCACACATGGACGAGAGCACATCTCATAAACCTCAGATGCTCGGACGATATCGCCGGCTGCCAAAGAATGCCTCCCTTTGCACTGACAGATGAATGGAGCCTGAGGGGGATTCTGGGGCAGGAGGGTCTGCGGGGATGACGAAATGTAGGATGTAGAGACAAAGGCTCAGGGAAGGTAACACCGCAGATTGTACTTTAGACGAGGAGAGAGAGTGAGACCTTGAAGGATCTTAATGCCTTTTATGTAAAGTTTAAAGGGCGCTATACAAATAAATTTGCCTTTCCTTGTCTGAGAAGGACACAGGTCGGAAGTGGGAGAGAGAAGACGGGAGAAGGAGATGAGAGTTTTCCAAGTGAGGTTGTGGTAAAGCAAAGAAACGTTACATATGTCTGCTCTCTGCCGGCATTTTAAAAAGAGGAAGGGGAGGCTTAGGGAACGGCGCTGATAGAAATCAAATTAACGCTCCAGAAAAACTGTATGATTCTTCCCCTCCCAGCCGTCCTCCCGCCGTAATAGCCTGATAATTGCACTTTAGTTCTCCGACATTCAGGCGGCTGGTTTCTCCTCGCCCGCGACACACGACGCCCCACACCCCGGCCACGCATTTGCATACTGGATGTGTCAGTTGCATAAATTACCACTGCCACTTTAAGCACTGGGCCGCCAAAATAGCAATCATTCTTCTAGAGCAAAGTGGCCCTGGTCTGTGCGCCTGTGTGTGTGTGTGTGTGTGTGTGTGTGTGAGGCTGTGTCGGCTCACTCCTGGATGCTTGTTATGACGATTAGTATTATTCTCTGAAGCAGTCCTCTCTAATGGTCTGGCTGTATACCTTTCACTTCTCATTAGAATCACTGCAGGCTGTAATGACTCTGGTTCTATCTGTGTCTGCGTCTGCACCGGTGTCTGGGTGTGTGTTTTATACGTGTGTTTACGTGCGTGGCTGAAGAAACCAGGAAGAAGCTTTGGGTCTGAGTTTATTACAGCTGATTGAAACAGCCCTGGTCCGTGAGCTCAGTTCCTCGTATCTCCTCTGTTCTGTTTGTGTATGTGTGTCTGTATGTGCACACTCGTCTGAGTGTATGACTGTGTGTGTGTGTGTGTGATAAGTGTTCATGTGGAATTTTAGCTCCTGTGCTGCTTTCTGTGTGTTCAGTAATACACTTCTTGTTGACAGCTTTTGTGTGTAGCTGTAGCTCGCATCTATGGGAGTGTTTCATGTCTGTTCACTTTTATTCATGTGTGTGTGTCTGTGTGCATGTTTGTGTGTGTGTGTGTGTGTATGTGTGTGTGCGTATGTGTGCTCCTGCGCACGCTTGTGAATTGAGAGAAGAGGCCGAGGGGTGACGGCTTGTTTGTTCTCTGGCTCATTGTAATTTGTTCGATACACACTAATTGCTCTAATTTGTCTGTCTTGTTTCTGTTTGCCTTTGTGTGTGTGTGTGTGTGTGTGTGTGTGTGTGTGTGTGTGTGTTTGTGTGTGTTTTTGTGTGTGTGTGTGTGTGTTTTTATGTGACAGTCTCTGGATGGCTTTGTGTTCGTGGTCAGTAGTGAGGGACGGTTCCTCTACATCTCAGAGACAGTTTCTATCTACCTGGGACTCTCACAGGTAAGACGACCTCAATGCACACACACTCTCACACACACACACACACACACACACACACACACTGGAACAATCCTTTGTATACAAGTGCATTTGCACACATGTGCCTATCTTCTGCTTACACTTTCATATCCCCTCCCAGGAGTGTGTGTGTTTGTGTGTGATGTGTGTGTGTGTGTGAGTGTGAATATCTTTGACTGCACTCTTTGCGCTCATCTCTGGAGTGCAACTCTCTCGGGGCCAATGCTATTCTCTCTCTACCTCTCTCCACCGCCCTCTCTCCCTCTCCAGGTGCTCACCTCTGTTGATTGCCTGTGGCCTCTTGTACTGTGAATGTTAAGTCCTGCCATTTTGCCCAGATGCATAAATAATAACAGTAATTACTGGCCCAGCAATCAAAGTGTCGCCCCAGCGCGCTGGGCCTGTCTAGGGGAACAAATCGATAGGCATCTTAAAAGCCACATTGATTGTAGGGAGGGGGAAAAACACCAAGGGGGATGGGAAGATAGATAGAGACAGCCGGAGAGAGAAAGAGAGGGGGAGGAAAAGGAGGAGAGGTGTGATAAGAGAGAGATGTTTGGAAGTAAGAGGAATCGGTACAGCATGAGAGAGGCAGAAAGAGAGGACAGTTAGTGCTACAATAACACAAGTAACTGAGTGGTTTTTTAAACGTGGACATTTGCCGTGATTGAGGGTCTGCCCTTGGCGACTTTGAAGCTCAGTCTTGGGACAATACTCACACTCTGTATGTACGTTGAATGAGTCATCGCTCACTGTAAACACTGGCTGTGATGAGATGGCTGAGATGGGGGACAAAACCCACCGTCCAATTCTGTATAAAAAATGCACTGTAAAGTAGGGCGGACAAATCAAGCGGCCGTCTGCCAAAGCGGCAGCCGTTTTTCGTACGACATGGCTGTAATGTTTGAATATGATACGGGCAGCGCTTCCCTGCCAAGCCACGGCAGGAGGATGCTCGCTGGTAGGTTTGTTTCCAGGACACGACACGGACAAGTGAAAAAGTTATTTTCAACTGAACTTTGAAATGTGCCTTCCATTTCTTTAGCTAATCACAAAGGATTAACTGAAGTCCCAACAGCACCTGACGTCAGCGTACGTTTCAATTTATATTTCAGCGCTGAATTTCATCCATTGGTGGCACCAGATGGATGCATTATACAGGCCATATTGTTCTTTAATTATACTACTCACAGTTACTGTGTTGGCAATCTCGGATATAGAGCAACGATGGGAAGATTCCCATTGCCTCATTACTCAGTAGGAGGCTCGTGCCAGTACTGCTCCGTGCAATCACCGTTTTTTCCTCCTTTCACTCGATATGATATAGAGCAGAAAATCATGAAGAGGAAGTTTTCATTGGAGGGGTTTTTGTTTGTTGAGGCTTTCTTCAACTTCTTCAAAGAGTATACAGCTGAAAAATGATAGTTGGTGTCCTCTATAGTCGAAAGTTTCACGCCTGTTCCAACGTTTCCGTCATTGCCTCTTCAGATGAGTTTGGGGGTTCGTTCAAAGAGCCCTGGATGAAAAACTGACACCCGCCAACATCCAGCCTTTGTCTTCAGTGGGAAAGATTACAATCTGTATTCAGTCAGAGGCTAAATGACTCTGCAGTAGTCATGATTGTCTACTGGCTCCGGCTCCCCTTGGCAGTGATGGAAACATGGCGATCGGCTGGACCCGCTACTTTTTACCCCCTTTGAGCGACGATGCTATGATGCGCGTTGAAGTTAAAGACGGACATTGGCGCGTGAATACTCTGCCATCTGTCTCTGTTCAAGCAGTCCTCCAACATCGGTCAGTCGGGGCTGAACTCCTGAGCTACTTCCATCATCAGCTTTGGGAAAAAAATAACATCTCTAATTCAGAGTGCTGATTATTATTGATTGTTTAGAGTTTTTTGAAACAACTTTTAATGTCCTCTTGATGCTGCTGTCTTCTGTTCAGTGTTTTCCGGTGCATTCGTGACACTGAACATGACACGTCAGAAAAAAGCAAACAGGC
Organism: Diplodus sargus; assembly: GCA_903131615.1. Lineage (NCBI taxonomy): Eukaryota > Metazoa > Chordata > Actinopteri > Spariformes > Sparidae > Diplodus > Diplodus sargus. The sequence goes on along the minus strand of CAEMYA010000018.1, from coordinate 9,386,164 downwards.
AGACTCATAGGATAGGATATGAGTCAGTCGTCTGTTTCCAGCTTGCCTTCATTTTGACGTAAAAATTATAATAGAGTGTCGTCGGGCGTGATCGCAGTTTTTCTCTGTATAGCCGCATCCAATAGTGACGTCACGGTCTACTAAAACAACCTGTACATCAATGCAGCAAGGTGAGACGTTTAGAAAGATTTTCCAGGTTTGTTAAGCTACTTTTAGTAGCTGCCAAAAGCGAGCAGCACGCCAGCCTCAGCAGCTTCACATTATGAAGAGCCAGGAGAGAGAGGAAGAATGATCACAGTGACCAGTAACTCTTTAAATGAACGTATGGGTGTGCGATTGTATTATGTACAATAATCTACTTTTTTTGGCTTGACAAATACATTATAACGCACGCTCAAGCATAAAGATTAAAACACACGAGGGCAAAATAAAAAATCAAAGATAAGCAGCCGAATCGGACGAGAGGTGAGAGAGATGTTGACGCCAGGAGACAAGACAGAAAGGGAAGATACAGAGAGACAGAGAGAAACATATAGAACCCGACAGACAATTACAAGAGAGAAAGAAAACAAAGGAGAGGAATGTGGGAGAGAAAGAGAGACAGTGGTAAAGGGGAGAGGGAGAGTCTGAGTGTGTAAATAGAGTTTAAATGTGCAGTAGGAATGAAATTCGCCTTGGGATCGCCTAGGTAAACAAGACAGCCGAGGCTTTTGGTGGAGATGCTAATAAAACAGAGCTGTTCTTATCAGCTGAGCAGATGGCCTAACCCATCACATCTACTCAAACAGGGCCTAAGCCATCAGCATTCTAATGAAATTATTTATGATCGAAGATTACGTTCAAAACCTTGAACATACATCGCCACGTTTACCTTCCAGAGGAGATGAGAGCAGGCGGGTGGGGACGGAGGGGGGTTTATGATGAGAAAGAGAGGCAACCCGAAAGGGCAGGTGGAGTTAGGAGTTGAGGAGATGAGTTAGGGGGGGATATGAGAGTATATAGTGTGTTTATGGACACAGGAGAAACATAGAAAAAGAGAGGAAGGAAAGGTGGGGGGGAGAGGACGAGAACACTTTGCTGGGGAGTGGAGGCGAGGCGGTCACAGGGGAGAGTGGAAGGACAGACAAACAAACGATGTTCTGAGTGAAAAAGTGTAACTGGTGGTTTGTTTTAGAGGGCAAGTCGCCCCCGTGGACCGCCGTCTCCTGTCCCCCCACTGTCTGACCCCTCTGCCCTGGCTTACACCCTGGGCTTCTCCCCTGACAGGGGGGTTGCTTAGCCGGCTTAGCCCAGGTCAGGCACCTTGACCAAGGGCACAGCCTGCCGCCCACTCCCCTGACGCCTCCAGGTATCATTTTTCTTCACACCGGGTCTCCGGGCCGGAAGCACGGGGATAAACTCGGGAATGCCACATCGCAGATGGGGGGTGGCGGGGGTGAGAAGGGAGGGGGCGCGGGAGGAAGTAGAGAGGGATGGATGGAGGAGAGGACGAGGAGACAAAAGGCAGGAGAAGGGTTGGAAGGATGGAGAAGTAAAGAGTACGAAAAGGGATAAATGGGGTAAAGAGAAGGGAGGAAGGGTGGTAGATTAAGGGAGGAGAGAATTGATCTGGGAATGGTTAGTATGCAGCCTCCGCTCCCCCTCCCCCCTCTCCCCCTCCCTGCCTCTCTCCTCTCCCATCAGTCAGTGAGGGCTGAGGGCTGAGAGTGTGTTGTGGACCACTGCCCGGATGCCTCATACATATTAAAGCCCCCTGCTATTATTTATATCATGTCTCTCCTTCCCCTGCTTGCTGCCCTCCTCCTCCCGCCCTCCCCACCCTCCTCCCCCACCACCGCACCGCCATACATACATACGTGCACGTGACACACACACCAGAGGTTCACACGGATGCGCTGACAGACAACCGCTCACACAAACAGTGACACACAATGACATGCGGAGGCACAAAAACCGACAGTCTAGTCACATACGCGGAGAAACAGAGGCGCACCGTGTGCTCGCATATGCACAAACACACACACACACACACACACACACTCGGAGAGATTTGAATGATCTCGGTCTCTCCTCACGTCTCCCTACGCGCCACATTCTATACCTGTTTTTATGTCTGAGCCTGACTCATCCTCTCAATCGCTCCGTCTCTTTCTCATCTTCTCATTTCTGTCTGATCTTTTTTTCCGATCCCTCCCTCCTGCCCGTGATGGAGAGATATTATACGGATAGGTCTTAAGCCCGGTAAAGCCCATAAGGACCTGTTTGTCTCTCTACCTTGTTTTCCATTACCACAGGGCCAGGGGGATCGTGTCTCTTTCAGATGGCCGGTCCAGTGTTCAGTGAGCAGAGGTAAATGTAGTCCTTGTTTAAAAAACCTCAAGAATTCCCCTTAGCAGAAGAATCGCTATTCATAGAACACAACAGACACCTTGACCACAGACAGACGGACAGATCTCGGTATAATCAGTTATAAAAGAAGTCTAAAGCGAGGTTCATCTCGAGTTTTAGAAACCAAACCCAGTCCATTTACTTGTCAGATATCCAGTCTCTTAGTGCATAGATGCAAACTCTTAATTTTTAAAACATTAATGAACGAGTCAGTTTTGATGTCAGAATCAAAAGGAATGTGGCAGAAGGGATCCAGCACCTAGTAATTACACTGCCGACGTTATATCTGCATAATGAAGAGAAGAGGGATCAAAAAGAAGCACTTATCCTGTACATTCAGGGTGTTGTGAAGCTTTTCATATAGCCTCACCCCATTAATACACAGAATATTTAAATGTAAGGCCTTAAACATACATCTAAAGGATGCTTTGTAGAATTAAAAAAATATTTGCAGAAATACTTCTTAAGGAGTTACAGTACTAACTTAGTTCCTTTTTTTCATGCAATCATCAATTTAGATTGACCCTGTGATTAATCTCTGTGGTAGCAGACAAAAACAACTAAAGGTGACTATAGTCAATGTTTTGTAGAATACTATTATATTGAATTGCAATGCTGAAACTATGTGAAAGGAGGATTACAACCTGAATCTGCAGATCTCGGATTTAGACAACTTTTATAGCGAATGTTAGCGAGTTGTTTAGACCAGCTGTCCGACTCGCAACTTTATGGTTTTGGTTCGCTGTTACTAGCATCATCTTTTCTCTACAATCCTCCTGTACACTACCTGCTCAGCATCAGACATCAGACAGACACAGTTAGCAACTAGCTGGTGAACATAGTGGAGCATTTAGTAGCTAAAGATTCATACTGTATAACTCTCCCAGGAATTGGTGGAGACCAAAAACAGAGCAAAAACTGGACTCACAGTTGTCAAAGTTAAGTGGTTTAAAAAGTCAGCTGTTGCAGACAGATGGAAGTTAGATATCTTTACTTTTTGTAGGCTAATGTATAAAACATTTAAGAGTGAAATTCAATATGTAATTTTAAAAGGAATTGAAATAAAATGTTTTCAATGTAAATTGCTTAAATGTGATTGTTGGTGTCCAATGACAACTCAAAGGATCTCATTTTCTTTTTTAAAAAGACAAGGGTTTAAAAAAGGTTTTAGCTATATATGAGACCTTTGTGCTACATCTATTTTAGCAAATGGAGTGTTGATGATGAATAAAGGAGTCTCGTAGCCTGGGGAATGAAGCTCTGTAGTCTAATGGTATGGCTGCAGGTACTTCTGTATGTTTTGTCAGATGCTAGCCAACACCTGGGAGAAATGAATACATTAGACCTCAAACACATTCTATGGAAATATAAACAATACAAACATTCACGTCCTACTATGATATTTTCTCAGCTAGCTACTACCACCTAGCTAACAGTCAAGTGTGATCTTAGGTGATGGGCTAGCTTAGCTATAGTCATTCAAAAACTGTGCTTGACTTGATTAATTTCAAATCAGATAAAAAAATAAAAAAAAAAGTCATCAAAAATATTGTTTTACAGGATAAGAGAGAATTTAATCAAATAAAAACAAAACATATATTTATCATGAACCTACAGATAACAGAACAACGATAACCAGGCCCCCTCTGTGCTCAGTATTTGAATTGATGAGGCGTTTAAGAAACTTTCAAGGTTCATTTGCACCTGGGTGCCTTTTCTTCATGTCTTACACGTCTATTTCCAATCATCTTATTTGTATTTTGGGCTTTAAAAAGCTCAGTAGGTCGCCGTTTTCACATATTTTTAAAAGTCTGGTAGAGGCACATTGTTTTCAGTGCCTGGGGTAATTAGTCCATATGGTGCCCATCAAATCTAGTACTTAATAATATGTTTATTACAGGTGGCACAATTATAAAACACAGGGCACCCCCCAGGAGATTTAAACCCCGTCTGGGACTAAGAACCTCTGTCTCTCATCCTCCTTCACTCGGCGGGGTTTCCTCCATCTTTACCCCTTCTGTGTTCACTCATCGTCCACCGCCGCTCTCATTCCTCCGCTCCCGCCTTCCCCCTTTCCCGCTCCTTCCTCTCCCCCGGCTGTGATGTCCTTGAGGGCCTGCTGAAGCTCCCATAAAGCCTGCAGTAAATGGCTCTAATCCGGTAATAAATGGCTGTGTCCTACAGACAAGGGTGTGAGGCTGCTGCAGCCACGGCTTTATCAGATGGAATGGTATTGGCACACACATGCACCGACACACACACACACACACACACACACACACTTTCACACGTATGTAATAGAAGCTGCATACATGTTCTCTCTCACACACGCTCATTTATACAGCTTCAGATGGAATCATATCTGCTCCAATTGTGCTGCTTTTATGGATGCCATGCAAGAGCTGCGCCACTATTACCTTTAAATGATTAGAGATGCGACTGTGATGCATTATGATGATAGGATCGTATAGAGCTGTAGGAGCTGTTGCATCGCTCTTTATGCCTGCTGGGATAGACTGTAACTGAATGAAGGAGCAGGGAGGGACGTGGGGAATAAGAAGAATAGTAATGTGACCTTTGAAGATACTTGGAGTTCACCTGTTTTTAATCAGCAAATACAATTGATTTTTATCCTCCCCTGGTTTTTATTTGTGTAATACTGAAGTCACTCGGTCCTCTGAGACTGGACTTAAATGTATGTGTGCGTGTATGTGTGTGTGCGTGTGTGGGAATGTCTTACAACCTCCATAGTCCTTGTTGAGTTGTAACCCAGAGCAGCGTTTTCATTTTCCTGTCATAACGTTTATTGATTTTTTCCTCCGTGTGTGTGTGTGTGTGTGTGTGTGTGTGTGTGTGTGAAGTCGCTCGAGGTATATGTGCTCTTCTGTTTCTGATCTGCGTGTGTGTTTCTCTTCAGGTGGAGCTGACCGGCAGCAGTGTGTTCGACTACATCCACCCAGCGGACCACGTCGAGATGGCCGAGCGGCTGGGAATCAGGCCGCACCTGAGGGCCGAGGCCGGCTGCCTCACGACCCCTGAGAGCGCTTCCAGCTCCGCGTCCACCTCCTCCCTGGCTGGCACCCCTGAACCAGGTACTACCAATTTATAGAGAGAGAACTGAGAGAAATAATGTATAAGGAGATAATTTTTGTTAAATTCTTCTTCTCTTATCCTCAACAGCTCCCTCCAGTCCTCATTCTTCTGCCGACGAGCCTCCCGACCGCGGCTTCTTCATCCGCATGAAGTCCACGCTCACCAAAAGAGGCCTGCACGTCAAGTCTTCAGGATACAAGGTACGATCATACGTCTTAATCTGAAAAAACAATCATACTTTTTATTATTCACACTTTTCCTATTTACTTGCTTGTTCCTGGAAGGATAAAATAACAAGCAGACCTTTTGTCATTTTGTTTGCTGCTGCCAGGGTTTCATAGCTCTGTCAAGTTGGTCGTTTCAGCGTATTTTATGGCGGTGACCTTATTTCACACCGGACCGCTGCTCATAACAGTTTACTGCCATCGCAGCTGTAATGTGATGGCTGCTGCATTCTTTAGCTCGGGATCCGACTTTGTGTTGTTTTTATGTCAAATGTATGTAAATGAATGTTCTGTTTCTGAGTTCCTCTTGCTGTTCCCGTTATTGTCTTCATCCTGGATCGTGCCACTTGTGACCTTGCGTGAATTGTCTTCTGCCTGTCAGGTGATCCATGTGACGGGACGAATCCGCTGCCGCCCTGCGCTCGTGCCGGGCTCAGCGCGCTCAGTGCGTCGGCCGATGGGTTTGGTCGCGCTGGCACACACACTCCCGCCCTCCACGCTTAATGAAGTCCGCATGGAGAGCCAAATGTTTGTCTTCCGAGTGAACATGGACCTACAGGTCACATATTGTGAGAACAGGTAAGTTGTGAAGTTGCGAAGAGAAAATACAAGAAATGTTTTTAGTCTTCCAGTGAACTCTGATCCTCCACCAGTTAACTGTTCAGACTGAGCGAGCTTTCTCCTATAAATATTTGGGCATCTGTGTGGATGATGCTTTATCCTGGAGTGCACATAGGAGACTAACACTAACAGAGCCTGTTATTGTTTTTTTTTCATGCAGTATGGACAGTTTCTCTGTTCTAGCTGTCACATTGAATACATACAAAGGCAGATTTTTTTTTTAAATGTGTAAAGTCTCGTATCGCTTTTCCAGTGCTTTCAATTTCATGTTTTTTCATGAATAGCTGGCAGAGCATCCTGCCAGGTGGTGGATTCAGAAGACACACCTTCTACTGCTTAGACAAACGTGTGTTTTTGTTTTTCCCGTTTCTTCACAGGATCTCAGAGTATATGGATCTGACCCCAGCAGAGGTGGTGGGACAAACCTGTTACCACTTCATCTACGTAGAGGACCTGGAAAATCTCCGGCAGAGCCACGAGGACTGTGAGTCACAACATGTGCAAAAGTACCCTAAAGTCATACTTGAGTGAAAGTAAAGATACCGTGTAAAAATATTACTTTGAGTAAGTAAAAGTAACAATTGTACATATATTTACATGCACCCTTACTCTGTGTTTGAGGGGATCAAACAAGCATTTTTCTGGTCAGCGGAATCGGTTTCCTTTTCTTTTCCTTTTTTTTTTTTTTTGATCTGATGCCAACTAAATTAATTAATTTCAAAATGTGCTACCTTGGTTCTGATGCAGTATTCAATCTGAAAAGTAACAGTAGTCGAGTAAATGTACAGTATTCAGCCTCAAAATGTAGCAGAAATTGGAAATACTCAACTCGAGTTTTTCCATTTCTGCTGCTTTGTACGTTTTGGAGGCAAATATTGTACTTTTGTACAGCACTACGTTTATTTGATAGCTTTAGTTACTGGTTACTTCACAGATTACATGCTACATCAGAGCGTACGTTTCATAATTTTAGTCATTTATTTTATCGGCAAATGGATAAAACAAAAAAATGGATTTGAGCTATCCTGAAAATGATATCAGATACAATAATCAATCGATCTATTGTATACAGTAAATATATTATTACTTGTACTTTTGATACCTGAAGTACATTTTAGCCAGAAAATGTCTGTTGATATTAACGTACAATTTAAATCAGATACTTTATGACTTTTACTCAAGTACTACTATTCAAATGGGTGACTTTCACTTTCACCAAAGTAATAATTTTACATGACATCTTTACTTTTACGCGAGTATGATACACTGATGTGTCGTTTTCTAAATTGATTCCCCCTCTTTGGTCCAAAGAAATGTCTGAACTTGAGGGCGGCTTGATGGATTGAGGCGAGCCTGTTGAAATCTCTCTGTCCTGTTGTGATCGGCGCCCTCTGCTGCCGTCATCATGAACTGCCAAACCAACACCTGTCCTCTTCTCTTCCCTCCCCTCAATCTTCCGTATCTTGTACCACATCCTTTTCTTTCAACCCTCCATCCCGTCTCCTCCCAGTGCTGAGGAAAGGCCAGGTGGTGACCGGCTACTACCGCTGGCTCCAGAGGAGAGGAGGCTACCTGTGGATCCAGTCCACTGCCACCGTCTCCATCAACCACAAAGCCCCGCACGAACGCAACGTCATCTGGGTCAACTACGTCCTGAGGTCAGTGCAACCACTGCAGAGCCACACTTTTTTATTTTCTTTTTAACTGGAGGACTGCTGATTTGAGCTGAGTTTATATATGCGGGCACCATACTGTGTACAAAGATCCTTTGAAGGGATAGATGATGAAATGTAGAGGGATTATTGGACGAGTTTCGCTCCCTCCGACATGTGAAAAACTGACGAGGGAACTTTAAAAAACAGTGACATCAAAGCCGAGCACATTACCAGTTAATGTTAACGGCTAAAAACTTAATAGCTATTTTAGATTTTGATATAAATATTGAAGATTTGTATTTAAAATTATAAGATGACAGAAATTTGAGTTATCTTAAGTCATCTCATGTTTTATAGATTTTAGATTAATTTGAGGTATTTCTTGCCCTAAAAACAGATTATTTTTTTTCTAGTTAAAATAACAGATTATGATTTATAATTACCATTTTAGTAAGCTAATTCAATTTAGAAACATGACCTAGACCTTTACAAGCTTTCACAGTGATTAGTGATATGACAGACAGTGTGCTCATCTGACTTTTTTCATGAATAACTGTGTAGAATTTTCTTTATTTACAGTTTTTTTGTCAAAATTATGTATCGAACTTGTGTAGAAGTCATTACTCGTGCAGAGTCTCCAGTGACAGCATTACAGCATTACTTACGCACTGTTTAGTGTCATTACTCTGAACTGGCAGGCATGATCTTATAAGAAGGCTCTGAGGCTGATTAAAGAAAATTGCTTTCTGTTTAAGTTTAAATTACCTGTTAAATGTGGCATTACTTTTGTTTAAGGCTATATTTATTTACTACACAGGCACAACACCTGCAGTAACCTCGACCAAACATGCTTTTCCCCGTATTTCCCTCTCGTACACACACACACACACACACACACACACACACACACACACACACACTCAGCCAGAAACTGATGCAAATATACTCAACACACCACACACACACCACAGACACGGCAGGTAACACAAATACATGCAGCAGTCAGACAAAAACAAGAGGAGTAGGCTGAATTTCAATGCTAATTGGACTGAAGCTATATAATTACAACAAATGGATGTCAGAATTTTGGGGCTGAATGGTGTTTTAGTTAATTAGTGCTGTAATTACAAGAGCTCATTAACTTCTCCAGCAGCCTCCTCCTTGTCTGAGCTTAACTGTGTATAGGTGGGCTGCTGAGAGTGTGTGTGTGTGTGTTTCTGTGTGTGTCTTACAGGGCGGGGTGTATCTACTGTGTGTGTGTGTGTGTGTGTGTGTGTGTGTGTGTGTGTGTGTGTGTGCTCGGTGGAGGTTAGAAGGGTGTGAGGCAGTTTGGCTATTGGAGGTTGTTATTAGTCTGATTATATGTTGTTTCCATCTCTAAGTATTCACTCAAATCAGCACGCCACTAGTGGTTTTTTTTTGGGTTTTTTTAAGCTGTAAGTGGTTCTAAGTGGTAGATGATCATTTGTGTTTACGGCCACCTTTTTTTTTCTCCCTCCCTTTCTCCATTTTTACGTCTATCCATCACTCCGTCCGTCCAGTCGAACGGAGCTCCCCGACACTCCCCTGGACCTGCTGCAGCTACCAGAGAACGTGAGAGCAGAGCGGCTCCGGGTCAGCTCGCCCCCCACCAACAGCTCCCCACAGGCCCGAGGTAGGACAGCACGCACTCACCTGAATACCTTCCAACAACGCCCCCAAACCTGCCTGAACCTCTTCTTATCATTAAAATCTCTCTTCCTCCGCAGGTTCGCTGCCAGCGAAGACCTCAGTGGGGAAGAGTGAACCGGACTCTAAAGGCAGAGACAAATTCACCGCCTCCGCCATCCCATCAGAGGACAGGAGGAAGCGCCTGCTGAGGTCCGAACCCGAGGGCGCTCCTCCCGAATCCCGTCGCAGGCTGGAGGAGCTCCGTCATGCAGAGGAGAGCGTGTCAGCCTCCTCTGACCTGGCGAGCGAAAGCGAAGGGGAGGAGGAGGAAGAGACAGAGTGGGACCAGGGGGGAGACAGTGACAGACTCAAACAGGAAGATGGCGGGGGAGGAAGTAAGCAGAGTAGGGGGGGAGAAACCCCGACCAGAGGGGAGAGGGGGAGCCGGGTGCACAACGGCCGGGCTGTGATCCAGCAGCTGAAGAGCGTAGTCACCCCGTCTCCCCTGCCCGGCAGCCCCAGCATCAAGACTGAGCACGAAGCCCTGAACAGCGGTGGGCGCTGGGGGTCGCACACACAAACCTCCACCCAGCCCCAACCCTCACATGCACACACGCCCTCCAGCAGCCTCAACGGCGACAGCCCCACCACCCCGATCCCCGACTCCTCTTCCAGCAGCGAGGCCCCCCCGAAAGGTTTGTTCACTCCCCCATCCCCAGCTTTGTCCCCGGCCATGTCCGTGTCCTCCCCGCTGCCCCGTGATGAGAGGTCCGTGTCGGGGGTGGTCAGTCGGAGCAGTGGCGGTGCAGGTGGCGGTCCTGACTTTGAGCTGCTCCAGAGACTGGCTGCAGGCGGCGCAGCGGGGCGGGTCCTTTTCCACCCCCTTGCCCTCGGCCCGCAGGGCCCTCAGAGCCTCTACGCCCCGAGCACTATCCGCTACGCTCCACCTGAGCTGCCCCCCTCCCACCACCACAGCGGAGGACACAGCGATGGCCTGCAGCTACGCTCGGACCACCACAAGGGACCCCCGCCAGCCTTCTTCCCCCACCTACAGCGGTTGGCCGGCTTGCCACCCTTCAGTGGTTTCTCCCCGTCTGACAACCCTTTCTCCTCCGGCCTGCCCTTCTGTATGAATGGACTGAGGGGGGCTGCAGGCTCCGAGGAGGACTGAGACTCAGAGGGGAAGAGGTGAGAGGAGAAGATGAAAATGACGGACGGAGCAGAGTGACAGACCAGAAAGAGAGACGTTGAAAAGGGCAGGAGAGACAGAAGTGGCAGGACATTAAGCCTCTGAGGACGTTACTAATTGGACAATGAGTTGAATAACTGCGATCTAAAATATGTGACAAGTCGCTGCCACGGGGAATTACGGCGTCCGCCTACTGTGGACAAGTGACAGTGACTCTCCGAGAAAACGGGACATGGAAACTTTTGACTGGTCGTCCCTCAAGACTTTCTGTCTCTACAACAATAATGAACTCCGCTCTGTGTCTTTCTTTAGATGACTGTGTTGATTTCTGTGTCTCTTCCACTCAGAGAAGCCATATTGTACATAGAGACAAAACCATAAAGACCCTCAGCTCACATTCCTCCTCGCTGTCAATCCAATTAACCCAATTAACCCTAAAAGCCAGTAGAAAGAGGTGGACACTCGTACGTAGGAAGGAAAGTGACTTTGGAATATAAATTTTTATTATTGCAGTATTACACAAATCGTCTCTTACACTGCAGGTGATTATAGGGTTTCCCCTTAAAATAGCTGGAGACAGCCCTCTGGTGTTTTTGTATTGAAATTCAAAGTAATGATAATTATGAAGAAAAAAAAAAATCCAAGTATACATCAGTCAGCCATACTTAAAGCACACTGTTGGGACAAAAATATGAATAATGTCGTCCCAGACATTCCATTATGTATAAGGGAAGAAAATGCAATGCAGACAGGACGCTACTTCTGTTGTTTGATCATAGGAAGGTCATTTGTTTAACTGAGAATTAATTATAGTATATTATGTATGATGCTGCGGTTGTGTTTGTGTGTGAAAGCCATATTCTTCTTCTTTTTTTTATTTCTCAAGGTTTTTTATTGATTTTTGATATTTTTCACCAGATAAAAAGCAAGGACGGTGATTGTGTGAAAAAAATGTTTCTAGATGGACAGAATAACATTGTTTTATTGGATGTATAATATCATCCAAGTACTTTTTTATTATTCTGAAAAAAAAGAAGATATTTCTGAAAATGTTTTTAGGAAGGGGGGGAAAACTGTGCTGGACATGAGTGTTTATTATCATTTAAAGCCTCTGTGTTTTTTCTGAGCACTTACTGAAATTTGTTCTGCTGTGAACTCAAAGCACTTCATCACTTAACACTCCCTGTGTGATCCTGTTAAAACAGAAAACAATGCAAGAGTGGTCACTAATATCATAGCCTGGCCACGGTGTGCTAGAGAAGGATAAACGGTCAGAGAAGTAAACAGACCCCAAGTGGTCATTAAAAAGATGACCGTCAGAGGTCAATAAAAACATCGCCCAGAAACGTTCTGATTTTGTTTTCAGTTCAGGAAGTTTTAGATTCAAAAGTGGAAATATGAAACACTTTAAATTTCTGTTTAATGCGGATTGATTGGAATTCCTTTCACGACTGAAAAAACAAACAAATACAAAACAACTTTTATATGAAAATAATAAAACAACAGTTATTTTTTAATTAGTGCTCAGAATATTTTATCTCTCATTTGAACTGAAGTGAGTCACACAAACAATTGATTGATAAATGTGATATTTAAAGGTGCACTATGTAGTTTTTGGGAAGAACTTTAATTTGAAGACAAAGATCTTCTCTGACTGATGTTTTTATGTCTAAACAAACAAACAAACAAACTCTCTTTGTTTTCATGACTGAATAAATTGAGTAAACAAACTGACTTAAACAACAACACAATCTCATACTGTTTACTTCATATGTGGCGGACCCTGCCGCCTCTCTAGCTTCAAACAGTGTTCTGTGGACCTGATTTCCCTCTGAGAACAGCTCGTTTATTCAGTTATGGAACAAATAACTATTTCTGAGTTGATATTGTTACCTCATGTTAAAATTCTCAGTTTTAATTTCTTCTCCAAAACTACATAGTGCCCATTTAATATTTGAAAAATTGATCACTTTTTGGCAAAAGTCGGTGTCAATACAGCCAAACACACTATTTAAAAAAAATCTCATTTTCACACACACACAATAATACTAGTGATCAATGATAAAAATACTCAAAACATCAGATAATTCTCCAACACTTTGGAATAAAATCCTTCAAACTGATCCAACATTTGGTGAAAATAACACCTACATTTCTTTTAAAGTGATGCCATAATGACAGACACTGTATGTACGCTGTTTTTATTCTGCTTCCAGTTTGAGATTACGGTCGCCTGTCTGACTCGAGGGATCAGTTTACATGAAAATCTATGAAAAAAAAATAATTAAAACATTTTGTTCAGATCCGATGTGCACTATACACCCACACTGTAGCTATCACACATACTTTTGGGTGTTTAATGATATACTGTGTGTGTGTGTGTGGCTGTGTGCGTGTGCACTCGCTTGTACAAGTGTGTATGTTTTTATTTTTGTTTTGTTTTTTATTTCTGTCTGTTACGTTTTGGTTGAATTAAACAGCTAACCCCTTGCCCATCACTGTGAAGCTAACGTTATCCTCCCATCTTTGTGAATACTCCACCCGCTCATCAGATAAAATGAACAAATGTAAAAAAGAAGAACAGTGATACAGATGACAATAACAATAAAATATTCCAGTAGAGGAGCACAACTCAAAGGCTTTGTCATTTTCTTTCTTGCGTCCGTGCCGCACGTCACTTCAACCATTAAGATGTATGAAATGGCATGATTCAGCGTATGTTTGACGCAGTTAATTAAGTTTTTGTGGGATCATTTGGGACACATATTTTAAGGTAATCGAGTTTGTTCCAAGCTACATTTGCATATGTTTGATTTGTTAGGCTCCTTCACGAAACACCAACTCTTCCGACGTGGAACAGACATTCATATGACAAAAAATTCAACCAACAACACGGCCAAGAGTAGCGAACACAAGGGACGAATCAGCGGCGGAATGAATAAAAGATGTCTGTGTCATCAGCAAAGCAGGTGGCCGATCTTGAATATCCTCGGAGTGGACAAAACACAATAAAACACACAATAAAACACAACAATATTGATCCTTAATAAAAAGGGGGAAATGGTGAAGCAGGTGAGAGCGAACACACAGTGTGTCTCACTTATGAGAGGCTACATGCGGGCATGCATTAACGTGTGTATGTATGTGCATTGGCGGTTTGCAAGTGCATCTGTGTATGTGTGTGTGTGCATCTCTGTGAATTTGCAAGTGTGTGTGTGTGTGTGTGTGTTGTCTGAAGCAGCCCCAGGGAGGGGCTCTGACATTGAAGACGGGTTAAATCCTGTTTTACATTCAAGTGGCAGGCCCTAGTTCATTAGAGTGAGGATCATTCCTCCTCAAGACCAAAGGAAGCGCATACTAAACAAGAGCAGTTGTTGGGGAGAAAATGCCATTGTACGTGCAAAACCGTATGTACTGTGTGTGTGTGTGTGTGTGTGTGTGTGTGTGTGT
>CAEMYA010000018.1:9263059-9359720 GCA_903131615.1 Diplodus sargus | reverse complement strand
TTTCAGGTACCTGTACTTTAACTAAGTATTTATTTTTCTGACATTTATTTTTCTTTTCCTCCCCACACATGTTGACACCAATATCTTTACATTTTCCAAATAGTCCTGTCACTTTAATTTGAATCCATTTGACCTGAATTATATATTTTTTATTTTGCTTTATTGCACGCCTTTACAAGACTGATTTTATCATATCACTGCATATCACTCACAGGAGCGAGTTGGAGCGAGACGAAACAACGTAAAAGACGTTACAAGACGGACGCAGATGGAGAGGGAGACTTGAATTCACACGTGGTAGCCTACACATTTCTTCAAATAGGGTGTGAAATAAGGTAATTAGAGTAAACACATTTGCAATGTTATGTACATGAACATACTGTATATGAACAATGTGCAATAAGTTACAAAAAAGGGCACAGATTAAACACTGTTAACTGTAGAAATGCACTTATTTCAATTAAAGTGCATAATGATGCTTCAGTGACTAAAGTAAAACAGATGTTGGTGCATTATGGTGTATTGCACAGCATACAAACAGATGTTGGAATCACATCTTACTGCTCTACAGACTCTTTTATAGATCAGTGCTCGCATTGTCATCGTTCTCCCCGCCGGTTCATGGACCAACTGTGTTTCACGCTCACTTTTGATGCCGTAATGAAGTGCAGCGTGGACAGAACGGTTTAGGCATTTTAACTGCAGACAGAAAAGTCCTCTTTATATCTCTGTGAGCTATTTTAAGGAAGGCTAGCGGCACAGTTGATCCTCAAATTCCCCTGCCTTACCACTTCACTAGCCCGTACCACTGTCTGTCCTCGCCTGCTATCACTCACTTTCTTTTCCCTTTGCTCTCATTTCCTCAGTTTTACTCTCTGAAACCTCTTCCCCCTGACTCACTCCTTATAGTGCAGGTCTGGATGACTGGTCTCTATCATCATGATGGGTTTTTTGGTATTTTCCGTCTGATTTTATTTCCCTTATTGATTTTCGGGCAGAGTTTCTATTACTCAAATCTCCATCTCAGATTCTTGTGTTTTGCAAATCCGTCTTTCTGACATTTACTCGATTTTTGACGCCATCCCATTACCCAATTCTTTCTTTTCTTTTTTTGTTTTTGTTTAGAAAACTCACTGCAGCTCTCTGAATCTCTGCATTTTTGAGGATATGTCCACCACCCACCTTTTACCCAAATCTCTCTTCTCTCTCAGCCAAAACCTGGTCTTTATGAATAATTAAGAAAAACAAATAGTCCATGAGTGCTGCCGTCTATTTTTAAAGTGGTCATCTGACCGGCACGACAGTCGTCATTTGTGTGTCATGCATCCAGCAGCAGCAGAACCAGCACTCCAATTTTTATTCTCGATGACACATGTTAAATGCGTTTAGTTTTATGAGCAAATATACATTTAAAACAGATTTGTTGAATGTTTCAAGCTGCACTGGCCTTTAAAAAAGTCTGACAGCTCAGCGAAAGTCAGCCATTCTGCTTATGGGGCCTCAACCGCCCGTTAACTCGTTCTCTGCTCGATTCCTGTGGTGTCAACAGAAAAGAGGAAAGAGAGACTGATAGAGAGCAGGAGGAGGAGGAGGAGGAGGAGGAGGAGGAGATGTGCATACGTGCAGAGCAGCACTAGTCTGCGTTGCACAGTCGGGGGGATTCCAGCCAGCTGCGTTGGGAGCGCTGACCTTGGCAAAGAGTACACTGTTTTTCAGTCCCCGGGACAAACAAGTGTTGGATAGAAGTGTCAGCAGACAAATGATTTACTGAGATGAGTTAAAGGAGAGACGCTACTGCTTGATAAGTCAGTGAGGGAGCATGAAACATGGATTTAAAACAAGTTAAAAACAGTTAAAGACACAGTTGTATATAAGTACATACATTACTTAATTTAAGTTTGTGGTACTTGTCTTTTCTTTTCATGTCACTATCCACGTTTACTTCACTACATTAGAGTGAAGTAATGTACGTTTTAATTTACTGCATGTATCTGATCACTTTAGTTATTTTACAAATTGAAACTTTGTGCAAAACAAATGAAGAGCTTATGAAATATCATGTTTTGTTATCAATTAAAGGATACTTCCACCAAAGTTTGTTTACAGATCTTGGGAAGTGAAAAAGTAGAATAAAGCCTTTTGTGGCTCCAGACGATGCTGCATGTAATCTGCTAAACTAACTCCAGTGATGTCACTTAGTGGCTGAGTTGCATTGTGGGTAATGAAGGTTTTGAAAAGCAGTCCGCTGGTCCAACACTGCACTCCTATGTAAGTGCTGCACATTGCCTTTTTTATTCAGTGCATCTTTCCTCTTTTCAAAACCTGGCCTACATTACCGAGAATGCCACTTAAACAATGCAGGGGCATCACTGGAGGTAGGTTATGGAATCTATTAATTATTTTTCAGATATGCAGTAGTGCATACTTTAACGTTTAAAATGAGTGGAGTTACCCTTTAAACTACAAGAAAATTAATCTGCAACTATGACATAAGAGATTTAGTCATTTTATAAGCAAAGGTGTGGAACAATTCAAAGTTCCAGTTTCTCAAGTGTGAAGATTTGCTGCTTCTCCTGTAAATTATATACATTTATTCATAACAATAATACATTTTGGATGGACTATTGGTTGGACAAAACAAACATTGTGATGGATATCACTATGGACTCAAAGTGGCATTTCTCTCTGTTATTCTATTATCGATTATATGAGGATATAATCATTAGATACAGTCTTATACAAAAGAGCTGAACTCCACCTCAACTAACCAAAACAGTGAAATCCTGCATTTACATGAATGCACTACGGTATTTGGGCACTTTTTCCTTTGACAGTTGAAGTACATTTTCCTGATTATACTTGAGGTATGTTCAACACCAAACTGTAACAGAGTACTTCTCCCGTGCAGTATTAGTACTTGTACTTGTTAAAGAGATTGCTAAGTAAAGGGTCTGCATCCCTTTCCACCGCTGACACACAAGTATACCACTTTATATACATTATGTGACAATGTCATACTTCATTACATAAACTCTGCATTGTGAGTTATTTTGAGGGAAATTACCATGATGTACCAACACTACAGGATACAGGATGGGAAGCGGTCGGGGTTATTTAATGTTGCAGGTGTGTGAAAGCGTGTGTTTCCAAGCTTGTTTTTTCCTTTAATTATAGTACAGCTTTCCTTTTGATCTCCTGGTACGTGGCAGCACTGATTTATTTTTGAGGCCACTTTGTTTTCATCAGACATTGTTGTGGCCTACATCTCCGGCTAATGGTTTGCACATGTGTGTGCTTGTATGTGTGCTAAAACACCACCTACTGTATGTCTGTTGTAATCAAGTCAGCATTAAGGTCTGTGCCGGTCGTTTATTCTGTGGGCTGTACAAACACAGCGTTGGGCAATGCAGGAGTTTGGTAGAAATTCTCCGCCAAACGATGACTCATCGCTCGCTGGTTGCTTGGAAGTGGCAAACTTGGACTGGTCGTGTTATTTCCTGTCAACTGCGTGGGCACAGACTGTGTTACATCAATGATGAACTCATTCTGCCAAAGACTGGTGGTAAGAATTTCCTTTATCCCTCTAAGCACACACTACCTGTCTTTATTTCGTTGCACTTAATAAGGGTCAACCTTTGGCCAATGGCGTTCTGGAGGAAAAGCTGTCTCTCTGAGTCAATCTAATCTTCCTGGTCACATCTTGTTTTTCTAAGCAAACGTCAATAAAAATGTGTCACATCTCCGTATCAGCAACAATAAAACATACACAACATGCTGCAGACCCATCGCAGATGAGCTCAGTTACCAATAAAACTGCAACGAGGTGAGCTTTGACCTTTTACTCTGGATTGAATTGCATTCATCGAGGTTACCTGATGTAGTCATTTTGCAGATGTGGTGAAATGATTAACAGAAGCATCATCTACTGACCACAGATGAAACATTTCCCCGACAAGTTCCCATTTCCCTGAAGCCAAACAGTCTTCATGTAAAATATTTGTTCCTGTTTCTTGCACACACAAACCAAATAGACAGCAATTTACAGAGCGTCACTGTTTGTTCGTGACCGGTGAGTCATTGTTTTTTTTAACTCGTGGTGGAAAACGCTTGAATCTTTGACTGAGTTGTTCAGGAACCTTTTAGCCTATTTCACTCTCGATTTCCATGGGGCAGCATCATCGGTTGCAGACCGAAAATCCCTCTGCAATCAAGTCAAAAAGGCAAAACTGATACCAAGGAGCTAGTTAACATGACAGCAGAATATGAATAGCTCAAAGCATAGTTGAAATTGAAGCTTGTTCGCCTGCTGAATCACAGTTTAGGTAAGCTAAATTACATTAATACAAGGAACAGCTGGAATCACGTCCTGCTGCTTTGTTTGTAATGCTGTTGATACTTCAGTTACTAGCAGGCCAGTGTCTTTCCGTGGCAACGCTGCTGTGGACGCGTTGTGCCAGAAGTCACAAGTTAACAGGGTCACTTGTTAATCAGGAACACCGGCAGTGCAGTAGTGCCCTGTCATCTAACATGAGTGAGGCTTCACTAACATGCTGAATGGGAAGGCGCCACTAGAAACTGTTTGTAAAAGGGCTCGAAGTTGATTGGACAAACTGTCTATCACCACCTATATCACAGGCTAATTTCCACCAGCACAAACCAGCAGCAGAGCTAGTTGGTTAATCAAACTCTTGCCAAATCGAGAAAAACCTTTTCATTGTTCTCTTTTCAATTAAATACATCTCTAGTTCTGATATATAGCGAATCAAATCAATTTAATTTGACTTATAAAGGCCAAAATCACAATGACATTGCCCCAAAGTGCTAACCTCTTGAGGAACCTCCATTGTGGTTCAAATGAACTGTTCA
This sequence comes from Diplodus sargus, assembly GCA_903131615.1. Lineage (NCBI taxonomy): Eukaryota > Metazoa > Chordata > Actinopteri > Spariformes > Sparidae > Diplodus > Diplodus sargus. The sequence goes on along the minus strand of CAEMYA010000018.1, from coordinate 9,354,854 downwards.
TTTCTGTCACTGGTTGCTGCACCTAAACCAAACCCATATAGAGCTGAAGTCAAAAAATGAGATAAAATAAAATATGTTTGGTAGTAAATGAGACAAATAAATTATGTTTCTCAATATAAAAGATAAAGATTTTCATAAAACTGATAAAAACCACATATGTGAAAATTTCTATTCATATAAACTACACGGTAACAGTGACGTTAGTGGGGTCGTCTCGTCGAACACTCACCAAAACCTGTAACTTAAACCTTGTAGAGCTGATGAATGACCCTTTCACATCACTGCTGTTGTCAATTTGGACAGAGTTATTGTGATTTTCATCTTTTTTAGTACCTTATCTGTGCCAGATTGGCAGCCATGTTGGTGTTGGTGATGTGTGCTAAGTGAAATTATGAAGGTCACTCAGTGGTTTTTTAACACAAAACTAGAGGATATTTTAAATTTTTTAAAAATCTTTTAAATTGAGAAATGTCAAAAGTGTAATTCATGGCATAATCTCTCCTCATCGACCACTGTACAAATTCTTTTCTGAAGTAAGGTCCCCTGAGGTCCACTGGATGCGGAATAATTTTGGTGCTCTATAAAAGGGTCAGTGCATCAGATTAGAAGATATTGGATACGTATATGGTTGCCAGGTCAGAGTGAAATCTGTCTGACTGCGAGGGGGACTGAAACATGAGCTGGTAAATATGTCTGTTTCCTGGGTTACTTTTAAATGTATTCTATTAGTCAAGATGTTACAGGACTACAGATCTTCACTGACTGATTTTACACAACCGCGTGCCCGTGGTACATCTACCGAGCTCAGCTCTGCTGTTTACAGCTGTAAAAAAAGCCTCGTATGAATATTCCCTTGCTGTTATATTATCTAGTTATTATGAGGAGAACATGATCTTTTCACCTACAAAGATAAAGCCCTCTGAAGGACAATTAACCCTAGAATTGTATTTTGATCTCTTGGAATGCGAAGTGTCTTTTGCTCAGTTGAGTTCAATGACTCAGGAAGTGTGTGGTCAGACACAATCGATCCAAATCCTGATGGGTCCTTCTATAAACCTCAACTTGTTTAACCTCATCTTCTCTTCAGCTTCACTACCACTCTGTGTTATTTAATAGCAGAATTGTTATAGTGCATGATTTGGTGCCGAGATTTAGCTAAGAAGACTGACACCACTTTCAGGGTTGGACAGCAAATATGAAGCTGCAGCTGGCAATGGGTTAGGTTAGCTTAGCTTATTTTAGCACAAAGACTAGAAACGGGGGGAAACAGCTTACCTGGTTGTGTCCAAAGGTGACAAAAATCTGCCTTCTAGCACCTCTGAAGCTCTCTAGTTGACGACTTTTTCTCTTATAAATAATCTGAACAAAAACTGAAGTGTAAAATTGACAATATTTGAAGTCTCACTGGTCTCCTGCCACCGTAACAGTAACGACAAGACATTGGTGCAGACAAGACAGTCGCATCAAGCTTGTGTATCTTACTCAATTAACTTGTCTGTACTACACATTGTGATGCAGGTACTGTATATATCCCAGTGTGTACAGTGTAAATCCCAGTGAATGCTATGTTTATGGGCTGTTATGGGCTCCTGAGCCTCACTGCTTATGCTACAGACGATGACCTCTAAATCTGTATTTTAATTAACGTGCCATTGTATGTGTTTGTATGTGCATTTGCATGAACAGCATACTTGAATGCATAGCAGATGATGCATGGTAAGGTGCCAGGACTACATATGGCTGCTCTCCAGGTTCATGCATAGGTTGAGACTGGACTGCACTGGAAGCGACAGATGGATGTGGCACGCCAGTGTTGTGTCAATACACTCTGCCCCTAATCCCTCAGGGTGAGGCGCTAATCCAGCACCCTAACCCCAGGCTTGGCTTTGTAACAGCACATGACCTCACTTCCTCCTGCTTTACAAATATTTAGGTGGACAATAATGTCAAACTTAAGCAGAGTTAATCGGGCAGATGGGTAAGTGCTGAGGGTGGTTCAGCAACGTCAAAACTCACTGACTACAATACTGTTGTAAATGACGACAAGTTATACAACAGCTGACTGTTATTGTCCTCTTATGAATACATCCTGTAGAAAAAAATGACCCAATGTATCATGAGACAACAGACATTTGTCCACTGTGAGCATTTTTTCTCAACTACCAAGGTAGTTATCTTTTAAATATGTTGGTTGTTTTAGGCCATCATGTGCAATGCTGTAAATAAATGATGTCTGATATATTGCAACATCGAAATAAGAGCTTTTTTGCTCCATAACACTTTAATGTAAAATAACTAATACTGTTAGTCCGTATTTTATTCTATCTAATAGTTTGGCAGTTTAACAAAGGACAAAACCAACAAAAAAAATGTACATAGTAACCGGAGAAGAGTAAAACTTTCATGTCACCGTTGGGACAACACATCAAACACATCAACCACACACGCCAGACAAGATCCACATCACTTACTCCATCACAATAGATCACGGAGGCTCTGTGGCTTGTTTAAAAAGTCAATAACCGATGGAATAAAAGATCATCTGTATCAGTTCTTGCTGCCCTTAGGAAGACTAAACCTCTGCCCTGATGGAAGCATCTGGAGCTCAACGTGTAAAGGATGCAGATCGTCCAAACAATAGTCTTTGCCTTAGAGATGGCTTTTACGTGATACAGATGCTGAAGGTCATTAAAGGGTTGTTCTCGTTTTTCAGACTCAGACCACCATACCAGCAAACCAGAGAAAAAGAAAGAGCAGACTTAATGAAAGCATGACCAGTGTGATTTAAACATTAAAAGTTTGCAGCCCTGGTTATACTAAAATTCTGGTTAAAACACGTTTGTCATGTTTTATCTATCATACAAAAATCCAAGAGGGAATTTTCACATTTTAACAGGAGGTTCAAACAGTTGTTTGTCCACTGAGTCAACAAGTAGGTGGTTGGTTGATTTGTCAACAGCATTTCACAAAAACTCCTGAACAGATTTCCATGAAACTTAGATAGAGGATGAGTCTTGAACAGACCCCGCTGACTTTTGGCGTTGATCTGGATAAAGGGACATACCCAAGTATTTTTTTCTGGCGGCTGGTATCTTTAAGTGAGCACAATTTAATACAGATCCAAATAAAAATCTGGATCTAGTGGATTTGAATATGTTCATTTTGAAATTTGGACATCTGGTTTCAACATGGGGCCTTATTTTGGAAAAACTTTGTAAAGTAGTGAATGGAGAGAGACAAATCATTTTTTGATCCCACTTGAATGGTACCATGAGTTACACACATGATGTTTGACAATTCGCAAGCTAATTTTCCCCAGCTTGCAGTTTATCATAAGACTCATGAAATATAAAACTGTGAAAATACGTAATTAACATTTACAGCTCTTTATTTTTCTAAAAATCTGACAGCGAACTGAGACATCGGGGGTTGGCGGGATACGCCCTGGATAAATCACTGGGTTTAATTAATAACAATTAATGAAGGTTCCTTTTGCATTAAGCGCCTTTCTTGCGAGCTAACATGCGCACCAGCAGCACCTCGACTCTTTTTGTGACCTGGGTCGACCTTCCTGCTTTATCTCAAAATGGCTGCTGTGGAAAAAGGTCTATTAGCTCTGCGTGCACAAGGAAAGGACAGCAAGTTTTCTTAAAGTAGTGAAAACTTTGATGAAAAAGTAACTAAACTTTGATTTTATTTTTACATATTATCAAATATACATTTGCGGTAATAACTTTTATAATAAGATAGGCCTATATCAAATTTGCTCAATATATTATATCATAAGCTATGTATGTCTATGTGTATGTGTGCTAGTATATGTATGTACGTAGATGAGTGTTTATAGCACATATGCATATATGGCTGCGTATGTAAATATATTCATATATAACATGTGATTTATAATTGCACATAGATAGTATATGGAATTGTCTTAAATGGGAGCTTAAATACTGTATTGTAAATACTGCACCTCTCACACGGGTGCAGTGTCCCACTTACCTTTATACCTCAGTATTTTATTCTATTTCATTCTATTTTACTACGTCTTATTTTATTTTACAGCTAGTTAAGCACTTTAATGTAAGCAGTATTTTATTGTATTTAGTGTATGTAGTATTTTATTGAATTCTATCTATCTATCTATCTATCTATCTATCTATCTATCTATCTAAAAATGTACACAAGTTCAGGAGTGGAAGTAAACTGATAATGATTACTGACTGAGTTGGATTAAATGGTGCATTCTTCTTCTGCTCCTTTTACGGGCATGGCAATGCTTGCTCATGGAATATACTTTCATTATAATTACTTGTCGGACTACTTTAACTTTCTGTTTGTTTTGTTTGTACATCTCCGTTGACTTGAATTGCAGAACTAAAGGCGTTACGTTACTCGTTACAACAAAAAAGTAATCTGAGTGAATTGAACCTGCAGATTTTTCACCCACAGGAATGTATGCGGCGATTTTACTTTTGTTTCTATATGATTGGGCGATGTTTTCTGCATGCAGGGCGGCTTCTCTCAGTGCAGTTGCGGTTGTCTGTAGCGGCGGCTGGTCACATGGCCCGCGTGCATGTAAATGACAGGAGGGAGTGAAGAGGAGGAGGAGGAGGAGGAGGACAGAGGGAAAGTGAGGGGCGCTCGCTGACACAACGGAGGGAGCGCTTTTTTTTTTTACGAGGTGCCTTGAAGGGGACCCTGCGTGATCCCTCCGTCCCCGCTTTGCGCTCGGACGGTGTTGGGGAGCCGTCGGTTGCGCTCGCGCTCTCGGATATTATTTATAACCGCCAAGAAAATTGGATGGGACACACACACACACACACACACACACACACACACACACACACACACACACACAAGGCAAGACAATCCCGGAAATAACATGCGTACACTCAGCCTGTCACGTACGCTCGCTGTGGATTTGCATTGCTGTCGGCTGCCGTAGGTAAGCAGCGGACTGTGGTCAGCTGGAAGGACGCTTGTATTCTCTCCTTCACTCTCTCTCTTTTAAAGACATTGCTGCTTCACATTTAATGTTCAAGAAATGTGTGTTTTTAAGCGGATCCATGCATTTGGTGTGTGTGTGTTTTTGCTATTGTTTTTATTTTAAAGCAGGGATGTGAACGTGAGGCTGCTAAGTTCAGAAATCAGTAGTCGGAATATATAAGTCGTGAATAATGGTGTGTCAGTCTAAAATCAGTCAGTTAAAGTGAGTTTATTTTTGTGTTTTGCCGTTAATGGTTCAAACTTACGAAGCGCAGATATAATGCACTTGTTATTGGTGTAATTGTGATTATATAGGCTACAACTGACCTGTTGGCACCGTTTTCCTCGCCCCCAGTTAACGGCAGGCCCATAAATACCTCTAAAGATGTTTGTTGCAACATATAAATACTGTAGATTTATGAAGTCCAGCTCTGTGGCAAGTGAAATGCGCGGTGCTATTAATAGGACTAAAGTGTATCATTTACTCTCCGCAGATCCCCGACACAGCCACGCAATGTGTATAAGAAGGATACAAACGCATCTGAAGAGCATTAAATGAGAGGATAATGGGTGAAATAACGGCAGGAGGAAGAGGACCGGGGCATGAAACTTCTCGCAGCTGTGGCAGAGCTCCTCTCCATCAGAGACAGCAGTGGCTCAGCTAGAAAATGAAGCGAGGACGTGAGCTACGTGCGCATCCAGCCGATGACGAGATGAAATGGAGAGCTTGGGACACACGGACCTTATAAACCCAAGCTCTTGCCGCGGACCCGTCGCTTTTTCACCCACACACGAGAGAGGGACGAGCGGGCAGCAGCTCGTCGGTGCAGCCGCGGACATTCACCGAGCGGACATCATGGGTCTGAACGGCTTCTGCGCGGCGCCGGTCGGGAGTCCGACCGCCGAGGAGTTGCTGGCGGGTCTGGCTTCGCAGACCGACTCCCCCGCGATCACCACCCCGACGAAGCAGTCCAAGACCGGCGTGCCGCTGTACAGCGGCGGGGTGGTGTCTCCGTCCGCCACCGTGGAGGGGAGCCACGCCGGAGCTCTGGCCCACACACCGAACGGTTACCCGGCACAGATGAAGGGGCAGGCGGGGGTGACAGGCGGCCCCATGTACCCCCCAACCAGCAGAGCCTGTCTGGTGGAGAACGGGGACCGGACTGCTCATGAGAAGTGCCCCTCAGTGATGAGGAGGATCAATGGTGACCTGAAAGCCAGACAGGTCCAACAGCAGAAGCGGAGAGGTGGGGAGAACCGGGACATGGGGTCAGGAAGCCTTACTGGTGTCATGGTCGGGTCATCCGGCTTGGGGAGTTCTGTGGACCCGGGGGACTCGGACTCTAAACGGAGAAGGCTGGCTGATGGAAGTGCTGCTCACAAATCTTCAGAGGCCTCCAGAGCGGCCCGAGCTGTCGCCCCGATCACGGGCCCAGTCAGCGGCTCCCAAATGACTATTGGCCATGTGCACTTTGTCACCCCTCAATCTCCCTTCACCCCTCCCGCCCCTCATACTAACCAGCACAAGGGACTCAAAGTGGCCCCTCTGGGCCCACCAGCTGCCTCCAGCCAGACCTCCCCAGTCGAGGCTGACAGCATCCCGACCCCGCCGCCGCCTCCTACAGGGGCCGGCTGGTCAGCAGAGCGGATAGCCCTGCAGTATATCGTCCCCTGCATGAAATACTATGGCATCTGTGTGAAGGACAACTTCCTGGGCCCTCAGCTGGGCGACAGGGTCCTGGAGGAGGTGGAGCTCCTAAACCGGAGCGGGAAGTTTCGGGGCGGACAGCTGGTGAGCCAGAGGAGCATACCTTCTCGGAGCATCCGGGGCGACCAGATCGCCTGGGTGGAGGGACGGGAGCCCGGCTGCATGAGCATCGGGGCGCTGATGGCTCACATTGACGAGGCCGTCATGTACAGCGCTGCCAATGGACAGCTGGGGGACTGTGTCATCAATGGACGCACTAAGGTGAGGACACGGGGTGGGGATAGATGGGGCATGTTTTTTCCATCCACGACAGAAAAACAGAGGCTATAAAATAAGCTGACGAAGCAGTGATGACATTAAGTTTGGAGTAAGTGGTTGGTTGTGTCATGTCTGCTCCGCTCTGCTCTGCTCTGTCTTCACACCACAATGGGAGAGTGAGCTCAGCGTCAGGTAGGACAGTCAGGATGAGCCCTGCGGTGTTTCCGGCACATGCGAGCTCGATAAGGAGGCACTGCGGGCTGAGCCTTCCTTCTACGCTGGCCCTGTGCCCGGCTTCAGGCCTGCCTAAGTTTGCCCCATGCCTCTGGTACCCAGAAGAAAAATAAAACCTCTCTGTGGCTGTATCTCCTCCGTCATCAGTCTATCTCTGCCTTTGAAGACAACTTCTCCTATCACCACTTTCACCCATGCAAAAACACGGTGCCGTCTTGGTGGGAGTGTTGTTCTTGGGCCCCCTGTTTTCTCTTTATTTTACCGTGACTGCTCTGCATGCCTCGGTTTCCCTTTTCCCACCGATAGTTTTCAAACGCTCAGCTGCCTTTTAACTGTTTTGATTCCTCTCCATCGCAGTCTCAAGCCGGCCCGGCAGGCAGTCGATTTCTCTGTCCTCCACACAGCTGTTATGGACTTTGCGTGAAAGACAGAGAACCCCACCACCCCTCCACCCTCCCCCCACTCCCTCCTCCCTCTAGTGACGCAGTCGTGGGTTATCTGAGCCAGGTGATGTCAGTGACCCTTTGTGATTGCAGTCCGGCCTGTTCTCCATTCTGAAGCTAGACGATGCTCTCCAATCTTGGCTGAATCTCCTGGTGTTAAACATTATGGAAACACCGCGCCACAGAGCGAAAAACACCCACTTTAAGTAACATGATCGTCCTTCCTGTTCGTCACTCTGTGCTGTAACTACGGCTGTTTTTTCCCCCTATCAGCCGTGAGTTAACCATTATGTGCCGGTCTAGACTGTTACCCAACACGCTCTCGGTGTTCCAGCAGCCGCCTTGTTCAGTACAGCCAAAATACAAGCACTGTAGTGCTCACAGACGACGCCGGTCCGACAGTGTTACACATGTTAACTGTGTCAAACTGTTTGGAAATCCAAAAATAAATCTCAGTACATGGTCTGACCTGATCCTGAAAAGTAGTCACAGCACTACGGTTAAATTAGGTTGAAAGCTGTTACCTGGCAACCGCAGGTTAACTTCTGCAGTGCTTAATCGACAGCGATAAACAACTATAAATGAAACAGTGCTATAATTGTATTCGGTCTTCACCCCTCTCGTCTCTCAGTCTATCCTTCCCCAACAACCTCGTTCACCCCGTCCCTGTGCACGTCGCACCTTGCGCCCCCCCCCTCCTCGTGCACCTTCTCGTTGACATAGGCACGAGCTTGTGTTTGAGCAGCGATTGGCTGGGCATACCTCACACCAGTAGCCTTTGCTCTCTCACGTACGGCACGGGGCCGACCAAGCTGCTGTCAGGTCAAAGTCATGCAGCAGAGAGAAATGTCTGAAGATTGTTTTTATGCTTCGGCACCAAATCCGTCCATCCATACGTGCGGCCAGCCGTCTCACTTCGGAAAAGATGTTAAACCCTTCCCCCCTTCATCTCTTGATGCTTCGAGAAGAGGGGCCTAAAGAGGATTTAATTGGTGAAATCAACACTGCCGCTTTATTTGATTGTGGTTATGCCGCCCATCAGGGCATGCTTCAGTGAAGCGAACCAGGGCTGCACAACCAACCGAGACATTAGTGCTATGTCCACGTGTGCCGAAGCAGCTGTCCTACTAATCTCGTTCTCCATATGTTAGAAACCGCATTTGTTTGGGACATACAAACGTGACATCAATCATCACCATCAATCACCCAAAATCATAATATCCATCAAAGAAAATCGCAATCATTTATTTATTTTTTTTGTGTGTTGCCATTTTGTTCAGCTCCAAAGTGAATATGAAATTGATTGATAGGCATGTTTCTTTCATTTAATCACTTGGATTAGAACTCAAACGAGGCTTGAGAAAACAGTCAAGAGAAGTTGTCTGTCATGTCCGTCAATACCTTCCAGAAGCTTGTCGCTCGGTTTCGTCATCTTTAAATGTTCCTTGCTAAGTTGTCCACTTATTTGGCTGTTTTTCTGTCAAAGGGTGCAGAATCCAAACTGGTCTTTGCTCGCTATCTCTCTATTTGCCCTTGGCACGTAACAAAAAGTTCAGTGCTGCACAGGACAAAATGTCCTGGCCGAGAGGACTGTGGGAGGCAGCGTAGTGATAGATACGATGATGGAGTCTGTATGAGGGAGGGGAAGTGATGGTAATATAAAAAGGAAGATCAGGGAGGAGTACATCCAGATAGAAGGTCGCTGCGTCAGTTCCGACCTCTCCTTTCTCTCCCCGATAACATGATTTCATTCCGTCCCGTTCCTTCATTTAGTCACTTTCCATCTTCTCCTCTATTCTGACCTCCCTTCCCTTCCCCCTGTCCTTTACTTCACCCTCTTTCTCCTTCATCTTATCAACCCCTCTACGACACTTGGACAAAATATTTCCCAGCCGTTACCTTGGTAACAGGCCCATACAGAGTCGGAACACTGCATTGTGTATGAGAGCGATGGAAAGAGAAGGAGAGGGGCTGCCAGCGCCCGAAATAATGCCTCACCAGCAGCGGTGTAATGCCGCTGCACCCTGACTAACAGTTAGTCAGCAGGAGCCCCGGCTTCGCTGCCAGTTAGATCACCAGCGGGAAGGATTACAGCGTTAACAATGAAAGGAAAATTCAGTTAATGCGTCCGAAGGAGATGTTGGGAAAAGTCTTGCATCGCGGGGAGAAGGGAGAGAACAACTCAGGGCAGGGTAACGAGACACACGAGGAGGGGAGGGGATAGACTGGAAGTGAGAGTGTGAGGAGGAGTGGGAGGATTTGCGTTGAGCGAGCGAGGAGGGACGATGCAGTAGAAGCTCTGGCATAATGAGAATGTCTGCTGCAGCAGCGTGTCCTCAGATGCCCCTCCTCGAGCTCAACAGTGCCACCACACAGGCAGGAGCTAGAAGTCAAACACTCACACACTCAGCGCAGCTGCAGACGCCGGCGCTAGCATGATCGGATGGAGGATGAAAGGCAGAGAATATTTGCCCTTTTGGTATTTATGTAGTCTACATTCACTGCTAGTTAATGAACATTTTTATATGGTGGGACCAGTGCCTCAAATCAAAAATGTAATTAATGAAATAGTCCTGTTGGTGATTAAGCTCACCAGCTACTTAAATGAAAAAAAACATTTTAAAAAATCCAGATCCATGCTTTATTCCCGAACGAAAATGTAAACATAACAAAAAAGGCCAGATCTCACAATGTCAGTGAAATTCCCTGGACCTGTCCTTTTATCCAGATCCGCACCAAAACTTGATGAGGTCTTTTCTGGGCCTATCCTCTATCCAGGCTTCGTCATAATCTTGTACAGTAGTTTTTTTATGTAATCCTGCTGACAAACCAACCAGCAAACGGACACAAGGTGAAAACACAACCTCCTCGCAGTTCTGTCTCAAACATGGTTGTGATGAATGGAAGGTTTGGTCCTTGTGTTTTCACACTGTGTTTTGTTGTTGGCATTTGTCACAACAGATGAATGGCATATGTATAATATGAAACATTTTCTTATTCATCATAATTTCGTACATGCATACACCCACAGAAACACACACAGAGTTTTTCCATCCTAATGTTCAGCGGTGACTCATTCGTAATAAGTGCCGTTGGGGCCGTTGCAGGATTGACTCATGAGGGCTGCGCACACTTTAGCACTTTTTCTTTCGCTTTGTTTTACGTTCATATAATAACTTGTGAGATATTAACACAAAATAAATGAACAGAATATTTGATCAGGTTTACAATTCTTCTATCTATGAAAGCGTCTTCTCCAGACATGGTCCCTCCCAGTAACAGCGGTGCGGTGAATTGGATCACGACCTCTGGACATTACAGAAACACACACACACACACACACACACACAGACACACACACACACACACACACACAAGCCGATATCACGTCAGCCGGTGCTGTGTGGACGTGACTCAGCATCAGCTATAAGAGGCTGATACTTAGTAACCGTAGCGATGAAACCAAGCACACAAACCTTCAAAACACACACACAGACCAGTTTTTCCTGTAAGTAGGAGGCAAGATTTTAATAGATAACACCACGAAACTTCCCCAACACGTGTTTTTGTATTTCAGGCTTTCTGAGAATGTGTGTTTAAGTGCGGAAATGAAACGTTATCTGATTAAATACTAATTTGGATACTTCCGAGCTAAACATGCGGTTCGAATGTTTTCCGCTTCTAGTTGTCTGACACAAGAAGTGTTGATGAAGCAAAATTGTCCAAAATCTTGAAATTAAAAAGGCCGGTCGAGCATTGTGGTTTGAGTTGAAGTTAGTCCATAAATCTGTTGAGAGACCGCTGACTACTACCTCAGAAACAATTCCGGATCCATAGTCCAACCTCTGACCTTCAAATTCTGTATCTGAATAATGAGTCATGGTATGATCCGGGGGAGGACGGCACGCATATGAGATTGGATTGACGCTGCAGTTCACCACGATTCACTGTATTTCACTCTCAAATCCTGTGTGATTAAAAAAAACAAACAAACAAAACAATTAATAACAGCTGATGCAAATTTAAACCACGCCCTACGTCGCTCAGCTGTGGAAAGATAGCAGGGCTGCTTCACAGTAAGCGACTCAAATCGTTCCAGCCCACGAAGATTGCAAACATCTGTGGTGCGACAGTGTCCTTGAGCAAGACCCTGGCCCGATCCCAAACATTCAGAGTGACTCACAGATTTTGATGCTGGTTTCTAACCGATAAAGGCGCAGGGCTGTCCTACTGTGTGTTTTGGAAGAGCTTGAAGACTCTCGCAAGGCCAACTTATCAGAAATTCGTAATGTAGCTCTTAGTCTAGTTCATGGTCATGTTGATTTCCAACCTCCTGTTACTGTCACAGTTTTGTTGATTAAAGTCCGCCAGGGCTCCGTGGTGAAGGTTTAAGTTGGACGCTGGACCAGTGAATCGTTGCATTTCACACATTAGGAGTATTGTCTTCTCGACTTATCGCGCATGGAGCGCCCATCAGAGGAAGCGCACATGATCTGCATTTAATCAAGTTTCTTGGTGAATGCCATTTCAAAGTTAATTGTTTCTGCTATCAGCTACAGTAATTAAGTCACGGCGGGCTGCCCACTCATTCTTTTTAGCACCCCAGCAATCCCGGGCTTCATGTAACCTTGCGCAAAAATGGTCTGCGTGGGTTAAAGATAAGGTGTGGAGAAAAATGTCTGTCAGATGTGAGATTAGAAGGTGAGGTATTGGCTTTTTGAGAGAGGAGATGAAGCGACGGTTACCTCTGTCTTCTCCCTGGATAGCCCGACCCTGTATCTGACCCATATGCACAAACAGGACCAGTTTAGCTCACTGAAGGAGGTGTCTCGACTAGTTATCCATGTGTTGGTTCTTTTTAAGGCTGTGCACAGTCCTGAAGCAGCGCACTACAGTGGAAATCACCCAATGCTACCTTTGTATGACTGGAACTGTTTTATCTGGCATCCATTTGTAGGGCTGCAGCTATTATTTTCATTGTCTTTTAAGACGCTGTATGGTCCGTAAAATGCATTCGAAATTGGTAGATGAATGCTGATCTTTTTGTTGGAAATCCAAGGGTATTCAGTTTACCATCACAGAGGACGAAAGACCAGCAAATATAGTAAAGCTTACGTAATGACGCACGTTCCTCCCCTCACTCTCTCTCCCTGACGAGCAGTAATGGAGGTATTTTGTTCAAGGCCTATCCGCCCCCCTCTCTCCGCTATCATTCCTCTTATCAGAATCTGCGTGCAGCATTTGGAGTTTTATTTTGGTTCTTGTCCAGAACGGCCTGTTCCAAGTGCCCGGCCATCACCTAGACAGCCGGCTATCTACCCAGTTATGCCATTAGGGGCCACTAATGCTGGTGCCTGGCAGACAGGTGGTCGGTGCCAATTAGAGCTCACTGTGGGCGCAGAGATGAAGGAGCCAGGATGGCAGAAAAGGGCAGATAGGATCGAGACGTGCCGTGTCATGCTGTGTGTCTGAATGTTTTGTGCGTGTGTGTGTGTCTGCTGACAGACGGAGAGGGAAGTCATGTGGATGTATGTTAAACTAGTTGAAATGCTCCTGATGTGTGATTAATTCAAAGTTGTTTTTTTTAAAAAATAATATAACTCTCCTCTTAGATTAAATGCCCGTCTTGCGTCAGCTGTGGCGTAGACGTTGTGTATTTTTACGTGCATGTTTGTGTGTGTTATGTGTTTATGCTGCAGGCTAGGGCAGAGCTGTCTGGTGTGGCATATTACATGCAAATTGTGGTTAATTACAGCTGTTAAGGCTGTTGCCAGTTTGAAAAAAAAAATAAAAAAGCTTTGCTGTGCTCGCTGGGAAAATAATCGCTCTCATCCTTATATGTACATAGAGAAAATCCATCGTTGAGCTCAGTTTATTTTGAATATATTTCATAACCGTTGCTGTCATCAAAATAAAAAATAAACCCCAATATTGACAGAAGAGAGACAAAAACTTCGTGAGAAAGTTGTGTTTACATGACAATTCGTGGTAAGAGGGTGGATATTATTCCTGTTGTTTCAAAACAAATATGTACGTTAATGTCATTCTTAAATATGATCATCTGTGTACAGTTTTATAAAAAAAAAAAAAACAAGGAAATTGTCGGACCAAGCTCCCGTCCCATCTCTCCCTACAAGACAGAGTATCAGGTGGAGTCAGCTTGGTACGAGCAGTGCGACGGCAGATCATATGTTGAACCCGACACTGACAGCAGTGTGCTAAAAGAAGACTTCTCTCTGCAGGACGTTTTTTTTTTCACGAGGCGATAAGTGGTGATAATCTCGCTGGGTGAGCAAATAGGGGTACCATGGGGTAATTCATATCTGCCATCAGAAATTCTGGTTTGGCAGGTTTGAACACAGGAAAACAAAGTCTAACTGAAGTTGCACCCTGTGGAGTTTTTTTATTTTTTATTTTTTATTTTTTTTTAGTAAAGAGTCTGTTTCCATTGAACGTTTCTCACCGAATGCAATACGTGCTTCCTTGAGTGTGTTTTTCTTGCTCGCAGTCTTTTCCAGCTGTCAGTCAGTGGAATAATGTGAAACAATGGTCTGGACTGTCTGTGCATGTGCGTTCCTGTGGCACAGGACCCACCCTTTAAAAACACTGCTCTATAACAAATCATGACTGCCCACTTCATTAGTCCAATGAATCAAATATTAAAAAGAAAATCTAATGCCATGTGTATTTTGAAAATGATGAACCTCCGCCAAGAAGGTTACTGGTGTAGTTCTACTAGAAAGTGCCACATTCTGGTATCACGTCATTCCTAGCTCCGACTCCCGATGGAAAAATGGAAACATAACATGGTTTGTCAGCAGGATTACACAAAAACTGCTGAACAGATTTCCGCAAAACTTTGGTGGCGGATGGGTCTCAGCCCAGAATGAACCCATTTAACTTTTGGTGCAGATCTGGGTGAAGGAAACTTTTCTTGCTTTCTTTAACGATGCATGATGGGGCGTTTTCTCCCTGACATTTTTGTTAATATCTCAACAGTGCATGGATCTCGATGAATAAAACCGAGATTCTATTTTATTTAGGTGGCTGGTATCTGTGAGTGAATACAAAAGAGGATTGTTGGGCGTTGGCTGAGGTGTACGCTCTGAGTGCCAGTCCAGTTTATAAATGTGTTGGCTAACATAAATGACTCTCTGCTTTCTGTCCTTATGAAAAACATTAAAGGAATATCAGAAAGCTCCTCATCGCCGGGCTTACCAGTGCCGAGGCTTAATTATAACCTGGCTTGAAAGCTGAGTAACTCCAAATGTTTTTGAGATTTGACATTTAAACATCTTAATATAGTGCAGATATTAAAAAGAACAAGTATAGACAATTGAATGGGATTGTAGAGGAAGACAGCACTAAACCACACACAACGACCAACGCATTTGTTCTCCGACAGCCTCAATAAGCACATCATTAACAAAACAGATCGCCCATAACAAGATAAGCTTCTCTCCTGCGAGCGACGAGCTCTAATAACTCAGATCACATTTATCATTCTAATGATCGTTGCGTGCATGCACGCATTTTTTTTTTCTCCTCCGCGCGCATGTGATATGTTCATTTTGACGCAGCAGGTCTGGTTGTCAGTTGGAGCCCAGAGCGAAAAGGTCCGGAGGTTAATGAGCTCCGACTGTGGGCCGTTTGTCGGTAATGAGAGCTGACAATGACAGCGATGGCAGCTGAACAGAGTCGTACACAACCAGACTCGCCTGGCTGTGAATGAGGAAAACACCACAGTGAGGAGTCGGAGGGGAGCGACTTGCTCCCTGACCGGAGCCTCCTCCTACGCAAAAAAAAAAACCTGCCGTCACTTTTGTTTAAGTTGCATAAGCGACACGAGAACAGTTCTGTTTTGAAATCCTCCGGGTTGAGGCTCTCGCACTGAGAGTGTCAGGTCGATACTGCAGCTGTGCAGAACCTGTTACTCATGAATGATAGTGGCCCGGGATCCAGCTGAAGCGATGCGGCGACTCTGATGTTGAAACTCTTCCCATGCAGAACAACATAAGTCAAGAAAGTGACAGGATCTGTCTTTGTACGTCAGCCCGGGGAGATAATACTGAGGCTATTACTCGACGCGCTGCCAACTATCATCATCTGAAATCTCCCTCTGCCAGTAAAGGCTGATGTCAGTCAGCGTGTGAATCAGCTGAAAAGACTTGTGTGGAAACCGTTCGCACAACTGAAACATGAGCTTCTCTCCCCTGGTTCAGGCTGATACTTCATAGTAACACGAGCCCTGCTGCAGTGCATTTGCAGTCACGCGGACCTGTAGTGGGCCCTGGTCTGGAATGCGCATTGACTGAAGGGCTCTCACGCAGGTCTCGGTTCCTCTCGGGCTCCCCAGAGAGAGCGGCGCTCTCCGGCTTCGCGGCCTACAAAACACAGAGACGTCATGCAGGGGAAATACCAGCGCGAGACCATTGTTTGAACGTGGATACTCTATCTTCAGATCATTCTGGAGCTGGGAACAACGGCTGAACTCTGACACATTTCTCCGCTCCTTTCGCCTCTCGTGACACAAATTACGTCAGGAAATCTAATATTAATGATCGTACTAGTTCAGCTGGAAAATAGCTTAGTACGGAGTAGTGGATGGAGGGCAGACACTCGCAGAAGGCGACTCTTGAAGTTTTCTTGCGCGGGCTCAAATGTCTAAATGGCGTTTGCTCAAGCTGTAGCCATTCAAGACAAGTGGAGTCATCCGTCTCTGGCTTTCAAATAATACACGGCGCAGTGAGGGCTGCAACTAACTGTTACTTTACTTAACATTAAATTGTCAGCAGACTATAAAGAACATTGTTGTCATTATGTAAAAGACTTCTGTGTGATGGAAATAGTTCTATTAAAGTTAGCATGCTAACCGGCTAGCTCGTATCCACTGTTTACCTCAAGAGGTGTGACAATATGCCACACCAGCACACCCCCCGGGGCTCCAAGCTCACAGTCCTTAAGGAGCAGGATCCAGCAAATGTTTGACATTGTTTGCTTGAAGATGACTGAAACTGTAAATTTATCACCAAAATAGTTGCCGATTAATTTACTTTGATTCCACAAATTGATTTATCAGCTCATCGTTGCAGCTCGAGACACTTCATGAGAAAAATAATCCAGTTTGTCTGATAAGGAAAATAAATACCTTAAGTCACTGCTGTCTCACCTTTTTTTTGTTTTGACACTGCATCACATGCTTCTTTTCCCCTCAACTAACGATCCCTTCCCTTCTGGTTTTCAGGCCATGGTTGCCTGTTACCCAGGCAACGGGGCAGGGTACGTCCGCCATGTTGACAACCCAAACGGTGACGGACGCTGCATCACATGCATCTACTATCTGAACAAGAACTGGGATGTCAAGGTACCTTTCTAGTGTGAAAATGAATTTAAAAGGTGCACTCACTTATTGATTAATTTTCACAAGTTGATAAAATCAATAAACCACTCAAACGCAATTTCAATTTCCTTTCTAACTTTAAACAACTTTTCTGGGGAACTTTGGGATCCTCTAAGCTCAGCTTGTTTATTTAGTTATGGAAATATATTCATCAAATAAATATCTGAGTTTGTATCATCACCTTGGTAATATTATGAATATTACCATTCCCAGTTTTCTTTCCCCTAACTACATAGTGCACCATTAATTGATCTCGTGCTTGAACGTCTCTCGGTGTGACCTTTATCAAAGCAAATCTTCCAGTTTTTTTTTTTACTTTAAACTTGTACACCAAGTTGATTGTGTGACTGTGGCTGTGCTCCCTGTGTGTGTGTGTTTGTAGAAACAAGGAGGGATGCTGCAGATCTACCCCGAGGGCAAAAGTGTGGTGGCCAACATCGAACCTCTGTTTGACCGGCTGCTCATCTTCTGGTCTGACCGCAGGAACCCACACGAAGTCAAGCCAGCCTACGCCACTCGGTAAGTACGCTCCTCAAACGCGCTGGAGTCCGCTCGCACACAAACTCGTATAAAGTTATGCCATGATTTTATTTCTGTAAGGGAAGAGCCAGGGCTCACTGCCAAAATTGCCGGTTGTGTAAATCTAGCATATTTTAGTTCACTCTCCTGTGTAAATACACACAATATAATTAATGATGTGTTGGTTATAATGGGAATAAACTGCAAATGAGTGTTTAAATATTTTAACACTGTTTGCACAGAAAACAATATTACATTAATTATACATTTTTAATATACAAGCCCGGCAGGTTAAATAGCACAAACACACACAAACACACACATGCAGACACACACAGACGAGGAAAGAGTCTTTTCTTTTCCGTTTCCTCTTTCCAGCTCTCCTCAGGTCATGAACTGATTTTTTTTTAGGAATCAGTTAAAAAGTGACATAAAATAAAAGTATATTGAAAGACAGAAACCCCGATCCACATCTGGTAAACTTTATTTGATGCTCACATGAGATAGGCACACTCAAACGCTTGATCGCACCTGCACACACACAATGCTTTTTAAATCGCAGCAGCCGATAGTTGCGTCCTCGACACATACCTTTCCACTCCTTTCCAATCTGACTGCTGGGGGGCGAGGTGGAGCCGGAGGCAGGAAGTATGTGTTTCCTGAGGGGGTCGGCGGGAGGAAGAGGGGAGGAAGGTTCGATTGCAGGGCTCGTGCTGGAGAGGCACAGACATGAGAGACAGGAATAAACAACACAGCCCCACAGGAGAGACTAGAAGCCGGAGACATTAACCCTCTGCTGGCCTGAACGTCTGCTACCCTGGACAGCCAGATAACCCAATGAAGACATTTCAAGACTAGATTTTTATGTCATACAAGACATTTTCATCTCTCATCAAAAAAGCATCTTTCTAAGATCAGTTTTTACCCTTTTAAGCTGATATTTTTCAGGCAGATTTATCCTTATCGCACCCAGTTGCTGATTAACATTTATACATGAGCGAATTGGCCAGGCTGAAGTGGAACTGAACTCATCTTTTCTTTATTCACGGTTGTTTTTTACCGTCCCTCCTGAGTGATCCAGTCACAAGTGGACATCCTCAAGCTGTCAATTCACACCTGGCATTAAGGAGGCCACGAGTGACTTCATGATTAGATCTCACTTCCGCGCTCTACATGCAAATACACACCTACATCACTGGAAACAAACCAACACAACGCTATGTTTACTGAATTAACAACAAGGTCCAAATAGTGAAGAATGTGTTGTCGACAGTGCTTCACAACATTTAGACAGTTTCTCCTACACAACAAGTCTCAATATCCAGGTTTCTTTTTTTTTTTTAGGGGAGTCTGGGTAATATCTCCGAGGATGACTCAGAAGTATCATTCAATAGTTACTGTTTACTGTATTTATACATTTAGACATGTTTACCATCAGTATGTTATATTCTTTGGTGAATGGTGAAGCAGTTGAAACTGTGTGTTCAAGCAGCTGTTGGGAGGTAGAAAACAGGGAAGCAGACATGAACACAGGCTGGTAAAGAGATGCTACAACAAACGGACAGCTTTTCATAAAACCAGACAATTTGTTAAGGGAGTCTGGGGACATTGTTGTTACTTGTTAGTTGAAACAGGGAGCCCGAACACGCAATTTACAGATCAGATCCCTCAGGACGCATGTTGATACCAGGTCTGAACAGCCTCTTAGTCTCATTAAAATCTCTTTGTCCTCCTTGTGTCTCACAGCTACGCCATCACAGTCTGGTACTTTGATGCCAAAGAGAGAGCTGAAGCTAAAGAGAAGTACAAACTGGGTAAGCTTCTTCACTGTCCTAGCCTTTTGTCGATGCACTTACACGTCTGGTTATATTTGTTAATACTGTGGCTAATATGCTGTCATTTGTGTGTCCCCAGCAACAGGACAGAAAGGTGTTCAAGTGCCTGTCACTCAGAACAGCAGGACATAAATCTCATCTAATCACTGGAGATGTGCCTTCCTGAACTGCTAATGGACGCCGAGATCATAAAGGGAGACACTGTTTGACTGTCAGTTATCTCGGCAGCGACCGTGCCACTTTTTACGGTGTCAGCTGTACGTCACTGGCTGTGTGATGTAATGTTTTCCTGCCATGTGATTGGGCCGCCGATCAAAGAGGTGGCAGATAAAGAGCACAATGGACTGGATTGTGTGGCAGAGGGGAGATCGGAATTGCGCGCTGTGTCAAGAAAACGGAAGAAGGAGAAGAAGAAAAAGGACTTCGACCTCTCACTGAATCATGTATGAAGACAAGACAACTGAAAACACAGACTCCTTTATTTGATTTTGTTGCAGTTTTGCCTGTTCAGATATCAGTGACATTGTGGTGTGGTGAGAAATCATTGTTTTACTCTTCTCTGGTGTCGCTTTCATTTCAAAGAGAGGTAGAATGAATCGGTGGACGGACAGTGGGGGGCGGGAGGGTAAAGGGACGCAGGTCTGTGATTTGGTCCCCTTGTCTCATGATGTGGGCGAGTGTGTATGAATGGTCGGTTGTAAAAGACAGAGACTCAGAAAAGCGAGGTATCAAGTGGTTGTCGACCACGATGCAGTCCTACAAGTCTGTCCCGGCACAAGCACTAAACCTAAACATTACAGGGACGCACTTAAAACGTGCATGAGGACAACTCCAAGCTGTAGTTTCAATCTATGTGGCACACAAGTAGAGTTCAGGAAGTGAACCAGGACTTCATTGCAATGTCTGGCTAATATTTTTAAAAAATCACGTCACAAAATGATTAATTCCTCCCCCTTTTTTTGTCGTTGCATTGTGTGAAACAGATTTTGAAGACTGCCCCTGCAAAAAATAGCTTGCCTTGACTTGAAACATTTTTATTACATGTGCATTTACCATCAATTTTTATTACATATGTTCAGTGTAAAGTGTCAGATTTAAAGCAAAATGTAAGAATTGCTGTCGAATTTTTCTCAAAAGACATACAAGGCAGCATATCACCAGAGTAACCGCTAGCTGCTGCTAACTGCAGCCGCTGCCAGCTAGTTAGCTCGGTTAGCAATTCAGGCTGGGAGCTCGGGGACCAGGTGCCTGTCATGTCCACTTTTCCACCAACATTGGAATATGAAGAAATAAGACATTATGCCAAAGTTAGCATGCTAACCAGCTAGGCCCCAACCCGTCCTGTTTCTTAATATATACGCCTAGTCTTAACCACTAGCTGCACGGCTAACTGAGCTGACGAGCTAATGGCAGCTGCAGTCAGCAGCAGTCAGCGGATACTCTAGAATTGTGCTGCTGCCTGTTTGTTAGGAGTGGCCTTGGACAGGTTACCAATTTTTAACACATTACATCTCTAAATGTGACCCTTTACATTGAACTTGTGTAAAAGAATTAGATGGAAAATGATCATGTAGTTGAAATACTGAGAGTCACTGTTTTAGGAAAATTATTTTTATGAGCATAGAGAACACAAAGCTTTTCTTCATAACCGTGGAGCAGTGCTCTCTGTAGGACTGAAGTACACGACTCACACTTGAGACAAGAGGCGAGCTGTGCGGCGACACGGGGTCAAAACAGGGTTTGATTAAACAGAATGTGTTTTCTGTGTCGCTGTGTGTGTTTGTGTGTGTATGCTCATTAGCTTCTCTTATCTGTTCTTAACGATATAGAAACAGCACGTATCACCAGAGTGGACGCTATAATACAAACCTGCCCAAACGAACACACACCTGTACACGTAAGACCATTTACAGTCTAAAGCACAGCGTTTAAGCATACACTGTATGTGAACTGCAGGGTCAAACTACTGTCTGCTTGTGTGTGGGATCGAGTGTCTGTGTGTAAAAATGTGTGTGACGATTGCCACCGTCTAGGAGGGTCACAGATGTTTTCTCAGTGTGTTATGGTTAAAGAGATGGTTATTTTTTTCTTTAAAAAAAAGCACTTTATTGTTTGAAAATACCATGCGTGAATGATAGAAAAAAATATAACTGAAAATGTAGATTAATGCCTTTATGCTGTGGATAATATGGTCATTCAAATGCAATAGATACTAAAACAATGAGAACAAATGGAAATTGTTTGCCTTATTCTTTTGTTTTGTTTTGCAGTATTTAATTAAAACCTGTCTGTTTTTGTACACACAGTATTTGTAATTGATTTAGTGGGAACAAGTCTGAGCTGAATCCCAGTTTTTATTCAACTGAGAGAGATGAGAACAACAGGGCAGCACCTGACACATTCTGAAGATTAAATACAGTTGATGTCAATCATGTACACCAGGCTCTCTGTCTGTTACAATGGTGCTTTTGACTGACAAAGTCCAATATAATGTCCATAGATATGAAAATGTGTATTGTGTGATAACCATACATTTTCATACATGGTATATCGTAACATAGATGTACCAGTACAACCCTATATATGGCTACAATAAACATTAAGACTGCCCCTTAAAGGATACGTTTATCATTTTATTGTGGGTTACTACTAGAATAGATTTACTTACTCCCCCTCTGCCTGAAAGGTCTGTTTTAGCTCCTGTTTCCTTAAGGCTCCTCCCCCTAAATACCCAGTCTCCTCTGATTGTTCAGCTCGAACACGCCTGAGCCGTCATTGCTAACAACCACAGAGCAGCTGTGCTAAATCAAATCTTACGTGCCAAACTAGCTGCTAGGCATAAATAATGCAAATGTGTGATGTGGTGATGTAGTGTGATGTCAGAAAGTCACAGAATTAAAGGCTGGACTTCTGACGAGGCGTTTAAGGAGCAGTGTTTTCTCTGGGAGAGAGGAGCCTCTGTTGGCGATAACTTTATAACTTTCAGGATCTTTTACATGAACATATATGAGGAACATATATAAAACACTGAAGGAAAGAAAAACATTGAAACCATAATAGGTCTCCTTTAGAAGTCTGACCAAAGCTTACAAAGCTGTTGAACCATTTCATTTTCAATCATTTTCTAGTCTTACTGTGAAGAAAAGTACCCCCAAGCTCCTGTGTAATTAAGGTCTATTTTAAGAGACAAAAATTGAAAACAAATCAAAGTAGCAAATTAGTCTTTAATTACAGCATTCAACCTGGATAATGCTGAGAAGAGAAGAGTGATTGTCTCCATGGCTATTAATAAACCATGCGCTTTATGTTGCACAAGATACACAGACACATAGCAGAAGACATATTAAACATTATAATCAAATTCTGGGATAAAAAGATGATGTTGTTTCGAGTTGACATGGATTTGTCACAGTGTTAAAGTCCTCCAAGACCATTCAGAAACAGCCTTGTCTGGTACATCTAAGTAATGTGGATATTCCCGAGGTCTTAAGCAGACAAAGCACCTGCCAACAAGTAGAGTTAAATTTGGCCTCATGATTCATACTGTAAATGGTAAGTAAGAGCTTGCCAAGCTCTGTATCACAGACTAAATGATTTACGCTGGAGCATCAAACTGAGCACGCCAGATTCAAGGAAGGTTTATAAAAGTTGACAAAACGCAGACTGCTGTGGTTTTATGTTCAACTTATCAGTGAGAGATCTATGAAGAGAAAGCACAATGCCATTCTAAGAGGCGCTTCTCGTTGCTTCTCTTACTGTGCTTTTGTTCCCTTGAGCCTTATAATTAGGAAGATTAAAACCGATATAAAGACATTCAAGAACAAGAATGCTTTGGGTTTCTCACCAACCACATACACTGGCCAGTTCACAGTTATGGACACAACGTAGGACATGATTGCATAGGATTTTGTTGGATTCAAGGTCAAATTAAAATGGCAAACCAAAGGACCGGAGCTGATATAGGCCAACTATTTAATGCAAGCATTGTGAGGAGTCTGTGAACTGGACATAGAGAGTGATCATTCAACACGATTGCAAAGTATTAGAAAAACAGCCTCAACATAAAATCAAACAAATATAAAACCCTGCCACCTTTCTAGCTTCAAATAGTGGGCTGGGGACCTTATATTCAGTTGTGGAAAAAAGTTGAGCTAATTTCTAAGTTTGTATTATAACCTCATTGATTTTGTGCCCCTTTGTTGAATAATTATAATCATGAGTGAGTCCCCAGAGCACCACAGAAAGATAACTTAAGGCCATCAAAGTTTCTTTAACAGAATTCTGGTCATTAGGGGGCAGAAGAGCTCCCAAAATAAATAAATAAATAAATGAATACGAGTTAAGCAGCCCATTTAAAGTTGTCATGAAGTTGTTTTAGCTAGCAATAACTTGTTAGCTAAAGAAACATTGTCACGCATGAGTCGTCATTTTTGCCACCCGATGAACGCAAGTCCAGTATTCACTTGTTTTATCTCTGTTTTGGTCTCCACTGACAATATATCTGGGTCTCCATCTGTTAAGCTAGCTGCTTCTTCACCAGCCGCCTTACTTGTTTCTGACAGTGTTTTGTAAGCGTTTGGTGCTTGGCAGGTAATTTCACATTACATCACAAAGACAGTGTGTTTATCCTACTGTACAGTTTATTTGTTGGAAACAGAAAGGAAGAGGAGGACTAACGTCATAATGGACATTTGCTGAATAATACAGCACAACTTGAGAAGGGAAAACAATAAACCAAAAGATGCTGCTGGATTGCAACCATCTCAATGCGGTTAATTCACTCAGTTGAACATAGTTTTGCAGTTCACTCATGTATTCATATTGACAAGCCAAACAAACTGTATATAGAAACAGTGTGGTCAGAGCGACACAATGCACCCTGAGAGTCTGGCTGCTGTTTTGGAGCACTCTCCCAACTTCCTCCTTTCTTCTGCACACTCCCGGAGCCTGACCGGAAATATGACCTGTACAAGAAACTTAGTTATGGTCCGAGGGGAATTCAAATGTCACCTGCGGGACTAATATGCTTCTGTTTGATGGTCGCTCTTAGTTCCTATGTGATGTGGCCCTTTGTGTGAGGTGGCATATAACTAGTACTGATATGATAATCTACTTTTTTCGATTCCTTGAATCATACATTTTTTTCGTTCAGACTTCTCAAATGATAATTATTTCCTCAAAACAAGAGCCACGCCTTATTAAATTGGTCTAACAGGCCTGAAACTTCTAAATCTACTCCACTAGAACTCAGCAGTTTAAGAAACCAAGTGCCAGGAACACCAACAGAACACTGAGCCAGCCCTAATCATGGCTCTTTATCCATCATTTTGTTCAATCAAAATGTACCCGGTCGAGCCCACGAAAAATGTGCTGAATGAACATCCTAATGATTACACCCCTGACTTCTCAGAAATCTGCCGTTCTGCCTTTTCTTTTATATAAACAGTGAGGTCAGTATTGTATTAAACTGTATTGGATGAATATTTAAATCACTCCAGGCTACCTTTTTGACAGCATCAGCATTATTTTTTACTGGATATGTATCTGACTGATGATTGTTCTTCTCATGGACAAAAAACAGAACAGAGTGATTGTTAGGAGATTCATCTTTGTCCTTGTGGCAGCAGAGGTTCAGGCAGCTTCATGGGAAGTAGTAGAGTTTGTTGCGGTCGCCTCCCTCCACCTCGTGGTTGATCTCCCTCACAGCGGTTCATGTCAGATTTGTCCTGCAGTGTCACGTGAAACCAGCAGAGGGCAGAATGTGACAAGGTTCATGTGTTCTCTTTGTGGAGTTTGGCCTGATGTAAGCCTTGCCAGTCATTTCTCTTTGCATTCTCTCTGGCTACTGGAATGTACAGATTGTGATGCAGAACACACACACACACACACACACACACACACACACACACACACACACACACACACACACACACACACACACACACACACACTCGGTCATACTGAAAACACACCCAGCATGTGAGAGATGCACACGAGGTGTTAGCAGGTGCAGTCCATGTAATGGAAACACAGCCCTCACCTGCTTTGGAGCACTAAAACTCATGTCATGCATGTGACATTTTTGACATCCTACTGTCGTTGTGGAAGTAAATGTTGTCTTAATTGGGATCTTAGATTTTATTTTGGCAGTCTAGTCACAATGATGCAATCCTTCCATACTGTTACTGTTACTCCTACTATTAACAGTTATACAACCGTGTTGTTCAGTGTCTGGCTGTGTAAACAGTGACTGCTGTCTCAGTGAGTGTCCCTGTCCTGTCTCTCTGTCCTCAGCTCTGATCTCTCATACAGGTTCAATTTTCCCGACAATTTGAAATGTTTTTCTTTCCCCTTTTATAAGTTTCAAAATGTCTTATTTGGACTCCTCACTGTTTTCTTGTAGCCTGACGATCTTGGTGTTCCATTGCTCCTACGCACTAATTTACCAGAACATTTTCCTTCTTTTTTGTAAGTTTCAGTACGTCCTGTTCTGGCTGGCCTTTATCCGTATTTTGTCCCCATTTGGCCTTTTGTAGACACTGAAAACTCTGGATGTTTCTCAACTAAATACCAAAAATAAATGTAAATATTTGGGTTGAATACAACAAATGATCTAAAACCACACAGCCCAAATATCACATACATATCACACACCTGTAACATATTGAACTATAAGTATCAACAATCTTTTGTTACACCAGCATATCAATATCACACTATATTAAACCATATCTCCAACCACCAGTTTGATAAATGTTGCGAGAGCTTCTCGTTTTCCGGTTCTAGACGAGCCCCTGGTCAGAACACAAGAAATGTGTCAAAACTGATGTGAGCGCAACTGAACAATGAGGTGTGTGCAATATATCACAAAATGAAAGCAGTGCACGGGCTAAGGAAGTGTTAAAGGTGCATGAAGGGTGGAAGAGCCTTTGGGAGAGAGAGGCAGGACATAGACCCCCCACTGTCAACTACTGGTTGGCCATGACAGCCTC
This sequence comes from Diplodus sargus, assembly GCA_903131615.1. NCBI lineage: Eukaryota > Metazoa > Chordata > Actinopteri > Spariformes > Sparidae > Diplodus > Diplodus sargus. Next base: position 9,328,476 of record CAEMYA010000018.1, on the reverse strand, counting down.
CAAGTCAGAAACAAGATAAAAACAGTAACATAATTTAATAGAAAACAGCTCCAGCCTGACAAAGATGACCACATTATATCTGAATGGCTATCACATCAACACAGCACCGTGGCCGCCCATCGTCTACTGCCACCCCGGAAACCTGTGAGCCCGAGGTCCTTGGTGCACGGCAGTTTCTGAAATCAAATGCTTCATATTAAAATGAGCGTGGACATTACCCAACTCGGTACAAATGTGGTTCTTACATGAACAAAGGAAAATAAAGAGTACGGCCAGCATAAACAAAAAAAAGTCAATCTCTGCGCGCAAAATGACAAATGAACAAAGTTCACAAAACTCCAGCCACCAAATATGCACAAAAATTGAATCGACGCTTGAGCACTAAACCAAAGTAACACACCAAAAGATTCCTCTGAATAAAAGGTTCACTAAGAAATTGAGGAAGCCTTGTTACAAAGCTTGAACAAGGAACCAAACAAAGCGCGGGCTGCAGCACTACTACTACTACTACTTCCTCACTGCAGTTATTTTAGATTCTCACCTACAAAACACAGACCCTGTTTCTCTACACTGTATAGGATATTTATGACATCTTCATCATCAAGCAGATTGCATCATATGGAAGTACAATTATTTTCTTTTTTGGGCTTTTTCTGGGTTTATTTTTGCCGTCTACTCGCAATAATGCAATCCTTCCAAACCATTACACTTCCTATTAATAGTTATACGACTGTGTTATTTAGAGTCTGGGTGTACAAGTCGTGACTGCTGGTTCAGTGTGTGTGCCTCTCTCTGTCCTCAGCTCTGACCATTAATACAGGTTTTTCATGCCTCCTTTATCCTTGACACCAATTATTTTGGTGGTTGTTTCTCTTTCTCTCGTTTAAGTTTCAGAATGTCGTGGCTGTTTCTTGTAGTCCCACTGTTTCAAACAGTGGTTTAGATGTTCCAACTCATCCGCACAATATTTCGCCAGCGCATTTTCCGTCCTTTTTTAAGTTTCAGTATGTCTTGTTTTGGCTGTCTTCTTAAAATCTTTTTATTTCTCATCATGCTGCCTCTGGGTCCAGTCTTTAATTAAATTTCTTTGCGATTACTGCCTCAATACAGTCTCAATACAGTATTGCAGATGTTGTAATGGCTACAAGAAAAAACTAACACAGGAAGTGAGCTGTTATCTCCACATGGCCTCTCTCAATCATGATAAATGTTACTTACAAGACGTCCAAAAGTTGAAGTATGAGAAGAAGAACAAACCCTTCTCACAGCAGACATTTTGAATTGTTGAAGCAGGAAAAAAACAAAACACAGGTGACTTTAAAGGCTTTATTCCATGTAGTTGATTGTTCCACTGTGTCCAGTATTGTGCATGCTCGCTCAATGACATGACTTACTGGGACGCTTAAAGGAATGGAGCCATCGTTAACATCGTCACACCTGTGCTTTTCCTGCTTCAACAGCGAGAATGTTTGTCTATTGTGTGTGCTATAGATCTACACACCCACACACACACACACACACACACACACACAAGCCTGGTGAATAGACTGAACAGTTTTCTTTGTGGCTGTGAGCAGACAGTTGTGACAGTTCTGTTGCCCGGTCGTCCTTTCCTCCGGGTCTTGCTCCTGAATATTCTTCAGACTCGTGTGAGTGTGTGTGTGTGTGATTGATTTTTTTGGATCAATCTGAATTCTTGTCTTTATTGAGGAAATAGCATCCATAACAGAAGAACATCAAAGTGAAAATGGCAGGAATGCCATTCCTGAAACACCTTCTTGTGCAATAAATGAACAGCTTTGTTCCTTTGTATTTCCCCTCCCTCGTCTGAGTGTGGGACCAAAGGACAGGTGGACCTAAAAAACAAGAAAGGCAAATATATTGCGGTATATAACGCTATAGAAATACATTATTTAAAATGTGGGATATATTCTGCTACAAGAGAGTGATCTTTTTTCTTCGTGTATAAAATATTAATTTACGTAATTCCTACTTTATTGTTCAATGTTAATCAAAGCACAATCTTGGGGTGGCGAACACTTTAAACGGACAAATGAAACCAGCTTTTGGATGAAAGAGAACAAACAAACAAACGCATCCACTAAATTCTATCACGTGATTAGAGGAGCTGCTGACCTAATGATCAACTACATTCCAAGAAAACGACTGCAGAAACATAATTCAAGCACTCATCCATGACGTTGAGGAATAACCTGTTCACACGTCCTATAGCAGGGCGTTCTCCGCCACCTTTCCTGTTCAGCCTCTTTGCGTCATGGTCATTATGGGTTAAGCTGTCAGTGCTTTTTTTATGTTGTGGTACGTGATCCTCTCTCACTCGCACACACTCAAACACACCCCCAAAAGCCTTCCTCAGGAAATTTGATGTCTGGCTTCGGCTTCACATTGATGATCTTGGTGTATGAGTGCATGCCTTTGATGGTAGATTTTTCTCCATCCGTAAATCACCACACAGTATCACATATTCACTTGAAGCAACATTATATATTGGTACAGTATGGCTACTTCGGACCGATCTATTCATTGTCCTGCTTTGCTTCTCTCTGTGGTTCCTCTCTTAGGTTTACCTGACATGGCTGAGTTTGGTGTTGTACCTACAGCATCATAATTAAAGTGGAAACAAACTTCCCCACCCTATTGTTTCCAAGTGGTATCATCGTCGGCGCCACTGCTGCAAAGACAACTGGATCACTCAAGTTTACCCCAGAGTGCCAACTACCAACAACACAGGACAAAATTATAGACAATAGTACATAGTGGTGACGTGACAGCAGATATAAATGGTGCCAGTCAGACTTTCATTTTCCAGAGAGATTCTTTGCCCACTGGCAGAAAAAACTGCATAAAAATGGAAGGTTTAAAGGGAACCAATTTAACCGTTGATCGTGTCATTATTCTATGGCCATTAGTCTGTGCAATCAACATTTACTTCATAATGATAAGTTAAAAAAATGCCATGTTTATTGCCGTATAATGTTGCTCCAGGACCATCACTGAAACTGAGCGAAAGGTCCACTCAGGAGCTGGTTGTTACAGGGGAATGGGTCAAACAAGACCTTTAGACTTAGTTGACCTGAGAAGAGAGTTATGTTTTCACCTGTGTCCATTGGTCACTTGGTTTGTCAGAAGGATTACACAAAAAAAAGATGACTAAGCGTATTTCTATGAAACTTAGATGAAGGATGGGTCTCGGCCCAGAATAGACCCATACATTTTTGGATTAGATAAAGGGAATGTTTGTTTCTCAGTTGCCAGATAGGGCATTTTTCATGACATTTGCATTAATTTCTCAGGGAATAATGCGTGGATTGTGATGAGAAAAATTCTGCCATATTTCATTGGCTGAAATTGTTTGTTTCCAGTTTTCTGTCGCAGTTCATTGGGGATACAGCAACAAAACCATTTCATTAGCTTTAGGAAAAGATCATGGCTTTGGTTCAGATATTACCTTTCATGTTAGCCACACGTGCTTATTAGGGCCTATTGTTTTTGTAGTGACCATTTTTTGTCTCAAATGATCACATTTTTCACTGCGTGAACATACCCCAAAACTCACCAAACTTGGAATATACTCTCACCTGCCAGAAAATTTCATATCTATTCTCGTCCTCAATTTCCACCACTAGGTGGCGCTATAAACCTTAAAAAACCTTATATCCACGCGTTCACTGAATTGTGCTGAATCTCGTGATATAGGCCACGCCCATTACCGCCTACGTTTTTTTTTTCGCAAATTCGCCAAATGTTGCAAACCTATGTTTTCAAACTCCTCCCAGGCAATTTCACCGATTTGCACCAAACTTTGCACACATCATCTGTGGAATCTCCTGACAAAAAGTTATTAAAACAATTTTAATTTTGATATTCCTAACAATACAATACAATACAAGTTATTAAATAACAACTTCCTGTACATTTTGCTCAAAACACAAAGTGTTGCATATCTCCACATTGGTCTGTCCGAATGACATGAAACTCAGGTGACTACTTCCCGATCAGCCCCGGAGGCTCTGTGCAAAACTTTGGCCGATGACCACTAGGTGGTGCTGTTGAAATGTAAGTATTTTATATCTCAACATCGCTTGGTTGGATTAAGACGAAACTTGGTACAATTTTTGCCAGTGTCCTCCTGAGGACACCTGACAAAACTGTTACCAATCAGCCACTAGGTGGCGCTCTGGTGGCAATCTAATTAAATAGTTGGCACTGTGCCCATACCATAACTATTATGTCAATGAAATTCATAGGCGTGGTATAGACTGGCCCTTGTATGACCAGCAGGGGGTGACAAATAACTCCCACATATTATGCTTGACATTTTTAAACGTTATTATCTATATGTGTTCCCTAAATTCATCTGAAATGTGTGATGTAGGCCACGGCAACTTTCATGGTAAATTTCCATTCGCAAAATAGCCTAAAATAAAAAACTTACTTTTTCCAACTAGGCCATTTGACGGTTTGCACCAAACTTTGCAAGTACCATCTGTGGACAAATCTTATCAAAAGCTTTCACCTACATCACACCTGGTGGCTGTGGGGGTGCAGTCCATTTTGATGCTTCGCCATAAAACCATCAAGTCATTATAACTTCCACATACAATTTGCCATCTACTCCAAATTTCTCAAACGCGTAGACGGTATTCCCCTGAATACATCTGCGCGGCACACCCCGATGGCAGCATGCCCTGATGCGCGTGGACTGCAAGGCCCGTTCTTCGCTGCTTGCAGCTTTAATTTTGCCAGTGTTTTTCCCAAGTTGTAAAGCTATGAAATCCCAGAAACTTGACTGATCATTAGTGAAATCAGTTGTCACGTTGTATGATTGAGGCCAACACAGTGATATCAGATCTGGCCTGTGTCTTAATGCTGACCGTTTTCACAATTTCCCTAACTTTCAGTATTACCACCTATTTTTGATGGACGTTCCGTAATTAAAAAAAATTTTCGTCCCCTTTCCGTGACATAGCCACTTAGGTTTCACGATGACACTTCAATTGAGGTCAAACATATGTCTTCCATTACTGTATGTTTGTTACCCCGGATGACTAACCTTTGGGCCGAGGAACTTTTGCCTCTTTTCTTGCAATACAACATTATTATGACACTTTCCTTCCACTTCCAAGTCCAGCATTATTTTTCCTGTAAAGGAAGGAGTGTGGTCGCTGTGAAGTGACCCAGACAGGCATAAAAGTTGACTTAAAGTTGCATGTTTCGTGTACTTTGTAATCATACGCGACCTCTCTGCAAAAGCAACTGCTCAGAACTGGAGCTGCAACACTGAGTCGATGGATTGATCAGCTGATTGGCAGAAAAGTTCAGAATCAATGAAATGTCAGGATTTAATGCTTTACTTGACACTAACCTGGACTATCAAAGACATCACCTTGTGATTGTGAGAAGTATATCTGCTCATTTCCCCCACTTCCCCCATTTTTCTGACATTGGAGATCATTATTGTTTCCGTCACACTGGATTTGTGTCATGCTCATTCTAGAGTAGAGCAAAACTCAGGGGTTATTGTTCGTGGCCGAGTCTTGCCAGAAATACTGAACACATTGCAGCGTCTACATATGATACATGAATAATATCCATCATCTTATAATCCTCCAGGTGTGGGAGAGAAGCTGTACTGTCATCAGAGAGTTGGACAAAAAGGTGAAGCTTTATGCTCAGGCAACACTACGATGAAATGGGGAGCATATAAATTGAAAATTACAACAGGGCATAGCATGCACTCCTGGGGGACACTGCAGGTAACTGAGAGGGAGGTTGTGATGTAGTTACCAAAGTGACACAAATGCTTTTTGGCAGGAATGATGAGAATTATGTTGCTTAAATAGGATTTTGTGTGTGTTTTCCATGGCAGGTTAAAGCTGCACAATGACAGGCCAGGCAAACTGTTTGTCTTTCGAATGGAAATGTGTCCATCTTTGGTGGCGTGAGTGATTGTTGCAGTCAAATGACTGTCTTTTGTATTTCAACATGTATTCATGCTGCATACACTGAGACTGTATCTGTATATTGTTTTTTTGTGTGTGCTTGGAGACAAACACACACACAGAAAAACATTTTTGTCGTAGGGTGTGTCTGGGTGTATGCCTGTGTTTTTGTGTGTGAGTCTTTTTCATTATTTCCGATGAATCCTTGAATTTTTAGTATTTTTCAGTTTCAGTTTGAGACATCAGTGGCAAATGTCAGTGAATTTGTGTCTTTCTTTGCTCCGACCTTGCTTTTTTGCCAAAGGAACATTGTGTCCTTCTCGCCCACAGTGCAAAAACATGTCATTATGGCCGACTCTCATCACCGGGCCCGGTCAGCATAGGAAGACTAACACATTGGCAGTAAATCAAAGGTGGGGCGGCGGGAGAAGCAAACATCTGAAACATGCTTTGAAATGTGTACATATTATTCATCTCATTTCCGAACTGAAATCGCAGGATTATGTCTTCCATGCTCCATGTCCTCTACTCTAAGGTCACACCTGTAGTTGCCATGGTGATGGATGTGGTTCTCCGGCACACCAGAATAATTAAGTGATTCCTTATGGCTGGTTCCCACCTCTCGTGGGCTGTGTACATTATAGTCAAATCAATACATGTGTATATCTTCACACACACACACACACACACACACACACACACACACACACACACACACACACACACACACACTATGGCATCTACTTAGTTTGTATATTGTGAGGCAGAGTTTTGTCATGCATTCACATGTTTTGCATGTGTGTGTCTGTGTTTGCATAATGACTTAGACTTGGGAGGTTCCCTCAAGGAAACTGAAGCTCCATGTCACACACAGCACTGTGACACACATATAGAGGATCAAAATCATATCTCTTTTATATCTTTATATATAAAGCCAAATATAATATACTATATATATATGCAAGAAATATACATATAAGTAAATAAATATAAAATAACACTGTAAGAACAGAATAGAATAATGTTTGTGTGTGTGTGTGTGTGTGTGTGTGTGTGTGTGTGTGTGTGTGTGTGTGTGTGTAAAACGACAGACATAGTTAAGGATGCTTGACTTGGTAGACTTTATAAATGTATGTGTCTGTGTGTCCCAGGGGAGCCATGCAGTGTGACTGTTCTCACGGGATGGCCTGTGTCTGAACACCTATCCCAGGGGCATCCCCGACCCAGCATGGGCTTAGATCGTCTGACCCCTCTGTCTGACCTCTGTTGGGGTCCTCCTACTGGGCCCCCCGCGAGCCCAGCCTATGTTGGCGTCTGTCTGTGCGAGCCCCCTCGGCAAGATTCTTTCAGGTCTGGTTTATAAACCGCCGGCGGGAGATAGTTTTGTCACATCCACATCAGCAACTTCTGAAAAGAGTGCAATATCAGCCCAGCAATGCAGTAAAGCTGCGGGGATGGTCCAAACTAAGTCAATGTGGGTGTAGTCGCAGACAAATGTTGAAATGGGGATCTGCATGATAAAACATGAAAACTTGAATTCGCTTCAGGTGTGTCCACAGAAAATCCCTCTGAGTTTGATATTTTGACATCAATCATAGCTAAATGCATCACTTTTTCCATAATGGCCTGACTCAAGGGATTTCAAACTCGGTATGTTGGTTGGTGACCAAAATAACCGGCAACTATTTGAATACTCGTCAAACTGTTATTGTAAATTAACCTATACATTGTATAGGTTCCCTTCATACCACCAAAACAGTTGTGAGAAGACATCTTTCATTGATCTGACTTGTTTCCGCACGTCTCATGAATGCTTGATAGGAACAAGATCCGGGGAATTTGTGGACAAGGTCAGCACCTTGAAATTCTTTGTGTGGGTGGTGCGTGTGAGGGTGGCATCAGCATCAATGCCAGGACCCGAGGTTTCCCAGCAGAACATGACATTGTAACGAGATGACCGATGTTAGTCACTTCACCTGTCAGTGGTTTTACCGTTGTGCCAGATTGTTACAGAGTGGCGTTAAGTTCCTATTGCATCAGCTTATGGTTCCTCTTAGGCCAAGCCAGTGTTTGATTAGGTAGCAGTATGCTGTGTAAGACATGCAAAAGAAGAGGATTAGGGCAGTAAGAAACTGGGGCAGAGGACGAAGATAATGCAGACTACCTTCACAGGGGCTACTAAGTCTGAAGGCTTGTGCAGCTGGAGCAGCGTTTTTCACGTCAGCTTTTCAGATCAGGTAGAAACACATTTGTCGGGTGACAGTAGGGAACTGTGTCAGCGGGAGCAGGAGCAGTTTATCCAGCCGACATGGCAGCACTGTGCCTCATCCAATCTACTACCGCAGCTAACAGCCAGAGCCAACAGGCATTATCGGCTACAGTAAGAGGATTAGGCTGCCATGTGGGTTCACGCACTGAGAGGGAGAGAAGAGAAGGAGAGGGTGGGGAGGGGGAGGGTGGCGGAGAGGTACAGCGGTGAATCTGGAGATCGAGGGAGTAGAGATTAAGAGATTTTTTTTTTTTTTTTTTTACATGCTCACTGTACTCTCCATTATGGGGAAATCCCAGCGGAGGTGAATCCAGCTCTGAGTTTATTACTGGGACCATGACAAGACCTCCAGCTGTGTTTTTCATTTAGAGCAGAATCCTTTAATAGCGCTGACCACTGAAATCATATTAAACTGAGTTTACAGTCTTCTATCCTCACAATATTGAAGGACTAAGATATGGTATTCATGAGAAAGTGGATGAACTGGGGGATTATGAAGGGGAAAAGCAAGACTGAGAAAAATATTCCAGTTATCAGGGAACCAGGGGCAGGAGGGGAGGAGATAATCACATATGAAACCTCATTGACGGAGTAGAAGAGTGTACTTAAGGGTAGTGTAATCAACACAACTAGATAATCTATGGTTGTTATGACAACAGAAAAGCTGTCGTCAACATCTTTCACCTCAGGTGTTGGTGACGTCATCATTGCCACGGAAACTCAGACATTCGAACCTCTAGATCAGTAAAACGGAAGTAAAAATTTAACACTGATTAAACCAACTTCTTAAATCACTCACTGGCACCTCTTCAGTGTCGCCCTTTGTTGAGTGTGAGGACAATGCTTTCGTCGAGGCCACGTCAAGGACAACAACAGCTCAGAAACCCTTGTGAGGGGAACAGTAAACACAGCAGTCACACCTCCGGCTCTCTTTCAAATCTTGTGTAAACTTGCTTATAGATCTGAGTGACCTCTGCTCCGGACAGGACCAGTTCCAGCCAGCTACTTCTCATGTAAACAGAGCTATGAATACACTCTTGACATGCTAGTATACAGCATACTGGACGTATAAAGTTACACACATGGCTGCATGCACACAAAATGACTCTTTCTTATTTTTTTTTTCCTAGATGATGTTTGATGCTTTCAGTTATCTGCCAGTGCCTCCTGAGAAAAAAAAGATTGTATTGTTTCCTCCAGTTAAAGCTGCAGTGGGTGATTCTGGAGAAGGTTGATCGATGAGTCTCATTTGCAGGTCGTCAAACACCGGGAGCAATCGTGTCAATTCAATACTGATTAACTTAACTGCTAGAAGCCTTACTACATGTGGAGGAGTGACATTCATTTTCACATATATCTACAAAGGGTTCAGTAACATATGGCCCCCGCAGCCTGTGACTACACTACACTCAGTTCATTCTGCAGTGCAGCTGGCCACACCTCACTCCTTCTGCAGCGTTTTGCCTGAAAGCCATATCGTATTTCATGTCAAGAAATGAACGTTGGCTTAGCCAGCTACTGAATAACTGAATACAATGGCAATGCACTTTAATGTCCCCAATGCTAACATAAGGGCAGTACAGTATGCTGGGCACATACTGTAGAAATCAGGCATGGTGAACACAGATACCACGTGATACCAACAGCGTTATACTACTGGCTGACAAACCTTGCTAGAAGCTCGAAGTCAACGGATCATTACGGACCTGACAAACATTTTAAAATGATTAGTTCACAATTATGATATTTTTTATTATAAAGCATATTAAGTGTATTATCAATATTTATTCTGCACCTTTACACACCAAAGAAACAAGATTTATCCACATTTGATGTTTATCAATATGACCTTCAAAGAATGAAGGCAGAGTCTAGTCTTACCCCAACAAGTTGCCCTCTAGTAGCTCCAACATTTGCGCAAACTAACGCAGGACCTGCACAGAAGTGTGGTTTACAGCCCGTTTACACACAAAACACCATTCATGACAAGCTGGAGCATGTGCACATGAATAGAGCGGAGAAGTAACGGCTGCTTCTACAATCTTTAAGATGTTGCTCTCTTTTGATGCTTTTTGAAACTCTCACAATGAGTCGGCAGCGGCAGCATAAGTCGAGCACTGTTGCAAGTGACACGTAGATGCTCACACAGGGAACAATCCACAGCAGTGAACTTTACTTTGAAACCTTTCAGCTGCTACTTTCTCAGAACAGATTGTGATTTACGAGACTCCCTCAGCATTTCAGATTTAAAAGAAGTCGGCGAAGACAGCATGAGAAACAGAACAATCATTCTCTTCCCTCAGTTCTCCTTGTTCTTTGGGCCCAGTCCTTATCTAGACAAAGAAAGCTAGTGAACGAGCACAGAGTAGGAGGTAGAAAACAAGAGACAGGGAGTGGGGTGGGCTGTTGAAAAGAGAAAATTCGGAGCCTTTCTGTGCCATACAGTATCATATGACTGCCAGAGCAGGGCCGCGGGTAAAGGAGCAGGGAAAGGGGAGGAGGGGCGCGGTGAGAAGGGCGTGTTGATCTCAGCAAATCAGAGCCCTCGCTCGCTCAGTCTAGTTTGTTCTGCCCAGGCCTGAATGTTCCCTGCAAATGTCCTGAGGGGGGAATATGTTGCGCGTGTGTTTTTAGTCTACAGGTTGCCTTCCCCCCACAACCCCCGACCCTCTCTTCTCATTCACCCAACTGCTCTCCGAAATGACCTCAGCCCCTGTGAGTTTCTGCCCAAATGTTAGAGATACTCTGGCACCTAAATCTGTAAACCACCTCCATACATAGATATCTGTTCAAGCTCTCAGACATAAATAAAAACATGCAGAAACATGTTTCAAATGATGGAATATATCATAAGAAACACCAGGTTTAACCGTTTCAAAGTTGACACAATACTGGCCGCACTGCTCTGCGTGTGTGCCAATCAGCCGAGTCCATTCATTCCAGTTGAAACCTCCATGATTTCAGATGTGTTTGTGAAAGTCTTCCTTCCATTTTTCTTGTTTGTTTGTTTGTTGTTTTCAATCGGGAATAGGCCCAGAGCATGTTGACAGCCACAGGAAGTTAGCATTGAAGTTAGCAGGGAGTTAGCATAAAAGTTAGCATGAAGTTAGCATAAAAACAAATTAGCTAACTGAATCATGGATGTAATGTAATTAAGAATACTAAAAGACAACATCCACCTCAGCCACAGTGTGACCACCCTGCTGCCGTCTGCCAAAAGATACAGAAGTATCCTTGTGTGGCATAAAGGGACTACAACTTTCAATTCTTTTTGTTGTCGAATGAGAATAAAATGAACCTTTAACCTCTAGTATGACTCGATGTATACCTTTTTTTCCAATTTAACAGCGTTGTTAGCTAAAATTGGTAGCCTGCTAGCTGTGTAACATGGTGTTTCATATGTCTTTCAAGAAAATATTATCAGAAAACTAAGTACACATTTGGCAGGCAAACCCCGTGACTTCTCTGTCGCCACACATTATTGATCCTGTTTTGTCAGCATAACGCTCCGTGTGCATGAATAAACTCAGTAAATTAGCTTCTCTCGCATACTACCAGTTGTGTTTCCATCCATCCTTAAAGATGTGCTTGTCCTCGTGTTGAACACTAGGGGCATACGTCCACGCCACTATAAACACCAGGGGCGTGTGTCCGTTACAAACACAAAACAAAACTGTGCAGAGAAGGAGGCATTACTCAAAATGATCAGTCAGGTATTCAAGAGTGTGAGAATCACAACTGATCTGACTGGATGGATAATTGCAGTGGGTGAATGCAGTTTTTGTCCCGCTGCAGTTTAGCATGGCACAGGTGACAAAAAACACAAACTGGGATCTGTGCACTGTTTGTGTGCTAGAGCACGACACACGTGAGGAATGTGAAATGTTGTTCGCATCTCACCTCTGGGCCTGCCCTTCGGTGTGACCATGTGAAAAGTGGAGGAAAGGTCTGGCTCACAGGGAAGAGAAGAGGGCAAGTGAATCATTAGATTCTTTCTTATTTAAATCATCTAAATTGCCGCACCTGATTTGGAATAATAATGGAGAGTATGAAGACAGTTGTTAGGAATGTGTTCATGACAATGCAGGAAAACAATGCGCCTGCACGGAGCAAAACAAGACCCAGAGCAGGTTACTCTCCTCTCTTTGGATTATGGATTGACCTCGGCCAAATGCAGGTCATATTCCAATACACACTGACGCGACACATTAACAGTAATGACATGCGTGCACGTGTAAATAGTAGTGATAGATGTCTGTGTCCTGAGGCTGTAACGGGGTGTGTTCTGATAAGCCTGGACTGAGCACAATGCTATGACCTCCACTACTACAGATGGAGAGATATGCAACGTATGCAGAGAGATCAAATGAACGACCGTGAGGAGAGGCAGGGTAACGGGAGAATGATTTCCATTTGTAGCCCTCCTCTAATTTCATCATCCAACACTGAAGAAGCAGAGGACGATTTAATGTAGACATGATGAAAATCTGGTGATATGAAGGTTCACAGAATCACACACTGATCAATGTGTGTCAGCAATGTTGGAAACAGGAATTAACCAGTTAGTAAGTTATTAATCAGACACACTTGTAATGGATTACCTATGAGAAGCCTCTGTCAGCATTTTAGCTTTCGAGCTAAAACCAGCCAAAGGAAAATGGTGCTGTGTAGAAGAGAGGAAGCATTATAGGGTTAAATATTTAAAGAGAACACATGTAGGGTACAAGAACAGCTTTCCAACACATGTTGTGGTTTGAGCTAGTTTCTCTTAAATAGATGTCTCGTGCTGTTGGACACAGTGTGTGAACGGTTAACACAAAATACAGGTTGGTCTTTGTATGTGGGGGAGGGTCGTGTGTGAAAGAATGTATGTAGGGATGGATGTGGAGACAGGATGCAGAGCTTTGCACAGAACCTGTTCCGTACAACAACCTGATTTGTTAGTATTCATCATGTCATAGAACTTAATCATTAATCAGTAATTCTATCATTAACAACCAACGTTTACATTTTGCTCTGTAAGATAAACATATCTGTAAATGTAATTGCCTGTCCATTTCAAAACCTGGTGCCCACATTACCCACAATGCAACACATCCCCTTGTGACAGCTCTGGAGGTTAGTTATCAGATTACATGCAGCCTTCTCTGGAGCCACAAAAGACTTTGTACTACTGTTTCTCATTTGCAGTTGCACTTCCCCAAGACGTAAACACATGTTAATGTGTATGATTGCTGAAGTTACCCTTTAAAGAGATTCTTAATCATTTAAAAATGTTCAAGAGTTTGATCTGACTCGTCACTAAAGGTCGTCCGAGGTCAAAAGCTTCCTCACACAGCTTCAGACTGGATGCTCCTTCTCAACAGTCTGAGGACTTGGGACCATTTGTGCAATCTAATGCTAATGGATATTGGTTGTAAGCTTAAAAGCTTTCCGATGATAGGTTTAATGACTGAAACATTCTTCAAATGATGAGAGGACAGAAAATGTACTTAATATCAGCCTGTACTCTCCGCACGCATAGTTTATTAAGACATTGTAGGTGTGTGGGAGTTCTATTCTTTAAAGTTAAGATGGATAGAATAATATTGGATGTCAACAGAAATGTGTCGTCCCTCAACAATCAACTGACATATAGCAACATGAAAACATAAAAACACAGTCGCAGGGAGCAGCTTTGAGTTGAAACTGGCCTCTACCATCTGCTCTGCAAAATATTACTGTATTTCAAAATTCAATTACTTTCTTCATTGTGCACATTACTACACTCACTCTTGGGACAGTTCATGTGCATTTGATTGATATGATTGATACTGATTTGCTGTAATAACACTTAAAATTCGGTTGAGGCTAACAATTCAAAAGGTCGCGCAACACAACCTAATTGAGATCACGACATCATTTACAAAGGAATCATATTTCGTCTACTCGCGAAGTCTATAAAAGAAAGGCAGGGTGTAACAGACACAGCAGGATGGTTGTAGGCAGGGCATGTGAGTCCGATTACATAGTGTAAATCTGTAAAAGCCTCTCTGGTCACATAGAGCTCTGTGAGATCAGACAGGGGTTTATGGGTCTTCCATCGCTTCTGAGCAACAGAGATGCCAGTCGTGCTTAACTCTAGACAGGAAAAAGTGGACTATTGTCAAATGAGTTGAGATCTCTACACACTGTCCATATACCATCGGCAAGTTAAGGGACATTATACCTGGTTCTAACAAATGATTAAGAAATATATAAGAGCTCTTCCATTAGCATATTGTATTAATAATCAAGTGAGTAATGATTGTTGATGATGATTACAATGAAGTTACAATTAAGTGATAATGAAGTTCTAAAAATCTGAAAGAGTCGAATGAAGAGATTAATCGGACAGAAGTAAAAAGCTGAAGTGGGGTAAAAGTAGAAATTTCACATTGTTGGATCCAGGGATAACAGAGAACAAGAAGGATAAACGATTTTTACCAACCAACTTTGTTTGGTAAAAATGGTTTAGACTTTGAGGTGACCTCACGCGAGGTCGTGAATTACCGTAAGGGCTTGGACTTTCAGCAGGAAGGGAGGGACATGCTTGATACATAACCTAACCCTCTCAATCTCCACTACAGTACATCTACGTATTTTGACCAGCCTCAGCTCTTTTAGATTAATCTTTATATGTACTGAATCTTTATCAATAGATATTCTTGATAATGATCGATAGTAATTGAGATAAGTTTGAGCTGTATGCTTTGCCTTTGTTAATCAACTATAGTTAAGTTGTGTGCGCTGATTTTATGTCTATTTGATAGATAGATAGATAGATAGATAGATAGATAGATAGATAGAGGAAGGGAGAAAGCACAGTTCCCCGTAGAGCTCCTGTATCACTGACCACAGCAGGTAGATGACAGGTGGAGAGAAGCTGTATAGGAGAGTGCTGGGAGGTGGGTTGAACCATTTGGGACAGTGTTGATACAAACATATAGTAGGTAATAAGTGTGCAAAATATCTTAAAGGTTCTTAAAGGTTACTCTGTCCCAACAAATTAAAAAAGTCCCTTGGGTTTTTTTTTTTTTTTTTTTTTTTTTTACGAAAGACCCCTTAAATCCATCCCAGCACCCTACCAAGTGCACAGATCATTTAGAGGAGAGCTGTCGTTAACAGGTGTGGCTGTTGGCCATATCTAACTTAGAGACTATTCGGGTCAGGTGCCAAGCCAGTGGAAGATGGGTAGGCACTCAGACTTAGGCAGTGAGAAGCTAGGCGAGTGTCCTCGCTACTAGCTCCACCAGTCCGCATTTAAATCCCACCTTAAAGTAACACCTTGTAGGTTTAGGGCCCTAACCCTTTATAGCGGAGAACTGGTCCAGTACCTCCTGGACAGGGGTATACTTTGGATCTAACAGTATACATTTGTACTCACAGTGCTATTAAAAAGTGCCCTATGAGTGGACACACTGTGACCCTGTAAAAGTGTCCTCTTTACACTCATGACTTTCTGCATGCTGGTGCAGGATTCATCCTCTGGGGACCCCGACCATTATATTCAATTTCATGGATTGCCATTCAATAGTTGCAACAAACATTAACAGTAGGTGAAATTGGCATGTTAGACAAAAAATTCATAAGCAGCTCTGTAGGTTTAGTATGTTTTTTGTTGAGTCATTGTTTATAACTGACTAAATCATTCGTAGGCCCTCCTTTCCTCTCTCCTACATTCCTTCTAGATTAAAATCAAGTCAAATTTTCATCATGACTCAGCACCTTCCTCAGCCACCACACAGTCTATGCACTGTACACTCTGTGGAAGCTTCTCTGGACAGAAGTCTTACGAAATACATGGTGCCTTGCCAGTGAAAAAGCAGCTTGCTGTCAGTGAAAACACAGTTTTGTCCTGCACCTTGGTCTTGCCACAAACAAGATAAAAGGTAAGGAGTCACTAGACTGGCATATGAAGGTGTGGTATTGAGTTTCCTTTCGGTCTCCACCTTTCTTATTTCTTTGTCAGCTTCCCCGTCTCTCTGTTCTTCTCACGACACCTGAGACATGTCCCTATTTCAGAGGTCATGTGATGCTTGTGTGATTGTCTTCATTCAGGTACATCATCAAGCAATAACCTTAAGCTTCACCCTCGCATTGTTCGAAGTGAGCTTGATATACTGTATATTTATAGGCCTACATACTGTTCTGCTATGCAGAACAATCCTTATTTATACCTGCATACACCTGGCATGAGTTACAGTATATCACAACTCTTCAGCCACACTATAGCAGCTCTTTCAGTCTGTACAGCAGTGCGATAAATGCTAACATCAGCATTCTTATATGCCCATGATAACAATGCTAACATGCTGATGTTTAGCATGTGTACTGTTTGTCGTGCTCACCCTCTTAGTTCAGTGTTGTAGCATGCTAATATCTGCTAACTAGCAAACTAAACAAAAAACCCCCACAAAATGCAGGTTTGGCTGTAGGTAATGTCATTAGGTTTAAGAGCATTTAATCAAAACAAAAGTGCTGGATGAATTCATCATCATGAATGCAGCCGTGATGGTGACGCTTTAAATAAAAGTCATAAGTTATTACAATTCATCTTGATGGTAAAAACAAAGTTTCATTTAAATTGAATGAGAATCCATCAGTACTTATCAGGCATTTCACTGAAAAAAACAAATGGGAAACCTCGTGCTGGTGTCAGAGGGAGAGTCAAGGCTTCACCAAAGTCAGTAAGATTCACCATCTGGGGACCATGAATGAATTTCTGTACATACTTTCATCCATCCAGTTTTTGTTGAGCTATTTCACTCTGGACCAACTGGTAAAGCAATTCAATGACATAGACATAGACATTGATAATACAGATTACACGTTTCCTTTAAGAGTCTTCTACCGGTATTTGGCTCATGGTTTTTGCATGTTTGGTGGGTAGATAAAAATATGGTATGATCCAATAAGGGCTGTGCGGTACAACCAAAATGCCACATCCTGATGAAGATAACTTCATATTCAGATAACGATACATATTTAGAAATTCAACAACAAATATGTACTTGACAAATTAAAGGGCACTTGATCACATGTGATTGTTTTTAACCTTCAATGTAGATCCTTTGAGCAAATGTTTAAAAGCATGTCACAAAATATAAAACAATATATACTGGGCAGAAGAATACAAATGACTGAAAAATATTGCCATACAGGCTGCGATTTGAGACAATTAAATGAACGACAGAGTGTTATAGAAATGTTTGTCATGGATATAAATACTGTAATACCGCACTTCCCTACATCCAATACACCATAATTAAAAACCCCAACCTGCACAATTACAAAAAGGTCATCCAACACATGTCACATAAAGGTGTTTCTGTTATTGTGCCCAGTATAAGGATCTTTCACGTATACAGACAGAAATCATCAATTAAGCAGTTAATGAGACAGAGGCACTGGCTTCACTCTACTATAAGTAGACAATATTTACACAAAAAAAAATCTGATTTGTAACCATAGTAATTTGTGCTCATGTCCACAGCATGTTCTAGATTATCAATATAAATGATTGTACACACTTTTTTTTGCATATTGAACAACAGTCAAATTATGATATCTTAAATAACAGCACAAAAGGCATCTCCGCGGTATGTCCACTGTGTGTGTGAGTGTGCAGTGTGTTTTTATAGACGGGGCCCACTATAGAAAAATTCTCTCGCCTCTCATGTGCCTGCTGATTTAGCCATTGATGTTGTGCTTTCTCACAGAGTAATGCACTATTTCACAGAATCACAGCGACTCCTGCAATCATCCACACAGTCGGAGGGAACAAAGAACGAGCTTGAGATAACAAGCCGAGTGCTGAGAGGACAGCTTCCTACCAGTCCGAGTTCTGGTCCTGTGGGCATTCTTCTGTGTTAAAGGTGCTTTTCCCACAAATTTCTACCAGTGGGACCCTGTTTAAAAAGAGCTTGGGTTGTTGTTTGAGTGTAAGCTAACCCCAGGCTTTCTTGGACCCCTGCACACAAATTGGAAGCGATCAAGACTGTAGGCCTCAGTATTACAGACAATGAGCCAGTCTCTCGTTACACTTTGATACAGATGTGCCAAAAAAACGGCAGGGTGGTAGCCAGGGAACCAGCATTTCCAGAAAATACGAAGCCTCGCTATTACCATCCCAAACTTTCACTCTTACTCGTCGGTTTCATTTTTACTTTTTTGTCATCCCTCCACCCTGAAAAAAAATATCAGAATGGACAGAGAAGGATGTGGTGTACTGTCATGCGTCCCGGTCACTCTCTCTTCACTGCAATGATTGGATGAGGCAGATTAAATCATGCCCAGTGATCACGCTTTGTCATGCAAAACATGGCAGATGTTAGGTTAATGTTTTCACTGTGCTTGTGGTTCCAAGTGCATCGCCCTTTGAAGTTACAACTCCAACGATGATGGTATTCTTTGTTGAATTGGTACTTGAGAGGAGAGCAAATAAACACACAGAGGAGGGAGGTCTCATCAAAGTCCAGTGGCAGTCCCCACAGCTGTACAGGCAAAGCTGCATTAGGTGCAGTACCTCCGCACCAATTCAGCGTAGTTCTTCACATTTGGCTGTAATTTTTTTATTCAATTTTTAATCCATTTACTCATGGGAATTTTATTGCAGTTGTTGCTTTGGTGCATGCTAAAAAAAACCCACAAACATGTAGTGTTTTGTGTTTTCCTGTGAGGCAAAACTCTGCTTTTTAGCACAAGGTCTCAAAATACAGTATGTGTAGTCTATTCATACCTGTCTGTATAATACGGTCGAGAACACCTGCTGTTCTAGATGTACTCCACACCTCAGAATATTGGCTGAGGAGATGGGTTAGGGCCATGTGATATTGCACTGTAGCAGAATAAAAATGTCTTGTGCCATAACGAAGCCTTCAGTAAATTGTAAACCGCTATAGGTAGTAGTTGTTTTTAAGTCATGCACATAAAAGCTTAAAATGTGTGGGCCTTTAGACTAGGGATGGGAATCACAGAATAACTCAAGTTGCCCACGATAATGATAGTTTCACAATACAGCGATTCTGCAATAACCGATACATTGCAGAATACAGTGTAGAATTTGATATGCAATGAAATTTAAAAAAAAAAAAAACTGAACTGCCAGAAAGCAGAACAGTTCTGGACTTAAAATGTTTAAAGGAAAGATACAACTTCTGTCTGACTTTTGGTAAAGTCAAATTGTGTGGGGGAATCTATGTAGAGTTGCTGCATGTTTTAAAAAATATATCAATGTTTGGTGCCAGTGTATCTACTATCACAAGAGGAACCAATATGATATATTGCTGAAACAATATGTTATCCCACCCCTATTTAAAGCAAAACTATGTAGAAATTGGCATTTTGGGCGATTTGGCGCCCAGCGCAGCAACTTGCTACACCACTGTCGTATATCAAATCCATGGCCTGTATCAACCTGTCAGACATATTGTGTGTGATAACTACAAACAAAACTCATTACTTCGGTGTTATGAGTTAAAACTTGTGCACTGAAGTAAACATGCATGTAACGCTGTGATCCTACCCTCTCACTGAAAAACAAGTGATGGAGGGGTGGAGTGGCTGAGACAGAGACACCATTCATCCTATTACAAGACACTGAACCATCAACATGAATCTCAAGCTGCTATTGCAAGGTTTAAAGTTCCACAATGTTGCTTCAAGACACCAAAAACATAGCTATTTGTCAGAAAAAAAACATTAGTTTATTAAAAAAAAGCACTTTGTCTTCTGACCTCAGATATACAGATAAAGTCTGCCATGATAAAGTTGAAAGAAATTTGACTAAAAAGAAAAGACCTTAAAAGCCTTGAAACATAACAATGAACATACAATTTTCTTACAAAGACTTCCTTTAATGGTCCTCATTTCTCCAAAATCTTTCCCTGAAATTCCTCCTCATATACGGTTCTCACAACGCTACAGTTTATTAGGCTATTCAACATCAATAGACAATCGTGTGGATATAGTGAGAATCAATAGGATGCGCATATTTAGAATGGAATGCGTCCTGAAAAATACATCTCCCCAGTTATACAAAACCCAGTACTGTATATACAGTGACCACGCCCAGTCACACGTCACACTTTGGGGGTTGCCTCTCCTGAGCAGACAGATAAGTAGGCTACACGGCGGCACCGGCAGCAGCAGACGCGCAGTACATCACCGAAAAGGAGGAAGTCAATCGGTACTTTTAATATTTTAAGTAACTTCGGACACCCTCCTATTTTTTCAGGAGAATTTGAGCTTTGAGGGAAAACACCAGGGCAACTTCCAACGCGCACTATGGCTGAGAAGATGGACATAGAGGAGGGGAAGGCAACCAACGGCGAGCCGCTGGCCAACGGACTGGGCAGCCCCAAGAGCAACAGCCCGGAGCCGCTGGCCCAGCGGGTCAAGAGGATCGTGATGGCCAACTTACTGGTGATCCTCACAGTAGCAGGGGTCATCATCGGGGTTTTTATTGGACTCGGCGTGCGCAACGTGGAGCTCACCAAGACCCAAGTCATCTACATCGGCTTCCCCGGCGAGCTGCTCATCCGGCTGCTGAAGATGATCATCATCCCTCTGGTCGTCTGCAGCCTGGTGTCGGGGGCGGCCAGCATTGACCCGAAAGCTTTAGGGAAGCTCGGTGGCTGGGCCATGCTCTTCTTTTTGGTCACCACGCTGATCGCGTCGTCCATCGGGGTCGTGATGGCTTTCATCCTCACCCCTGGGTCGGTGTCAGACAAACCGAAGGTGGCGGACATGGGTGGCGACGTGCCTGTCGCGAAAGAAGTGATAGACTCCTTTTTAGATTTAATCAGGTGAGTGAATCCCCCCTCCAAAAAACTACACCCTATGAGCCAACAACCCCTAGAGCCTTAAAAAATACATTTAAATGTGTTGTGCAGTTGTGTATGAGTGTAACTGTTCATCAACGGCTCCCCCCCGGTCACACGCTAGCTAGGTATCAAAACTTTTTGCAACGTCACACATGTAGTTTTGTGGAAGCTTCCAGTTAAAAGACACGGTGACCTCTTTACCTTTTTAGTCCATTCACTAAGCTTTGTTTGAAATAAAAAGTTAAACCTCAGGCTGGTAACCACACTTGACGTACAGCTTGGTTTCCCTCCTAGCTATGTGTGCATTCCCTCTGTAATGACAATAAGCAGTTGCATCAGCCCGCATTAGAGCATTAACCCCCCTCGCGGGGCTCAGCGCCAGGTGTCACGGACTGGCTCATTGACACGACCGCGGTCTTTTTTATTTATTTATGTATTTATACAATATTTGTTTCCGGAAAATCTAAATGACGTCAATTAACATTAATTTTGTTTTCTCTATAATACAGCAGACACGTGGAGCTTAACCGACTTCCTTGTGTGGTCTTGTTGGGACAGCCCCGTTTGCAAAACAAAAAAAACAAAAAAAGCTCCTCTAGCTAAATTAACTGTGAGCTCAAAGCTAAAGTAGCTAATACAGTTGAGACACGTGGAAATGTGGTCTGACATCTCACTGTAGTCAGGGAGATGGCCGAGAGCCCCCTTCTCCTGCACTCTGTGACCCTTTTGCACTCGAGAATGTAACCTAAGAAATGGAGAACTTGCCTGGCCGGGCCAGTAGCACATCTTGTTTGTTTTTTTTAAACCAACGTGTCATATTCATGGGACGTTCACGGGACATGTGCCACCTCATCTACAGAGGTGCAGAGGGAGGCATCGGTGAACCAACACTTGACTCAGAGACTGAAATAGCTAGATGTCAAAATCCTTCAGACACATGATCATACGCTGGATTTAAAGTAGCACGTCTTACACAAGGGTAAGAGGTACTGTTGTTCCTCCTTTTACCCGTCTCCTGTTTTTAGCACCCAAATTGGTAAGAGCCCACAAGTGAATGCACACACCCACCATAAAGAACACAATTTGATACTGTGGCCCTGCCACCTTTCTAACTTCTTTATGAACAGCGTGTTTATGCGGACATGGAAAAGAAAACATTTCTAAGTTTGTGTTATCACCTCCCTAGAATTTTGCGTTTTTTGATTTCTTTTTCAAAACTGAACAGCCCCCCCCCTTTTTAAAAAAAAAATAAATAAATAAGAAAAAGAGTGTATTGAACCTCAACCTTTTAAATACACATTGCTACTTACTACAATGCATAGATAGCCTGTGGTGTTATCTCTTACAGAGATAACAAACTGGACTGTATTCAATGTCAACAACTGTCCTTTCAGGTTTTAATGTGATCTCTATAACAATCCATCACCAGCTTTTTTTTTTGATGCCTTCAAAAAGAGGGAGTACTTGAGTTGAGTAGGTAGAAAGTTTCACATTAACATGAAGCCCCATCAACTTTTCTATCTCCGTAGCCTATTGTATTTTTTGTTTATCCCTTTATTCGTGTAGTTTTTGTTGTTAAGTCTCTTAGTTATTGTTTTGTGGCCTTGGGTACCCTGAAAGGCGTTACATAAATTAAATGTATTATTGTTATTGTCGTTATTATTTTTATTATTATTATTATTATTATTATTATTATTATTATTATTTCACATGCAATCTTGATACGTTTGCGACTCGACTCCATAACTCTGGTTAGTGTGAACATTCTTGGTGGCGTTTGATTCCGCTCACTGCATGAATTATGGAATTGTGAGCTGCAAAAGCCAAGAGTTTTCCACCCTCCCTCCTCCTCCTCCTCTGGCTACAGCTGTGGGACCTAGCTGTGGCACCACCCCCTTAAAATATCTCACACTGCCCAGAACTGGATTAGACATGCAAGGGAAGTGGGGCAAAATTTAAACAATCACAGAATAACATTTTTGTACTGATTTATCTCAGACAACATTACTTAGGAGTATCTAGAACAACACAGTGGTGTGCTTTACAGAACTCTGACAGGCTGGTTAGCGTTTTGTCTGACTCTGTTTGTGTTTAACCTCTAGGATAAAAAAGGGTCCCATAACGAAAACCTTTTAAATACACCAATAATCGATGATAATAATAATCGGTATAGTGTGATAGTCTCTTATTGTTAAATGTTCCTGAATGCATCATCTCACTACAGTTGTCTATATTTATTTACTGTAGCTTCCAGCTGTTTGAAAAGGAGAAACCTAAGCACGTGTGCACACGCACTGTTAGACATTATCGTAATGGGACGGCAGGCCAACCCCGTGCCTCTCATTAGAGCGAGCCCTCTCTGTAGGGGTCCTGGTTAGTTCTGAAAACAAAGACAGTGGGAGACTGTGACTGAAGAGCTGTTCATCTAAGTGTGAAAAATGGCTTGGTCATTGTTCGTAGACACACATGCCTACAGTAGTAGCTGTGTGTGTGTGTACTTCACATCCTTGTTGACATTCCCTTATCGCCTGCCCCTGGTTTGTTTTTCCTACAAAAAAAACCCAGTCACAGGTGGCTGCTATCGCAAGCTTCACCTGTGAATTTATTGACCAAGTATGCTGTAGCTTGAGCTACAGCATAGTAGTGATGTTAAATACAGATGGTGTTATACACAGTATAAAAGAAGCCAGTTTTATAAAAAAAGAAGAACCCATCTGTAAACATTCTCAACATTCCAAGGCCATTACTCATCAATTCATCTGCTCGATAAAGCATCTAGGATAACTGTGTTCAGGGCGTAAACTTAAACATTTACTATTCCACGTAGACCTGCTCGAGGTGTTCCCTTGTTTGTCAGATCCGGCAGGTGTAACAAGATGCCGGGAGGACGTCAGAGCAGTCCACCTTAAACAATCAGCATAAAAGAAACACACCCACCTCACTGCACGTGGCAGCACTGTGTGTCATTCTTTTGTCATACCATTGTGCTTACTGTGTTTGGTGGTGCTATTATTAAGTTTGTCTACGTAGCCAGAAATCACATGCTCAGAGGATTTCTCTCAATATTGGTAGATGGAAAACTGCACACAAACTGAAATGATTATAGCATTTAAACCAATTAATGACCATTCTATATAGTTTTGCATGTTCATGGATAGAGCCCGACCGATAAAAGATTTTTATCGGTCCGCCGATAAACTGGTCGGGCTCTACTCATGGATAATGCTATGTCTAGTGTTGCCTTAACTTTCAGAAGAAATGTGCAGCTGTGTCCTGAGAGAAACAAAAATGCAGCAGTGGATGAAGTGAAACTTTTGCCAATGTGGGTGCCCACAAGAATGTGTGTGTGTTGTACCTGTGCCAGTAATGAAGCAAAGTAGCCACAATAAAGAACAGGGAAGTGGATCCTCTCAGGTTTCAGCCCTGTGGTATTAACTTAGTCCAAAGTTAGAGAGAATTAATTTGCACAATGCCTCACAACATTGTGCTGACTTTTCATAACACCTAGACTCTGGATGAAAATGATCAGAAAGTACGACGCAGGACACGACATGGAGTGGATGGAGGCCTGTGTAATGTATACATACATAATATGTAGCCTAAATTACAGCCACCAAGCCCCAGTCTAGTCGTTTGACAAAGCAGTATTTAAAAAATTGATTGATTCACTAGATTTCGACTATTAAATTAATCGACAACTATTTTAATAATTGACTAATCGGTCTGTTTAAAATCGAAAGTTTCAAAAGTATTTTTCTGGTTTCTTTACGCCTCTATGATGGTAAATTGAATATATTTTGGTTGTGGACAACATGACACATTTGAAGATTTCATCTTGGGTTTTTTGGTATACACTGATCTGCATTTTTTTTATCATTTGAGACATTTGACAAAACAACTAATCGATCTTCAGATAAATCAACAATGAAAATAATAAGTTGGAGCCCCTAATTGGATCACATAATGACGCCAAATTGAGGCATATTACATTAGTTTCTTCTCTTGTCATACTAATCCATCATACTAAAAGATCTGAGTAAAAATGTAAATATTCAAATAACTGCTTGAAAGCCTTGAAGCCTTTTTTCTCATGGCTCTTTGTAGCACAACCAGAAATCAACTTGTGATCCAGATGCACGCTGCCCTGTCACAGTCACATGACATTTAATCCCGATGCACTGTGTTCTAATGAGAGGGAATGAATGGGCACAAAGAGATTGTGAAGTTAATGCCTTATTACTGTAAATCCATTACAGACAGCTGAGTAAAGGGTTATTGGGTACACATGGGTTTTTATGAGATCTTGAGAGATTTAATATGCTGCTGGACCTATGTACACGTGTGTGTGTGTGTGTGTGTGTGTGTGTGTATACGTGTACATGTGCATGTTTTGTTCTGTGTTAATTCATTCTTTACTAACGATCAGAAATGGGGGGGGTCTGAGTGGGGAAAAAAGGAGATTAATAGTTAAAATCTCCCAGCTATTTTCCACATGATCAACCTTGTGATTCCATCTGACATCCAGAGGGTATAACTGCTTCTCTTCAACACCACTGCTGACAGACTTCAGTAAAATAGAAGTAGTTTAATAGAATTAAGGGAAAACATATTAAGTGACACTCTGATCCAGGGCTGCTTTGCAGTTTAATTTAAACATATCTATGTGTCGTGCAAACAGTCGAGGTGCAGTTCAATGTGTATGAACTCAAGAGGCCAGTTTATGGCTTTACAGTGTGCAGAGTTGGCTCATAGCAAATGTGACCTGGTGCTGTGTGCCCATCTGTGGGTTGTTCTAATACTGCTGAGAAAGACCCAAACCATGCCAGGGCCTTTGTAATTGTGTTCAGCTCTTGTCATTACACGGCCACGTCTTTCTTTATTGAACTTTCCCATGACACCTGTAACACATCTGGTTGAACTGTTGTTTTTTTCCCTCCCCACAGAAACCTCTTTCCCTCCAACCTGGTGTCTGCTGCCTTTCGATCAGTAAGTACTGCATCTCGGTTCTGTAATTCGGTATAATTATGCATCAAATTGTCTAAAGGGAATATTTAGATAAACCTAAATCTACCCATGAAAAAACAAAACAAAACGAAAATACTTTTTCTTTTTTCACCACCCAGTATGCAACTGGCTACAGGAACATTACGAGGAATGGCACAAATGGAGTCCCCATAGAAGAGAAGGTGAGCAAAGTGAATTGCTGTCCACTTAAACTAGGGCTTTTCCGTGCTCATGTTCTGGCTTGGATTGATTTGGTTTGAGCCAAGCACAGCCAGAAATGTCATCTCCATTACAACGGGGCTAACAGCTTGAAGGTGTGTCTTTAACTAAAGATGTGCTAGTCTTCAGTGGAAGAAAGGAGTGGCGACTGGTCAAAGCTAACAAAAGTCCACTCGGTCAAACTTGTAATGGAAATACAATTCAGTGAGGTACAGTTTGACTTGCTGCGGTCAAAAGTACCAATGAAAAAGCCCCAGAAATAGGCCACATATGCGCTACAGAACGTAAGGACACTCTCTTTGTTGTGGAACTGTGTTTTTCATGGTTCTCTGTATGTTTCTCAAAGATTCCCATTGGAACAGACCAGGAAGGTATGAACATCCTGGGTCTGGTTGTATTTGCCATTGTGTTTGGCGTGGCATTGAGGAAGCTGGGAGAGGAGGGGGAGATCCTCATCAAGTTCTTCAACTCCTTCAACGAGGCCACCATGGTACTGGTGTCCTGGATCATGTGGTAAGAAAGACCTGCATGTTTCTGGGTTAGGAGGGATTCAATTAAAGTTGGTATGGAGCAGTACGAGAGGCTTTTTCTTTTCTTTTTTTTTGTAAAATGTTGTGTAACATTCCTGTCCCTCTACAGGTATGCCCCTATTGGTATCATGTTCCTCGTAGCTGGCAAGATTGTTGAGATGGACAATGTTGGCCAATTGTTTGCCAGTTTGGGAAAATACATCGCCTGCTGTATCATCGGACATGCCATCCACGGCTTTCTTGTGCTGCCCGCCATCTACTTCATCATCACAAGGAAAAACCCGTACACCTTCCTCTGGGGGATATTCACAGCTCTGGCAACAGCCTTCGGAACAAGCTCCAGGTAATAAAACTCACCGCTGCTTACATCTCTCACCTCCCGCACACACGCTTGTTTGTTCTTCCCGGTTGTAAAATATCAAATACCGAGGTTCCTGTCCTGAGCACACACACTTTTCTCTCTACAAACACGCACACACATACCTTTCATCTTCACACGCTCACACATCCCTATATTCCCTGTTACCTAGCTCTGCCACTCTGCCCCTGATGATGAAGTGCGTGGAGGAAAATAACGGCGTTTCCAAGCACATCAGCCGTTTCATCCTGCCCATCGGTGCGACGGTCAACATGGACGGAGCTGCTCTGTTCCAGTGTGTGGCTGCCGTTTTCATCGCTCAGCTGAACAACACTTCTCTTAACTTCATCCAAGTCGTTACCATCCTGTAAGCCCTACATTATAATTAAATGTTTTGCATACATTCTGTGTGATAACCTACATTCTGCTCTAGCGGTGTCTAACTGCATCATCTTCCATCCTAATGTGTTAGTGTGACAGCTACAGCATCCAGTGTTGGAGCAGCAGGTATACCTGCTGGTGGTGTGTTGACCCTCGCCATCATCCTGGAGGCAATCGGACTGCCCACCAACGACATCTCCCTCATCCTGGCCGTTGACTGGCTTGTGTGAGTACAAAACTTGATTATTTTTGACATGTAGAGCATCGATTTCCCTGACATGTGCTCTTCCACAATGTCATGTGATTCCTAAAATGAGGCAGTTTGTTCAATTCCTTGCCGTCCTTTTTTGTCTGTCTTCAGTGACCGTACTTGCACAGTAATTAATGTCGAGGGTGATGCCTTTGGAGCCGGGCTCCTGCAGTTCTTCGTGGACCGACAGGCCAAACGAGAAGAGGGAACGGAGCTCAGCGGTGTCATGTTGGAGGACCCATCAGTCCCTGCCCCCGAGAGCTCGCCACTCATTGCAAAGCGAGGAAACAAGGACAGCGAAGAAGGCGCCAAAGGGGTTCTTTCAGAGTCTGTCATGTAATCAAGCTGCTGACATTATCAGTGAACCTCTCACTTATTTGACACTCCCGCAAGCTGAAACCTGAGGTCCGGGCCCCCCTTTCCCTTTTTTAAAAAAAAATCCTGCCCTGAAGAAACTGGTGAAAGGAGAGATGATGAACATGCACACGACTATACAATGCAAAAGCAAGCTCTCTGAAAAGTCCTCAACACCATTCTGGACACCAGGGGGATAATTCAGAATCTATAATATGCATTGTGTTTCCTTTTTTAATGATAAACACTTCAGCCCGGCCATTGTGCGGACTCAAGATTAATGTTGGTTACAGTTGGTCGGTCCTCATCAACTTTAAAGTCAGAATTTGATCATGTGTTCATCAGTCACAACGAAATACCACCCAGTGCAGTATCAAAAGGCTGGACATGCTGACCCTCTGCAATATGTCAGATCTAATGCTACAAATAAATGAAATGTTACTGGTATCATAACATTAATGATAAATGGAAGTTACATCGATGTATTATCTTTTAGCCCCCCTGTTACCTATTCGTAAACTTACTCACACAACCGGAGGTAAAAGCAGGTGTGTACCAGGGTGGAAAACATTAACAAGTCTGACTTTAAGAGTTGATGAAGAACACCAAACGGCTTGCTGCAAAGTTTCCTATTCTCCATCTGGAATCCGTTATCTTCAAAATGTTTTTTTACTGTCACTGTTTTTTAATTGTTCTTGTCTTTTGTGTTCAACTTTGTCGCCTATTGTTGTACATGATTGGGGCCACTTTCACGCAGATTCACTCTAATGTATATGAACTGCAAGTCTTGCATATGATTTGTCATATGTAAAGCATTCACTAAGTTGGTGTCATATACTCTGCATGAAAATGGCTGTGATAATGTATGTGTGACAAAATGCACAAACATTTGTTCTTTTTATAGTTGTTTTTAAAGAGGCTCAACACATTTATCAGTCTGTCACTGTGTCTGTGGTTACTCCATGCCATGTATGATGCCTTAGACAACCTGTGCTAAAGACTGTTTTTCTGCACAACAAATGAAAAAAAATATCCTCAATAACCTCCCAAAGCTGAATGAAGGAACTCTTTCTCTCAAGGATTCTATATGTCAACATGCATGGACAGACTGACCTCCGAGCATTAATGCCTCTTCATATGGACCTGCGGTGACAGGCAACATATCCTCAGGTTTAACTATGGCTTGAATACTCTCAGACCAAAAAACGTCACTGACCCAGAAAACAGGAAGGAGAGCATTGAACTCCTGAAAACAGAATTACTTTATTTCTATTTCTTTTTTTTTCAATGTTTGTAGCCCACATTTTACTCTGCTGCTGCTTTGTGTAGATCCTACCATTTCAGCAAAGCACAAACCTGTTTTTAAAGCACAGCAATGTGATAAGAACAATCTGTTGACATTGTGTAAAGTGTGGTGTGGCTACATGTGACGTATAAGTAACAAAAGTCCCTCCACTACAAGGATGTCTCTACGTCGTCAGAGTAGCAGCAGTGGACTGCTGGTTGGTTTAGACTGTTGAGGCCTGGACACCTGAAGGACTGCAGCGAAAGTAAGCATGTCTCAACTTAAGCCTATTTATGTTTTGACTGCCATGGACATGAAAAGCTATTTCCTTGTATGTCATTGATGATGCCTCAGATAATGACATGTTCTAATTTATATTTATTTCCCTCATCAAAATCCAAAGAGTTAAGCCAATGTTATACATATAAGTAACTCCAAATGTTATTGTCTATTCTTGTATTAACTGGTTGGTGATAGTTTTTTTCTTTCTTGTGCAGTCTGGCGGTGGGCATTTAAGAAACTTCTAGACATGATACTTTTGAAGGTGTGTGCTGTTGCAGTAATGTGATGAGTATATTTGTTGTGCCCTAGAGTGATATTGTCTATTTACTCAAACATCTTACGGTGTGCAACGCATGCTGTAGGCACATGTACGATATCTCTTTCATCCACGTTGTCTTGCAACTGTTCAAAGCCCTACCAAAATTTGGGTCATTTACTACCAATGTTTTTGACAAAGTGTAAATCAACATCCTCCCAAGTCTAATATTATATATCGGCTTTATTTGTATGAGTCAGTCCTTCCAAAGAAGTCATCGCAGGCCTGGAGTCTCATCACGATCTTGAATGTCACGAGAGGGCTAAAACGTTAGCAGTCACCTCCAAATATAGTTATTGTGCTCGAGTTTCTACTTAATGCCTTTTGTGGTGCAATGTTGTAAAGATGCTAACATTCCTTTCTTAGATCTTTCACCATGTGGATGTCTGTCAGGTTTGATCATAGTGTCCACGTTGTGTGTATGCACATGATAGTTGTAATGATTTTATTGCAATGGGGCTATGTTTCAAAGAAATGTCCAGGTTACAATCTGAATATATTGTCTTTAAACAATAAAAGGCCTTTTTTATAAATTGCCTGTGTCTCCTGGATGTTTGTTACGACCTTAAGTGTGTTTAAACCCTTCATGCAGTCAGGAGGTTAAGAAAACGTGTTTGAGAACACCAGTTACATATGTTACAGTGCGACATCTCTATATGCCATGAGGGGAGACACATTTAGGGTTAGGATCCTTCCACACGTGGCCCCTCAGTGGCTTATTACCAGGCCTTGTATGAGAAATGCTGGATATTCATTACTAAATCATAAGGGAATACTGTGCGTGCAGCACCAACAGGTGAAGGTCAGTTATTGTTACAGAATAACTTCTGAGTAGGATTTAAAAAAAACTACATTGCTGGACTGGTCGGACAAATAAGCGAGCTGCATTCCTGTGATGTTGCATTCCTGTCTGCCCTGTCATAAAATCCTCAAACCCCCTGGGCTCCCGCCATATGGTGGAAGAACTCCCATAATGCTGACGACAGTGCTAAGAACACAATTTAGTGCGGAAGCTTGTTAAGTTGTGCCACCTAGTGTTCAAAAAGAATTGGCACAACATTTGTACATTCACTGCACTGAACAGTGGCTTGGCCACAAGTCCTAAATGGCAAATGCATAAAATAAACACATGCACATGTTACAACTCCTTTATTTTAACAGGTCATGAACAGGAGTGACCTTCATACATCACACACATGTAACAACACGAGAGGATACACGTCGTACCCAGAGAGGCCGTGTGCAACTTCTCTTTTTTAAATATTTCCTGTAATTAATCTACTGAATTGAAATTCAGTTTTCAGTCAATACATAATTGAGCTACGGGTTTAAACTGATTTACAGATTCAGTCAACACTGGATGTTTTTAAGTGAATAGCATGGCCTGATAGAGCAACAGTTTCATCATCCTCATATGCCAACAATGGGATGGGATGACTGTGTTTCTCATTTCACCACATGGAAAGTAACTCCTCATACTACAGCTGGCGTCGATAAACAGAAACATTCATTCACAAAATGTGCAAAACCGAAAGTATTAGTGCAAATCAATGCAACACAGTCGAGACAATAAATCCATAAAACACCTGTTAGGGCAAAACCGCTTTTTAAATAATTCTGTACAAAACCTTAAATCCCACTGAAGATAGTGTATATTGTAGCTTTTAAAGTAGACATAATATGCTTTTTCGTTTTTAGCTTTCCATCAGCGTTTTGTATAGGTTCTTGTGCGTGTTTAAACATCTTGAAAGTAAAAAAAAAGCCACACTAAAAAGAAGCTCCTTTCTCCCACAGAAAACACTGCTCCAGGAATGCCTCGTCAGTAGTCCCACCTCTAATTCCGTGACTTTGTGACATCACGCTTTGTCACCGTGTCATGCATTTGCTTAAATTACGTTGAAGCATCCACTTTAGCATGTACACAATAATTTAGCAAAACTGCTCTGTTGTTGTTAGTGGTGCTGGCTCAGGCGTGTGTGAGCAGACTAATCAGAGCAGACTGGGTATCTGGGAGGGGGGGCCTTAAAGAGACAGGAGCTAGAAGTGTGTGTTCAGACAGAGGGGGAACACAGTGCTGAAGCACTGGACAGTATAAAGGAAACTGGTGCCTTAAAGCCTGTATTTTTATTCTAGTAGTAATCCAAAATAAAACTAAGAACCTATAAATGAGCAGAATGTCTCTTTTAACAAGAGAGCACCATCATTTAGTAGTATTCATCATCTTTACAGCAGTAATATTCATACTTTACAATACACATATAGATTGGTACACCATTTAGTAAAACCAGTCTTTGACTCTTTATGATATGCCTGATATAAACACACTAGTGTATGGATTTTGGTAAAATGCAGTCCTTTTGGCACCTTTTAGTTTTCAGGCATCATTGATTAGGCTGTTTTTTTTCATTTTTTTATAGCTGAGGCAAGATATTCTGTGCCGTACAGATAATCATAAGAGAGTATCTATCATCTCTCATAATTTGCTTCTGTCCAGCCTCTTTTTTGCAGGGTTGGGATACTGGGGGTTCTCAACAACCCCCTCTCCAAACTTGAGCTCCAAGAAGGCTCGGTGGTTGTTGGGGCCGTAGGCAGAGATGCCGGCAAAGGACATGGGCACCAGCGGCTGCAGGAAGTGCTCCGGGAACTCCACATCTTGCTTGTGCTCCGTCCATGTGTCTTTGGTCATGACGCCGTTGCGTGGATAGAATGGCCACAGGTCGACATGCAGGTGGTTGGCTTCGCTGTACTGGACTCTGTAGAAGTCGCCTTCCACCGCGCGCTCCCAGACGTAGCCGTTAGCATCCACGAGAGAGCCTGAGTCCAGGTTCTTCAGGTGATCGCAGTTGGGTATGTCCTCCAGGTAGATGCCCAGGTCCACATCGTAATCCCATGGGATGATGTCCTGGTGGCGGACGGCGCCCAGCAGCGTCCCCCCCTCTAGCCAGTAGCGCACACCTGAGGTCTCAAGGATGTTGATAACATACTTGGTGGTTTCCCTGAGAGCTCGCAGACAGCAGGGAGGCGTCCAGCGATCCAGATAGAGGTAGTCCGGAGTGTCGTCCTGCACAGTGCCGAAGCAGCGAGGCGTCTCTTTAGTGCAGCCGAACCACTGCTCCCTCCCATCAGGCTGCAGGAGGCGCTTCAGACCAAAGCTCCTCATGAGCTTCCCCGTGGCCTCCTTCAGACGAGTATCGGCCTTCCACTGGTTGTGAGCGGAGCTGAAGAGGGGGCGGTGGTTCGCGGAGAAACAGGGGCTCTCCAGCAGCTTGACCTTCCAGCCTCTCAAGGCGGTCTGGACGAAGAGCGAGGAGAAGAGGGGCCGTCCCAGAGGGACAGAGAGGTTAAAAAGGTCCTCAGTTCGAATGAGGACGACTGCATCTCCTTGTAAAGCCGTGCACACGCTCCCGCTGCTCCCAGATGCAGCTGGCGAGTAGGTGGCCGTCCACTCCCTGAGGTTGACACGCAGGTGGAGGCACTGCACGGCAGATCGAGCCAGCACGGGTGCAGCTACCAGCCTCACGGGCCCTCCACCCTCACCTTCCAACTCCCTGATCAGCCTCTCGATAGCCCGAGGTTGCTCCAACTCCACCCCATCAGGCACCAGCAGCACAAACTCTGTCTGAACGTGGAACTCTGGCCTGTGGGCTTGCGG
The DNA here is from genome assembly GCA_903131615.1 of Diplodus sargus. Taxonomy (NCBI): domain Eukaryota; kingdom Metazoa; phylum Chordata; class Actinopteri; order Spariformes; family Sparidae; genus Diplodus; species Diplodus sargus. The sequence goes on along the minus strand of CAEMYA010000018.1, from coordinate 9,294,768 downwards.
TGGCTGGTCGGGGGAAGGGGAGAGCACCAAAAGCCGAGCCCCTTCTGGAAGCACCAAGGGAGGGTACGGAGAGGCGTCAGCCACGGCCAGGAAGGGAAGTTCAGGTCTCTGGTGGAGGAAAGAAGTAGCAACGTCTCCGACATAGTTCTCAAAGTTCTCAAACTCCCGAAGGAGAACAGTCACACGTGGGCCACGGCCGTGTCCCTCCCCTCCACCTACTCCAGGCTCACCTCCAGCACCTACAAGAGCCCCCAGGCCTCCCCCTAGACCAGAGGCCGGTAGGGCAGACCTCCTTGTGCCCCTGCCCAGTTCCTTCCTCTTCTCCATCATTTGCTGCTGGGCTCGGGACACATAGTAGAGGATGAGGAGGTTGAGGATGATGGCGCCAGTTAACAGGCCCTGGCAGAGACTGATCCGCATGGCAGGGGATATTTACTTTCCAGTTTCTCGCAGGAGAAGAAGTCGAAGTTCAGTAGAGATAGATGGATTTTAGGTCCCCATTAGAGTGATAGCAGAGGAATGAGAGTTGGAGACGACCTGTGAAACACAGTAAAAAAAAGAATGATGCAGTGATTGTGTTGTTGCCCTTTAGGCTTTTATGCACATTACAACTGGATATAGACACCTTTACAACATCATACTCACATGCATACTTTAACTAAAAAACTAAGAGGACTCCAGCTTCATACAATCTTCTCTTAAAAATGAATTAATAATGGCTACAATGTCAATCAATAAAACAGGCTGTGAAATGAATGACCGCAACTTACCTTAATTTGGATGAATCTAATTTTATTCATTATTGGATCATTCCCAGACCATTACATCGTGCATTAGTCACGTCATCAGCAGCTTTAAGCCCCATAGCCTTGTTGTACTATATCTGGTTTTCATGGTGGTCCATGTCAGCCAGCTGCGGTAGCACAGGAGCAGACCTGGCTGCATCGATGGCAGCAAACACACACATGGATCTGCACTGTTAGCTAAGGTTTGCCCGGTTGTGAATGAGATCGAGTCTCCGACATTTTGAGAAGGAACCCATCACTAAGTTCACACAAATCGCATTAGTATGTTACATTAGTATGTGGCTTAACCCAAACTCAACCATTAAAACCAAAGTGCACGAATTTACCATTAAGCTATCACCCCTTGCAGTCTGTGTTTTGCCCGCAGCAACAACAGGAACGCTTCCGGTTTCTATCCTTCAGAATAAAAGTGCAATTGTTATGAAATGTAACGTCAACTGGATTTATATTATGTTTATTACATGTGTTTATAATGTGTCCACAAGCAAAGTCAGTTTTGTTCGTAAATGTTTGCTTTCCAAAATGAATTTCCAGATTTTGCAATATAATTTTGTCAATAACAATGTGGATTAATGAATACTTCTTCTTTTTAGATGTTTGTTCATTACTTTGAAGCCCCTCCCCTTTTCATTGCTAATACATAATAGCTTTTACTATAAGCTTTTATTAGAACTATTGATGTCAATGTTGTAAGAAAATGGATAACTATCTCTCAGCTTGTGTTAGTCAAGTCCAGTTTATCATAGATCTGCCACAACACAACTGCACTTTTGTTTTGCAACAAAAACTTAAACTTAGACAACTTTATTAATCCTTTTGGGAGGTTCCCTCAGGGACATTGAAACTCCATGTCACACACAGCAGCACTGACAAATACAAATACGAAATAAATATGCACACGCACATGCAAAATATACATCGAAATATTTATGTAAAACAAATATACACACAAATAAACAAATATACATATAAATCTCTGTCTTTGTTCGCACCCCTCTCCTGCCAGCGAGGGGCTGAACAGTTAAAATACACTCTCTGTGAAAATGTGATATAAACATTACACTTCCTTACATTTGTGTTAGGCCTACGTCACAAAATCACAGTAACCAGCCTTGTGGAGATTTTATATTTGTGTACCGTCCAAACCGGAAACGAAAGTGTTGATAACGTTGGGTCGCTTCACGGTCCTCTAACGTTCATGCTCACAAAATGGCAGGAAATGAGCTCCCCTAGCGACATGTTCATTGTGTATTACAGCAAACATGGCCCTTTATTTGTCAGCCAAGGTGGGCATTTCCAACAGCAAACACAAGGAGCAGGAAACAGCTCTGGGATTTACCAAAATAAGAGTCGCAAACGGAATCTGAACGCTTGTTTTGATTGATAAACATTTAATAGCAATGTTTTAATGTTACCTTAGCAAATGTCTCGAGGTGAGAATCGATATCAAATATGACTCATTGGTGACTAAAGGGACCATGGTTTTGCAAACATGTCGGTTGGTCGTGTTTTATGTTGAAGGTTCAAAAGCGGAAGTGTAGTATTTTACCACCTGAATAGTAATTTTGCTCTGTGCGTGTGAGAAAAGGAAGAAAAGAGGGTCGCTTATAGCGAAGTGCAGCTGGCTTGGAAGAAGGGTACGAGCCACTTTTTTTTTTAATATACTTGTTCGTACACTCTGCCCGTTTCCGACTCCTTATCCTGGCGAAAGGTTGAACGGTTAAAATGGAGGCGGACAGATCCGGCGGAGGACCAAACCCGAACTCCGGAGGCGGCAGCAGCGGCAGCGGAGCGGGGCGCAACCCAAACGGGCCCAAAGCAGCACCGGGCCAGGCGACATCAGCTGCGGCGACCGGGGCGATGGCAGCAGCAGCGGCGGCGGCGGCCGGGGCCATGCCCGGATCGTCGCAGGCTCGGGAGCTGCAGGACGGGGACGCGGGTATGACGCTTCCTGGGATCCTGCACTTCATCCAGTACGAGTGGGGACGCTTCCAGGCCGAGAAATACCGCTGGGAGGCTGAGAGAGACGAACTCAGGGTAAAATTTGTGTTTATCATTTAGCCCCCGTTTGCAAACCTCACCGCCGAATAAAGGCCAGGGAGGATAATGCAGAAGCTCCTGTGGTGTCGCTTTGTGACAGTACACATGCCCCACAATCAATCAGTCAGTCTCTGGATGACAAAATGCTAACGGGGCTAACATTACACCCTGTCATATTGTATCGACCAGGATGTGTTATTGACACACAGGAACGGGAAAAATAAAGGGACTGTATGGCCACCCACCCAGCTGATGGTCACCAAACAGCCACAAAATAAAGGACAAACTTCATTTTAGGGAAGCATTAATTAAAGCTGGCGTTCAGACGCTCTTATAATCAGCTCTGCTCACAAAGATATAAAGAGGAAGATATGTTAGAGGATACAGCTTTTATTATGAAAACAAAGCAAGATTTTCCTGCAAGCTGACAGGCAGGTGAGCATAGTTTTAGGTGTGGCTACCTTTTTCTAATCGTGCAGGTAAGCATCAGTGACATCCCTGTGCCAGACTCCCTTTACAGATGGCTGTTTTTATGTGGTTTGACAGTTTGTCAATAGAGCAACAAAGCCAAGTTATCGGTGGCTGTGGTGTTGTGGTTAGAAAGATGTGGATCGCACAGCTGTGAGTTGGCCTGAAATCACTGCACAATGAGAGCGATGGTTTCTTTGAGGGTTTTGTTGTCAAAGCGGCGTTCTTACTTAATAGATTACGCTGTATAATGAGGCATCGTTTGGCGTTAACCTTATTTTATCCGTAAAACGATTGCCACAGTGGAGGAAAGTGATCAGAGTGACCTTTTTCGGTTGCCCTTGTTTCTGGACTTGATGAAGTTCTTTCAGGTGGATCTCAACCAACGGTGGCCTGCAGTTACGTGCATATCTTTTGTAATTTGGTGGCATTGGAAGAAGATCAACATTTTGAATTAGGGCCTGTCTCTCTCACTCACACACACACACACACACACACAAATATGGATGAGTCAGTGTTGTGGTTGGTGAACATTGCTGATATGTTTGTGTAGTGCAATTGTATCTGTCAGCATCGTTAATTCTTTTTTGACTGTCTTAAGTTTTTTATAACCATCCTTAATCCAAAGACAGATAGTACCAAATGACCTGCCGATTACATCCACGTACAGGTCGTCTGCCTCTAGGTTTACAGCGTTGAGCTTGGGCGCCTAAAGGTCATTAACGTGAATCTGCGAAACGTCTAGAAAAATCCCTGTGAATGTGTGAGTCAGTGCCATAGAAATGCCCCTGAGCAAGGCATGATTTCGCCTAATGGCTGCAGTTATTCAGAGCCCGGTAGCGGCAGACAGAGGTTGTACTATGCAGCTCTCCTGCATGCATGTGTGTAAGTGTCTGAGGCAGGGCATTGCTGAGCAAGGTTGCGCTTACTCATCGAATTGTTCCAGGATTAAGGCAGGTTAGAGAAACATACGCGCTCAAAGATGTTTTTTCGCTCTGCGTTTGGGTTGAGAGGATGAACAGTTCATCTTTTCATTCCCAAACCCACATGTGGTCTTCCCCCTGTGACCGCACTTTGCTTCTAATTAGGATTAACTATCTTCCGCAGCTCACCAGCTTGACAAAACCACAGGATAAAAAAAAACAAACTCTGAACATATATGATTGCCTCTCTTGTGTCACTCCGCCTCTCCCGTTGCCCCCAACTCAAACCTATGTAGTTATAAATAGGCGCACGATAAAAAATGGATGAACAATAACAAACGGGCTGCGCTCGCTGCTTTTATAGTCGTGTGTGGGGAAGAGCGGGAATGGGAGTCAGAAGCAGGGCATCGCTATGTCCAACATGCCATTAGCGCTTGTTATGGAACTTTGTTTGCGTGTGCGTATTTGCTGCACATGGTCTGGTTTCACGGGTACAATTAGCACCACGTCCCGTGCTGAGAGCGAAAGCGAGGATCGCTGGAGTGCCACGCTGAAAAATTGACCTAGCTTACATTTTAACACCCACAGGCCACAGGCCTCTGGCTTTTGTTGCCAGCTTGCTCGCAGGGCTCTCAACATGCCAGTTAACATGCCCCCCCCATCATGTCCTGCGCAGTTAGCAGCATTCTGTATATGTGTTTGCTCGTATGTCATCTACACATGACATTTTGTGCCTCTACGGCACTTAAAAAGCTGGAAAGGAAGCTGTAGAAAAACCATAACCAACATTTGACGGAGATGAACGCTATCATCTTACGACTCTGTGTGTGACAGCATGGATGTCTGTGTTCGTAGCATGGCAGTCTCTGTGAGACTGTAACACATGTACCGTCTGTGTGAGAGTGTGTTTTTGGTGTGAAAGGCCACCTGTGGCATCGTGTCTCCAGTGACAGGCCAGGAATGGGGGCCCTTTGCTGTTTGGGGCCAGGTGGGACGTCCCAGCACAAGGGACAGGTGGCAGTGGCCTTGTCCCTCTGGCCTTTAGACACACTTTTTCCAGTGTATTGTGTCTGAACAAGCCCGAAGTAATAAGCTTGTTATTTGCCTGAACCTCATTAACATTTAATAGACAAACAGATTGTGCAGGAGACGTGGAACAAATTCTCTAAACTTACTGTAGAGGGAAAAGGGCAGACTCTACCTGTTTCCCTTTGCTTTATTCTCAGCGTTGGCAGTTTAATTTTATTAACCGTGTCAGTAGTTGTGGTAGAATAGATTACTGGTGACCCAGATGACATCACTTCCTGTTGAGTGTGGCCCCGGGGGCCCTGGGTACACATCTCTAATTAATAGCTCTGCGCTCTCAGCCATGACACACATATGACATCCATATGTACAGCTTTATTACAGCGTGTGCCTCCCGCCCACGCAGACTCGCAGCGCTCCTGTTATACGCGTGTCTGTCACCCTCTTTTATTTAAACTCATTCATGACATGCAGATTTTTATGCCCATCCCAATGCTTATCAAGCATCTCCACATCTAACTTATCAGGCAGAGCCAACTTTTTAGGATGTCACTCCTGAGCTAAATACTTTGCGCACACACACACACTGTCCCAGAAAAGTTCATTGCTCTACTTGTTGGCTCATGGGTTTCTCTCATGGGGATGGAGGGATGAGAAGATGGAGGGTGGCCAGTGGAGTGGAGGAGGAAAGCTGCCCTTGACCCTGTTCTGCAGCTAGCTCAGAGGGACTGACAGAACAGGCTAAATGTGTGTCAGCTCTCCATGCTACAACAAACTGTGGAAAGGTCAGCAGCGGTAGACCACACGGAGGAAAACCCACCCACAGGAAAGAGCGATCGGATGGAGGACAGGTTCGCTTGCAAACAAGGTTCCTGTGTACCTTTTCTAGGCTTTGTTGGTTTACCAGATACAAAGAAAATGACCGCAGTGTCAACACAAAGGGATTTTTTTGGGGGTTTACTCATCGACACGGAATGATTTTAACTTGAGCATCACTTCCTTTCAAAACATTATGACGTCTTTTGACCTGCTGCTGAATGTCTCGTCCGATTCGGCTCTTATTTAACGGGTCAGTCTCTCGGTAAGAACACTTTTTAATAGCTGATGAAAAGGCCGCCTTGTCTCGCTACTGTTGGCCGGTGTCCCACACTCGGTTAAACACGAGCATGTCCCAGTCTGAACTAGACAAACTGCGGCGTAACAAAGACCAGTGGAAGCTAAAAACAATGCAAATCCTACTGCCTTGGGAGAGAGGCATGCTAGGTATGTTATTTGGTAATTTAGTTCACACACCTTCATGGGATCGTTTTAGTTTTCTGAGAGGGGAAGGGGAAATGGTGTACAAAGGAAGAGCGAGCAAAAACCAGGTCACAGCCTAAGAATGAGAAGTTAAGTAATAGATAAAGAATGGCATATAGCAGTAAACCCTTTGACAGACTAATCCCCCTGTTTCTGACTGCCTTTATGTCATGAAAAGGCCGGTCCTACAGTGCATTTGGGTGCGTGCATGTGTCCGCATGCAAGCCTTGTCTCCATCCAGGCCGACAAAGGACGCGTCAGGGATTTGATGTTTCGGGCAGTAGTGGGAACCTGTCAGTCTAGGAACTCGGCGTGACACCAGCGCACCCGGATGTGATGGTTATCTGTGTGTGCGAGCAGGTCGTAGCTCGTCCGTGTGTGAGTAGGAGTAGAAAACGCGTGCCCTGCCCCTGAAGGATGAAGGAGACACATTCCTTTTAGAGGTGGAAAAAAAGACACTGACTCAATTGTGCATCAGTAAATGATCAAATCTGTGTTCATGCTGGGCCGGCATTACCGCGGCTGCTTCTGACTGTCTGTAAGGATGCTGCCGCTGCGTTCAAGCTCCTTTTTGTTCGGTTAAAACACAAGAACCATCTACAGTGAAAAGCTCATCATTGATTTATCTGCAGCTAGTTTACTCCAACATGGTCTTTTAGTAGGTTTTTAAGCAGGATTCTGTATCATGGCCTAGCTGACGTTAAGCGACAGAGTCTTTGTTAAAGATTTGTTTATTTGTGTACAGATGACCTCATATTCAACTCTTCCTCACTGCTTGCATTTGATTGACTTTGCCTACGTTGGCCACCACTTGACCCCAGTAGACAGTTTGTTGATTTCAATAAGGACCCAGTTTATTTCATGTCCGCGCGACTAGTGAACTGATTCTTTTGGTTCCGGAGCCATGGCTGGGGCTATAGATTCTACCGTAAACAAACTCCAGTTAGATGAAGGATCAATGATTCAGGCAGACCAGACTGACATATTGAATGAAACACCCCATCTGTCCCTGCATTCTCCGTTCTGCAAGGGGATCAAAAAGGGGGGGGGGGATGCATTTTGGTCGTTTTGGTGGGACAATAGAAGATTTAATTGCGAAAAACCCTCACAATAAGTTGTTCGATACTCATGACTCGTGTCCTCACATGAATGACTCGATAAGGCTCTCGAGCCCGTTGACGAACAGAACTATATTGGTTTCCTGATTTAGTTTATATTGCCTAAGCCTGTCAGCATGGCTGAAGACTCAGCTTGCACATTACATCCCCCACAAAAACAGGATTCCAAATTAAAAAAAGGCAGGGAGACGAGGTTACCAACATTTATCGATCCTTGATTTGTGCAGGATGACAACATGAATTCAAATTGTAGTTTTTATCTTGCAGATTTAAATAATTTAATGATTATTGGGCTAATATTTGAATCGCAGTTATGTTGGACAGAGTAACCATATGAACTTTTCATATCATCCCATGCCTATTGCTAACAAGGGGGATGCCTTCCCCCCTCAAATTGTACAGCACATCTGTCCTCATTATCTGAGCAGTCCAAATGTTGAAAGGGTCGTTTTATTGTCATTATTGTGAATGCTAGATTGGCTGCAACATGTATTCATCAAAGTAAGTACTAAGCCATTTAACTTTAAAGATCTTTCGAAACCATTTATAGCCCCTAATATATAATCTCCATGCTGTTTTCTTATTTGCACCTCCCACACTGTGACAAGTTAGCGAAACAGCCGAGCTCTGTTTGGCCGCCTTTTAGCACATTAATATTCACGTCTGGTTATGTCACGCGGGAGCGACTGTCTCTGCTCGTGTGAAATGTACAAATACAGTATTGCATCGACCATTACGAAACACGGCGGCCACACAATCGCTGCTTGTGTGCAGCCTGGAAGTGCACAGCTAACATATCTGCTGTTGCAAGCTAACCCCACACTAGCTGCTTTAATCAAACCACATAACCACGGCAAATTATACATTATTACATAGCTGTTTATACAAGGCTGAGCAGTTATTTTTTTGTGTGTGTGTGTTTCACTCATTGCTTTTTAAATGAACGCAGAGCCGTACAACCCATCCTTTCAGCTCCCTGGACGCACACACACACACACACACACACACAGTTAATGCTTTAGTTATTTGCATGTCTGGCATGAGCTGAACTGCTCTTCTATGTCAGGGCACGAATACACCACGTACAGTTATCTGTGTTTCACAACCTCTTAGCTCATGCCTGCAGTGTGGACTTGCTCGCGCTGACAATTATCTCCAAAATTCTCAGATAAGCATATAAAATCACGTTGCATTAATCAGGATTACTCAGCAGCAGCAGCAGTAAGGTTCGCTTGGCAGATTATCCGGTGTTCCACTAGCCCTCCTTGGTTGTTACATGACTGTGTGTGTTTATGCGTGTGTGTGTGTGTGAGGAGTGTGTGCGCACTTTTCCTGGGTGATTGACTACCCTCTCAAGTAGACCGAGTGCCTGCCCCATGAGATAGTGTTTTTAGACTGTTCTAGTTTTACAGAAGTGCGTCTGCGCGTGGGAGCAGACTCGCGTACGCAGACTGGGGACGTGCAGAGGAGAAATGGACTGTAAAACAATCGGCATTAATGCTCCAGTACCGCTTGGCTCGGAAAAGAGGGAGAAGGAGAGGGAGGAGAGGGTGAAAATGCTAAACTGCTGTGGCCGCAATCACCTGCGTGCAAACACCCTGAGAGTAGTCGACAGTTTAACCTCCCTCGAACTGAGGCATTTTTCTACTTCAACCCGCAGTTTTTGCTCAAAAACTCTGAAGCATCACCCGGTGCACACACAGAAAACCAATGTCAGAAATCTTGCTCATCCACTCAGGCAGCCTTTTCACATTTCATCAAAGCCCTGCTTACTCAAGGGAAGACCCCGTCTAAAGATAGTCCTCATCAGAATCACGACAGTCTCGTCGTTGCAGCTCTCATTATCGCTTTTTCTTCCTCTTCTCACGTAACCTTTTTTTAATTGTATGAAAAGCGCGAGAGAGGGCCGAGCGTCTCTTTCCTCAAGGTAAGAGCTTTATCTCGGTCGAGGAGGGAAACGGACGGAAAATGAGAGAGGAAGCGCACAAAGGAAGGATGTGTCTTTAAAAGAGGGTATTTGAATCTGGCCAGTCCGTGTCTTGTTTTTCCTCCGCCGCAGATGCGCACTGAGGCCTCGGTCAGGAGAAGTTTAAAAATAAGAGCCCTGTTCCACAACCCTCTACTTATTCTGGCTTCTCAGAAGTCATGTTTGCTATGCTCGTCACATCAAACTCCCCCCCTCCCCTCCCTTCACATTCACGGTCTCTGTTGATATCAGATGCTACACTCTACGGCCTTAATACAGAGAGTGCATGCATTTTTATCTAATTCACTGCAGTTGGCAGTCGCACTGTCTATATTAACTGATTTTCTGATCATGTATGCTTCTGAATGGCTTTAAGTGTGTGCGTTTTAAAGCATCCTCTGTATGTGTGTGTTCTCAGGCACAGGTGGCGTTCCTGCAGGGCGAGAGGAAAGGGCAGGAGAATATGAAACAGGACCTGGTGAGGCGGATCAAAATGCTCGAGTACGCCCTCAAACAAGAGAGGTAAGACACGTCGCTGTGTCATTGTGTCCGTCATCCACTCAGCCAGCTGCCCTGATGTTTTGCATGCTTTCGGGCGGCAGTGGTTTTGATAGTAAAAGGTCTCCATGAATTTGCCCTTAACGCTGCCCTCATGTGGTGTTTCCTGGGGTTGCAGGGCAAAGCACCAGAAGCTGAAGACAGGAAACGACCAGAGTCCAGGAGACAAGAAACCAGAGACAGAGGCAGACCAACGTATGTTTAACAGAGGCCCCTATAGATTCTGTTATTTGGAACTGTTATATAATCCACTGCTGTTGCTTCTTTTACTGCTGCTGTACTTTCAGAGCGAAGTTTCTCTTTGTCTGCTCATGCCTCCCTGTTGCATCACTATTGACCAATCTATTTTCTGTAGTTCCCAATGGTCCGGCTGAGTCAGACTCTGAGCCAGCCAATCAGATGTCCTGGAAGGAGGGACGTCAGCTACTACGCAAGTAAGGCCTCTCTGTCATCCACTCCTTTTTTTTTTTATCTGCGCACCATCCTAATGTGTTTCATCAGTACAGTAAACAGTCTGTTCACCTGTGCCTTTTTTCCCTGTGAATGTAGATATCTGGAGGAAGTGGGTTATTCAGACACCATCCTGGACATGCGGTCTAAGCGCGTGCGCTCCCTGCTCGGGCGGAGCAGCCCCGAAGCTAACGGGCCTCCGCCCAGTGAAACCTGTGCGGAGCCAGAGCCCCGGGCAGGTGGAGAGTCGTTGTTGGTCAGACAGATCGAGGAACAAATCAAGAGGTGAGACTGTGGAAGCAGATGCAGAAGAATAGCGATGGCCTACTAATACTGATATTAGGGAGGGGATCCTAATCCTATTCATCACCCATCAGAGTGTTTATTGGTTCTGTCGCGGAACCCTTGAGCAAGATACCAAACCCCAAATTGCCCCTGATGAGCGGATGGCATCTTGCATGGCAGCCTCCGCCATCAGTGTATGAGTGTGTGTGCGTGTGTGAATGGGTGTAGCTGACAAGTGTTGTAAAGCGCTTTGAGCAGTCAGCTGTTTTTCTCTTTGTTCATGTAGCACCAAACATTTTCTTCTTTCTACTGCATAAACAGCCCCATTCTATGCAAGGGCTATCTTTTTTTGTGTGAAATGCTTCTCTCAAAGTCTAAATAGGAGTAATTCAAGTGTACCATATTACTGCAGTGATAACATGAGACAATTCATGGCTGTATCATGAGGCGGCTTTGTGAGGAGCACCCACATGCCTTTGTCTGTACAAGCAGAAATGTGAAGACAGTGAAACAATAGTACATCCTTATCTCAAAAGACAACAGAACAAGATGCACGAAAGATTTCTGAAACGGAGGGCGTCCTTCATCAGTTTTACATATCAGTATACAGCATGTACTGCTCAGACGTGTTTTGAGTGTGCCTCCCTGAGCAGGATGGGAATAAGAAAAGTTTAATAATGTACTATAATACAGTATAATTGAGGTAATTTTCTATGGTGTTGTCCTCATTAATTGCTTTATTCCTTTTGACTTAAGAGAATAATTGTGTGTGTATTTGCAGGAACGCAGGGAAGGAAAGCTCTAAGGAACGTCTGGGAGGCTCAGTGCTCGATAAGATCCCTTTCCTGCACGGCTGCGAGGACGACGATGAAGACGACAGCGACGAGGAAGACGACTTCCAGGGCATGGCCACCGACTGCATCGATGGACCGCGCAAGAACAAGAAGTCTCGTGTAAAGGTAAGAGCGATGATTCAAAACAATGAAATCGAGCAAACTGAATTAATGACCGATCACATGCCTAACATCAGTTTCTCTCTTCTTGTGTCCAGATGGGTTCGGAGCCCATGACCACAGACCTCGACCCGGAGGACGAGGAGGACGAAGACGACTCGGAAGACGCCCTCAGTGAATTTGACTTCCTGGGCTCGGGGGAGGATGGGGAGGGGGCGGGAGAGGCCCGGATCTCGGGGGACGGACGGGAGTTAGGTACGCTGTTGCCATAGAAACACCATCAGCACCAGCACTACCAGAATCACTGCCACCAGTGTATCTGTCTTTTTTGCCGCTGCCCTCCCCTCCCCTCTAGCCTTGCTCACCTTTTTATCTTTTACTCTTCATTGTGTCTTGGCATCTCTTCTTGTCAATAAAACCAACCTCTTTTCCCAACCACCTGTCTCTCTGTCCTGTTTCACGAGCTGTCAGTCTGTGACTCTTTACAGTTGTGTAGCTGTCATCTCCGTCTGTAGATATGCGCTCTCTGTGGTCGGGGGTCATTTGAAAGGTTATCACGCATGCTGCCTTCTCTGTTTTGTTTTTTTTTTTTTATATGTCCACATTTCATTCTTTGAGTCATCTCTACACTGTGTGCCTGTGCTTTTTATTGATTTCATCCTCTCACAAACAGAGTCCTTAAAAACTGTGTGAGCGTTTGTTGTGTATCCAAAGATTGAAGTCTTTTTTGCCTCATCTGTCCGTCTGTCGGCCTCTCCGTCCTTCCTGCGCCTCTCTGCATGACTGGATGTTTTGTGTCTCTCTCCTCTTGCCGGGGTTCAGAGAACCGCAGGAACAAGTTACAAGGCATGATGTCGGACTTCCCCCCTAAACCCACCCCACCCCCCTCTGTATCGGGACAGGCTCGCTCCGGGGAAGGTAAGACATCCCTCATCAAATACGCCCTGTGCAAAACCACAGACTATCCTCCTCCAAGTATTCATCCTCGGTCTCCTACACTGATTATTGTGGCTGAGATGTTAAATCTCAAATTTAGATACTGTCATATCTGCGTAGGGGTAAATGTACAAAGTTGCTCCCACACTTAAAAATATTTTCTCTAGTACACAGTGTGGGAGTCAGGAAACATGATAAATAGATTCTTGCCAGGCGGAATAAAGAATCGTTGCTGTATTTTACCCTTTTTATTATGTATTATAGTAACTCCAGTCTTTTCCACCTCTAACATGCAGGCGGCGCCCTGGGTTTTTCCTCTGATGTCTTCATCATGGACGCCGTCGGGGGAGGGGACATAAACCTTGGGGAACTGGCCGATCTCACTGTCGCCAATGACAACGATCTCTCTATGGATGTAATTACAGATTCCTAATCCGACCTTAATGTGCGTGCTCAAAATATGGGAATAATAATATTTTGAAAATAATGTGTGTCCCGTCAGATGCAGGACAACCGAGAGGAGTTCAAGAAGACATGGAACCCTCGCTTCACACTACGCAGCCACTTTGACGCCATCCGCGCTCTGACCTTTCACCCCAGCCAAGCCGTGCTGCTCACAGCCTCCGAGGATGGAACACTAAAGCTGTGGAACCTCAACAAGGCCATGCACTCTAAAAAGTAAGAACCGCCAGGGAGACGAAAATGGAGAGCTGATTTATTTAGCACTTTTCTTTATCTCATGCCTAATGGCTTTCAAGCAGCAGATGGAGAGAAGGAGCAGAGAGCTGCAATGATTCATCAATCATTTTGACATTTTGATGATTGATTAATCAGTTTAAGTCAAAATTCTCTGATTCCAGCTTCTTAAATGTGAATATTTTTTGGTTTCTTTACTCTACTTAGTCTTTTAAATTTGCTGCCTAGTTTTCAACTGTGTTCCTCCACAGGAACGCAGCGTTGGACGTGGAGCCCATCTACACATTTAGAGCACACAGGTGAGTCTGAGATGTGTACGAATACTAACTCGCATCGCCAACCTAAACGGGTGGCGTTCAAGCCCTGACCTCCTTCTCCCTTTTATCCACCAGCGGAGCTGTTCTGTCTCTGACCATGGGCGAGGACGGAGACTCCTGCTACAGCGGAGGTCTAGACGGAACTGTCAGGTGTTGGAAGATGCTCGACCTCAACGTGGATCCTTATGATAACTACGGTCAGCCAGTCCTCCACTGTCAGAATATTATCAATCACGGATTGAATTTTTTTGTAATAAAATGTATGATTGTCTGCACAGATCCTGGCATCGAGAGCAGCGTGCTCGCAGGCCACGAGGATAGCGTGTGGGGTTTGACTTACTCGGCGGTCCACCATCGTCTCGCCTCCTGCTCGGCCGACGGCACCATTCGCATCTGGGACCCGCAGAACTCGGCTCCGTGCCTGTCTGTTTTCAACAAGGAGAGAGGTAGAGCATCACTTTTGGGGATTTGTTTTTCAGCTTTACGTTGTGTCCATGCCCCACAACTAAACCATCTCCCATGTTCTCCCAGAGCACGGCACGCCCACCTCGGTGGCTTTTGTGGCCACTGACCCCAACCAGGTGGTGGTGTCATTTGACGGCGGCGAGACGCTGCTCTACGACCTCAACACTGAGCAGAGCACCACTGCGCTAGAGACACAGACCAAGGATGGTACGTGGCCAACATCCAGTTTCTAACATTTCCTGTCACAAGTTATGAAGTAAAGAAACTCAATAAAGAGATAAAACAGACTATATTAAAATGTTGTTGTTTTTGTTGTCCTTTGCAGGCAGTGAGCTGATCAACCGTGTGGTCAGTCACCCGTCTGAGCCCGTCTCCATCACTGCACACGAGAACCGCACCATCCGCTTCCTAGACAACAAGACGGGTATCAGTCATTTCTCATCTTTTCACTTCCTCTGCAGACCTTTTATAGAATGTCAATGCATCTAAGTTGGGTTCCTTTTGTGCGTGTGTTCAGGTAAAGTTGTCCACTCTATGGTGGCTCATCTGGATGCGGTCACCTGTCTCACCACAGACCCTAAAGGCACTTACCTCATCTCTGGCAGTGAGTACCACTCGGCTGTACTGCGTCATGATGTAGCTGAAAATCTAAGGGTGACTTGGATTTCTTTGCATTGTGCTCCACGTTGTCCCTCATGACTCTGTTCCCTTTGCTTGCGCCCACTCTCTGCCCCCTGCAGGCCACGACTGCTCGGTGCGCCTGTGGATGCTGGACAACAGGACGTGCGTGCAGGAGATCACGGCCCACAGGAAGAAGCACGACGAGGCCATTCATGACGTGGCCTTCCACCCTTCACAGCCCTTCATTGCCAGCGCCGGCGCAGACGCACTTGCCAAGATCTTTGTCTGACATCACTGTCGTCATTCTGGTGAGACGGAGTTAACTTACAGTGAGAGTGCACACCAGTGAGCTGCTCTGACACAAGTCCATCAAGATTAGGAACTGTTCAATTCAGTTTTGAAGAGGAACAGTTTATTTGTTATGGTTAGCACCTCTTAAAAGAGAGCTGTGGCTCAGGAGGAGCTTTCCAGAGAAAATAACAGCTAAAATGTGTCATCATCAGGGGGTACGATAAGTGTTGTAGAAAACTTTTAAAATGAGCTTTCACTTTCAATCATAGAAAGCAGGAAAGGTATTCTTCTTTTCTGTGTGTGGGCTGCTACACATACTGCAAAAAGCGTGGGGTGTTTGGAGTTGAGGAAACTCAAGCTGTTGTTGTGAAGCACCCGTCTGCTATCGACTGACTCTTCTTTCTGTTTTTGTATAAAACAGTTTGTTCCCAGTTGACTGGTGAAATACTGTTTTAACATTTTTGTATTAATTATTTCAATTCGACCATGTGGCCATAGTGCGGTTCATCACACTGAAAAGACATGAGTGGCCTCCCTCTTTTTTTTTTTTTAAGATGAATTTAGAATATAAATGACAGTTGTCAGGGCATGAAAACAGTGATCTGTTTTAACTCTTTATTTATGAACATATCTCACATTGTCCACACTATAAGAACTGTGGACAAAAAAACAACCAAAAACAGTGAATCAATGCAAATTTGCATATTTTAGATAAAAAGTTACACATGGTACAACGTCCATGAGGGATTTATTTGGTTAAATAAACATTTTTCCCATCGCTTTTCACCCAATACTTTTTATAGTTAATCTTCTCCAAAATATGCAAATGTTCAACATTATTGATAAAGAGGTCAGCAGTGGTGTTTTGTGATGGCCTTTTTACTTGCTGGCAGAAATATATTTAAGAATTAGGCATAGTCTTTACTTTTTCAGCCCGTGTTCAGATTTTTGAAATGACTGATGTTGTTGTCTGCTTGCTTTATGTAGAATAATAATATTCTGTATTGGCTTAATGTCATGAGCTGTCTGGACATCTTTTGGTCTTAACTTTTTGTTTACCTTTTTTCTGCTTTCAGAGTCCCAAACAAACAACTTGGACAAAAGCGACTAAAGACTACAGTGGACAAATTTCACCGGCTTGCACACAGTCACACAGTCACACAGACACACACACAGACACACACAGTTGTCCTGCACCCCACTGGCTGGGTCATCGCCACAGGACGTCACCTCCCCCTCACTGTTCTCAGATGCCTCAGTGACTTGTTGTAATACTAATCACTCCGCTTTTTTATATCTTTAAACACCCGGCTGCTCCGTTTCAAATAATCACGTTTGGAGTAACACTTTTTTACACTACAATATTCTGTTCAGCTTTTCTTTTTTTTTTTTTCAGCCTATTTCAAAGCACTGTTTGTGTGTGTGTGTGTGTGTTTGTGCGCTTGATTTTTTGCTGACACACTAATTCACATTTCACCAAGGAAACACTCGCACGGCACATCGCGCACAAATGCACCACGTTTCATCCTACAGATTTTTTTTTTGAAGTAGTTGACAGATTGCTTGTGGCTAACATACATATGTAGGCATGACAAAAAACAAGAAAAGATGGTAACCTTTCCCAGAAATCTCTTCGTTGGGAATCAATGTATTACATTCCAAAGACTCCAGTAGAGCGTGTGTGTGTGTGTGTGTGTGTGTGTGTGTTTGTTACGGGGTTGGAGAATGTCAAGTGTGTGTGTGTGTGTTGCAGGGTGGGAGAATGTCGTGTGTGTGTGTGTGGCATGAGGAGGCACTAGACAGTCGCTAACCAGTGTTGGAACAAATAGCTTTAATTTTACGGCCAAGTCTCATCGTTCGTCTGAGTATTAAAGCGTCCCCGTGATTCTGCCTCTGTGTGTGTGTGTGTGCGTGTCTGTGTGATTAAATGTCACTCTGCTGTACAAGATAAACGAACACGTTTCCACAATCACGATGCATTTCTTCAGATGTACAGATTGAACTCGGCTCCACAGACTGGTGCTTTTTACTGTACGGACGAGTGTGTGCATGTGTGTGTTTGTGTGCGCACTAGTTAAATCACGGTGCTATGAAAGACCTTGTCAGTCTTGAGTCAGAATCAGGGACCTGTTTGTGTGTGTGTGTGTTTGTGTGCGTGTGAGGATGAGAGACTGTGTTTCTCACTCATCGGGCTACAGACCTACGTCGAGTCAGTCGACTTTTTAAAATGACATTTCATCGTCGAAATCATTTCATTAGCCGTGGTCACATTTCAGAAAGTTAACGAACGCTGTTCTCTGAAACTGGCTCGGGGTGAGGACCACCTGGACTGAAAAAAGTTTCCTCAGATGAGAGCTGCTCGGATTTTTCGTTTTTAATCTTGAAGTCAGTAGACGGCGCTCTGTTTCTGGCTCATTATTTATTCAGGCTTTCCAAAAAAAGAGCTTGACAATTAAGGTTCCTTCTTCTTGTTTGACGTGCATCAATTGCACAGTAGCACATTACCCCCAGAGAGCTGATTTCTGGGAGGAAAAGCTCTAGGGTGGGGAAAAAAAGAAAAGACATGGAAGTCAATTTAGAAATCTGCCTCTTTTTTTTTTGTCATTTTCAGGAAGAGGAAGTGCTGATTTAAAGATGTGTGGGTGTCAGTTGATATTACTCACCACCTTATCTGATCCTATTCGGCTATTTTTAACAGGCTGAGGTCGTTCCTTTAAGAAGACCTCGCATCTGTCTGCGTTCTGCATCTGTACACATAACTGCAGGACGCACGTTTCATTAAAAGTTGCCCCTTAATAGCCGACATGACTTCCAAATATTTGACCGTTAATTACCTTGAGAAAAGTCTGATGAAAATCTGGTGTTAAACCAGCTGGTTAAGGAGCACCACCCTCCATCCTCTTCAAGATTACAGGGTCACACTAGGGGGTCAGAGGTCAAAGTAGCCTAGAGGTAAACACTCCTTGCATAATCACTAGGGACACTAGTAGTCATAGTTTGAGGGGCTTTTTTTCCCTCCTGAAACAGGGTGGTGGACTGTTGTCTGAATTTAGACAAAGAGAACAAGAGGGTGCAACTGCATTATTGCACCGCTGCTGGGCACAACATCCTGTTATATAACTACTATTTGGCTTCACTTTGCACTACATCTAATAGTGGATGCTTGTGGCGAGGAGTGGTAGCAGACAGGGTGCGGAAATAATGCTTTTGCAGATATTTCATTATACAATCTGGAGTAAATGCTACAACCCTGCCGTGGCTCGGTTATTTCACTCTGAGCAACCGCAGTACGCCCCCATCACCGAGTATATAAAGACAAATCAGTATGACACATCAGAAAAAGAAAAAGAAGTCGAAACAGAGGTTGTAAATGATGACTAGAGATGCCATTATGTGCTGTAAATGTCCATCATTTCCTTGTTTTCTTTCTTGCATTTCTTTTCTTATGATTATGAATATGATTATTAAGATGTAAGAATACTGTAGTATCATAAGTGAATCATTCTTCCTTGCTAGGCATAGAACTTGCTTGTGATTGATAATGGCAATGTATAGCTTGTAAAAAAGCAAAACGATTAAAAAACATGAAAAATGAAGAAAATAAGTTTAAAAAAAAAGGAAAAAAAATCAGTTACCAGTCAGAGGCCAAGGTAAAGGACTCATTTCTTTGTGTTTTTATTTTTTTATTAGCAATTTATCACTGTGTGATATTTTGTACATCATATTAAGCTGTATTCAAACTATTTCCTCTAACTACAAGGGATAAGAGACCTGCTTTTTATTAATTTTGTTTTATTATATATTTTTGAACTGCATTCTAGCTTGTATCAGATGACTTTCTCTTTTTGTTTACGGGTCCCCTGTTGTATGTCATTAAGGAAGAAAAAAACAAAAAATGAAGATTTTGTACAGTGAATTGAGTGTTCGTGTCGTCTTTTTTACTGTCTAACAAAGGATGCATACAGCTCACAAAAACAACTGGGCGCGTGGCGGGATCATCCATTATATCTATTAAAACATACACATTTTTCAGTGCTTCTACATAAAGTTGGTCAACTGTCAGCTGAGCGGTCAAAAGAGAAACTGAGGCCGGGATTTCCCGTCCTTCAGACCTAATATTTGTCAAGCTGTACATCTGCTGGATGCGGCTCTTCCCATAAAAAAACATCTTTTATTAGACCCTCAGTGCCTAATAAATGTCCACATCTGTCAAACTCTGAGCCCCCAGTTTGTGACACAGAAGAGCCAATTTGCAAAAAAACTCATAAAAGCCATTCTTAAAAACGTTTAAGCCAGCACCAGTTTGATTTATATTCCCTTGAGTGAACAAAAAAACGCCCATAATTTTGGTGATTTCAGAGAATACATGCACAGTGCTCAGCAGTGTTCATGTGTGTGTATTATTTGATTATGTGTCTGACTGGCCACAGCAGAGGGCACAAGTGACTTCTTGTACCGTTTTTTTTTTTTTTTTTTCCTGGCCAGCTGGACCCCGTCTCTCCTGCCAGATGTCAACAGCTGGAGCGATGAATGAGTTGTTTGGGTGGGGTCACATACAGTATACACTATTTGGTTATACAGGTTCTAGTGTGTTGTGATTGTTTATCTCCAGTGATCTTTGCTGGCCCGGTTGATCTACTAGGTCGGCTTGTTCCAGCGTCGAGCTGAGAGGTTTCCATTCCGGGACAAGAAGTTGTGGGTGATTAGGTGAGTGACCTGTAGACATTGTCAGGGCGTGTCTGCCGGCATTAAAGCTCCTCAATTTCCTGAGGAGAGAGAGAGTCACTGCCTTTTTCCTCCTTCTATAGCCGTCTTCAAGGCTGACTCCCCACGATGGGTTGCCCAGAGTTCGAGTTATGATCTTATAATGTTAATGGTGGAGATAAATAAATACATTCTTGCCTTCGGCTGTGCTTTCCGTGAGTAAGAGAATTCAATTTGTCCCAAGTATGAGGTGGTTCCACACTCAGCAGCAACAGATCCAGTGGAAAAGCATAGTTCATTAGAAAAACACGTTTCTATTGATGTAAAAAAACACTCATTACGTCAAGAAATGCATTATTTTGGATTTAAATAGTGGTTGCTGGTAATGTTTAAGTGAGCGCGGCAGATGTAGGACAATGAGTCTCCCTTCCACGATCACATGTAATGGGTGAAACTGGTAAAGAAGCTTCTGTACAGCAGCCTTGTTGTTTTTTTTTTTTTAAACACATCTTTCATTTGCTCCATCCAAATGTTAGCTTATCCAACTGTGCCATCCTGCGGCTGATTCTGCACCCATGAGAGTATGTTATCCATATTTTAGAGCCTTTTCTCCACTACATCGCCACACGCTCACACCACAGATGCTGTATAATTCAGCCCCCTGGGTAAGTGAGATTTCTTAAATCTTAAGAGAAATATCATTGATTTTCTTTCAGCCTAATTACATACAGCTGTATTTAATACTGTCTGTTTTACCTGTGGGCACATCTCCATTTGTAAAATGAGACCAAGCCTCCAGTCAAATTGGCCTTTGGCTTCATCTCTACATGGAATTTGTTTATTCATTATCCGACTATTCCAAACATCTCCCTCTTGTGGTGGAAAGTAGCATCCTCGCCAACATTATTAGCAGCTGCTGAGTGACTGAGGTCTCTCCTGGCATCAGCATTTCAGCAGAGTGCCGTGGCAGTGTTTAATTTGTTGTAATGAACTGGAACTGCTGAGTTGTAACAGCTCTGGGAGGAAGATAAGCTACAGATGATGAACTTACTGCGGTTGGTGACTTGCAGTGTTACTATCCAGGTCACACTTTTCATCTGCCTGCTTTGTATCTAAGAAGATACTGCAGAGTCACAGTCGTGCTGGTGATTGTGGCAAACCAAGCCGAGCCTCATGTCTAAGCGCATCCTGCCGTGTGCAAAGTGCCACCTTTCTTGCCCCCGAGACTTCCCCATCTCACTTGAAACTTGCATGAAAACAACTCTCCGGTAGGTGTGGTCCTATTCTGCAGTCTGGCAGAGGTGTGCCTGCTGAAAGTGCAAGAGAAGAGCTGTTAGAAATGACAAACAACGGCAGCAAACAAGAGTTTCAAAGAGGGACAGAAAGAAAGAGGGAAGATGAGGAAGAGATGGGAGGGGTTTCTGCCCCCTCAGGCTACGCAAGAGGATCTTTTGCTGGGCTGGGCCCAGGGAGGGAGCAAACAAGACGGATAACCCCAGACCAAGGAAGGGAAAGAGAGAGAGCGAGAGAGAGGAAAGGGAGGAGGGAGAAGTTAGAGTGCAGGGAGTCAAAAGGCAGGACTTGCTGAGAGTCTATTGGCCTCGGGCTGCGTCAGTCATTTCACTTCCTCCTTGGCTGTGGCAAAAGCACAGAGGAGAGGGCAGGAGGAGGGAGGGGGAGAGGGAGGTACCCTCAGTCAGCTCTCTCTCTCTCTCTCTCTCTCTCACACACACACACACACACTGCTTTTTCACTAAAAAGACTCAGCTGAGGCTGAAACTGAAACAGGGCAAGACTCGTAAAAGCAGAGCAGTCTCTTGCTCTCCTTCATTCTCACAGTTTCCTGTTCAAGGAGGCCATTTTGTAACACAGCCTGGAGAAGGAGCACAACATTTGTTTGGCATTTGTTTTTGTCTTCTCTCTCCCACGGCCGGGGGGTTTCTCAATCCACTTTGGACTTTCTCCTCTGCAGAGCAACTTCTTTGGACGAGAGAGGTGAGGGAGGGAAGGAAGAAGGTGGAGGAGGAGGAGGAGTAGAAGAGGGCAGTTTCCCCCCCTCTACACCCTCTGGCTGTCTCTCTTTTGAAGAGTCTCTCGTGCACATTGCTCATGTTTGTCATGCCTGGACTGTGAGACGAGTCTGCGGGCGAGAAAGCGCGAAAGAAGTGGCTGAAAGCAGGGAGGAAAAAAACAACAACACGCTGCTTCCTGGATAAGGATTTCTTCCTTGATCTGCTGGGAGGGGGTGGACACAGGACACAGAGGAACTCATGCTCAGTGTGTGTGTGTGTGTGTGCCCCCCTCTCTCCTCCACCGAGACTGTTTGAATGACTGTGGGTTTTCTGAGAACTCTTGACTGCACCTGGGGCGTGTGTTTGTGAGTGTGTATGTTGAGAGAGTCGGGAGTCCGGATGGCTAACGCGAGCCCTTGTATGCCCTCAGGGGCCATGGCTCAGGTCTTCTTTCCTCCCGGGGGCTCCTCGCCGCCCGGCTCCGCTGTGATGCAGCAGGGGACCCCCATATCAATGCCCTCTATGCCGGCTCAGGGTGGGTTTCCTGTGATGGACCTGTCACTAGGGCAGGGTCCTGGCGGGGCTGTGATGCCTTCACTGCCTCCTACTCCAGCAGGGGTGTCCTTCATCATCCAGATCGGCCTGACCAGAGAGTCCGTCCTGATGCCCCAGAGTGCAGACCTGGCCTACGTGAAGCAAATCGCCTGCTCCATTGTCGACACAAAGGTAGGAAATGTGTGTGAAGTCGTGTGTGTGTGTGTGTGTGTAAAACTGGGTGTTTTGCTTTCTCTCTCCAGGTGGAAAGCTGTTTATGCACAAAGCCACACGTTCATATCGGTTTTCCAAGCTGCCTGTCAGATACCCAGTTTGGGCTGTACACATGCTTTTCTTCTCTTCTTTCACTCTTTGTCTTTCGTGTCCCGGTCTCATACTACACCCTTTTTTGTTTACTATTCTCAAAGGTAATTGAAAGGGTTTTAAACACACAGCCAGACAAAGTGAACAGGCAGCTGTGACAGAGGGAATGTACAAAATGTCACAACTTTGCTCGGCTCTAATTACAGCAATTAGCATTTTTCCCCTCACACAGTTGGAGGAGGGCAGCGCTCGGCGAGGGCTTTGCCATGCACACATCTAGCACAGCAGACCAGCGGAGGGATGTTCGACGGGATCAGTGTTTGGGACAGAAGTCGGCTGATTTTGCATCACGTGTGCTGTACACATGAAGTTTAAACAGAAGAAATACAGGACGCTAATTGCAGCACTTATCTTACTGCATTGCACCTTATGAGCTAAAAACAAGCGTGTCTCGACATGCAGTTAAAATAAAGTCAACATCCTTTTGTTGGGGAGCACCTTGACTTTATCTCCGGGAGGAATCTGAAGTCGTCCGTGCCTGTGACCTTGATCTCTTTCACTTCTTCTCAGTGCAACATCAGTTGTTTTGCATTTCGTGTGAACATAACAGTTCACACCAGGCCAATTTTAGCCCCCTCACTGAGCGCTTCATTGATTTCTTCTTTTTTCTTCTTCTTTTTCTCACTGTCACCTATCGCTTTTATGTGTCCACAGGGCATCAAAGACTGTAGCTGAAGGACCAGGCATGATTTAAAGGAAAAGTTCACCCCAAAAATGAAAAGTCGTTATCTACTCTGCCTCATGCCGACGGAATCTTGGAGTAGATGGGGACTTATTTTTTCAATTAGCCACCCAAACAATATCATTAATTGTCAGTTTTTCTGTTCCTCTAGGGAACATACTTTTACTGCCTCGGCTTTTACTTTTCTGAGTGTGTACATCACTGTTTTTCTGTCTGCTCATTGAGTTTTTCCTGATTTTTCCCCCTTTTTTTGTCCACAGCAGCATTACAAATTACTACTCCAAATGATACCTATGTATTTGAAGTACAGCATTTTACTTTATTAGACAATAATCACGATCATATATATCAATATATAAATATAATTCCCAAATCACTATTTGCAGCCCCTCTGCTTGTGAATTACATCACCGGGTCACCTCAGAGTCTTGATGTGAACTTTTCACAAGGTGCAAGGTGGTTGAAGTAAAAGACCTTTGGGAATAGTCCCTTTTAAGCAAACGTATCTTCATTAGTGAACTGAAAACTTCAAAACAAACATGTGCAGGGTTGGGGAGGGGTAGAAGAGCTAACATCCTCTTTGCAACAGGAAGCGATGGGTGTTATGGGAAATACGGTCTTTATTTGAGAACCGGCAGCAGTCTGAGAAGGCCATGTGTTTTTATCTGCCAATTAAACTGGTAGGTGATTAGATTAGCAGATTTCCACTGCCAGCTCAGCAGCTTTGTAAAACTCCCCACAATTGCACATTTTCCAGCAAATACTGGTAGCTCTCTACAGCCAGCTTACCCACGCTGCTAATCTGCTTTAGTGCAGCACAGTCTTTGTTTTCCTCTCTCATGTGAGTGGTTCCCTGCCATGGTTTAATCCAGGGAGATAGATCTGCTGCTGGATCTTCCAACTGTGTTTCCATATGGTTGAAGTCAAATAGGGCTGGAATGAGTTTGGGGTGGTGCGGTGGTGCCGCCTGTGCAATTCACTTGTGGCTGCATCTTCTTCTCTTCCCCTTTTTTGTGTTTACTCAAGATAAACCAAAACTACTCCCCTGAGTAATGTGAGAGAGGTTGCTGTTGTTGAGAGTTTTGATACTCTTGTGCTGTCTCTTTTCCCTTGCCTTGCTCCTCCTAAGCCGTCATAAAATTCAAAGTTCCTTCCTAGCATAGTGTTCCACTGATTGGCCATAAAAAAGCACCAGAAATTGTCCGACGCATGCAGCGGCTTCCCAGTAAAGGACACCCTAAAGGACATTATCATATGGCAATTATTTTATGTTAAAAACGCTCTTTGCTTTAATAACTGAGTGCATAGATTCACATTATGTTGTACATTTGAATCACATGAGATTAACACTGTTGACAAGAGACATGTGACAAGGAGACAAGGTTAAAAAAACACGTCAGTTTTCTCATACTGTCCAGTGCAGCTGCACCGCATCCCCCCCTCTGTCTGAAACTCTCCTGTCTCTTTAAGGCCCCTCCTTCCTGAATACCCACTCTGCTCTGATTGGTCAGCTCACACACGCCCGAGCCAGCACTGCCAACAACAACGGGGCAGCTGTGCTAAATCAAGTCTTAGGTGTCAAACTAGCCACGAGGCATAAATCATGCAAATGTGTGACATGGTGCCATAATGTGATGACAGAAAGTCACGGAATTAAAGGCGGGACAGTGTTTTCTGTGGGATAGACACTTCTGTGGGTGAGGACTTTGAGCTTCTTAACTTTCAAGACATTTAACCCACCCAAGAACATATAAAACAGTGAAGGAAAGGAAAAAAGCAAAAAAGCATAATCGGTCTCCTTTATAATATCTTAATTTGGCCAATAGCGATTAAGTGAGTATTATATATTTCTGACACCCATCAAAGTCTCCATGCCATACTCTTGCTTGTATATTTCTCTAGATCAGCCCCATGATACTTTCTTAGCGAGTTAATTGGTGCTTGTTGGTCAGCATCAACAAAGGGAGACTTGTAGTTTGGAGTTGCTGGGACAACTCAACTTGGGAAGCAAAAACAATTTGTCTCTATAATTGGGCCATTCCTGTTCATTTTCCTCGGTGTGTGTCCGTGCTTTTGTTTTTTGATAACTACATGTAAGCTGTAACATGCTGGTGTCGGTAAAAGAGTCAGATGTAAGGGAGGTCAGTTTGACACGCAGTAAGGTCACATTACGAGTAATTAATTAACAACCTAGGCTAAATCAAAACTGAAATGAAAATCACAGCGCTTCTCACATGGCAACCCTCATCTAGTCCATCTGGACTCTTTCTGGAATGTTGATTCATCCTAAATATACATTGGGTACCAGTTTGCGGCTCCCTCTCCAAAGCATCCAATTTAGACACAGACTCCGCAGTCAGCAAAAAAACAGAGAAATTAGCATTCTTTTATGGTCTGCTTCTACCTCACTGTTTTCAACTTTTCAAGTCCCACTCTCCCGCTGCAACCAACAGACCAAACACACAGAAAAACTTTATTTTTGGATTTCTTGAGAAGATCCACAAGTTCAAACAAAAAAATCCCAAATATGTGACGTTGTATTGTGGGTAAATGTTCATAAGATGATGCAGATATTTCAATTGATGAACAGGTGGTGGTTTTAAAAGAAACACTGGCTGAGTATTGGAACGTTTTATTCAGTAGAAACATTGCATTGTTACATGCAAGAGTGAAATCA
Organism: Diplodus sargus; assembly: GCA_903131615.1. NCBI lineage: Eukaryota > Metazoa > Chordata > Actinopteri > Spariformes > Sparidae > Diplodus > Diplodus sargus. Next base: position 9,268,557 of record CAEMYA010000018.1, on the reverse strand, counting down.
GGATACTCCCACCACTGATTTCAATCAAAGCTCTGACCTCAGTCGACCGCTCCAAAGCTGAGTTTTTTTTTTTTTTTTAAATCAAGCAAGAGAAAATAAATCTGAAAGAAAGTCCTTTAATTCCCCGCAAACAAAAAGACACTCTGAGCCTGATCTTTCCCAAGCCTTGCAAAACCAGTCACACACACACACACACACACACACACACACACACACACACACACACACACACACACACACACACACACACACACACACACACACTCAGCAATCCCCCTAAATCCCCTGAATACAGAACTCCTGCCCTGCTCGGAGCTCCAGCTTTAGGTGAGACATTTGGACAATAGACAGCTTGTCCTGGTCGGGCCAACTGAGTGCGACACATGAGTTGGACCGCGTGCGTACGCATGAATGCCCACATTGGTGTGTTTAGAGGGGTTGTGCAGGCAGGCCGGTACCCCACACCCCCCCCGCCCACGTTCATCCATCTCTCCCATCCCAGAAAGGGTGAGTCACCGGCTCTGTTTATTCACAGGCTCCCTGCTTGTGTTCCATTGACACGTTTTTCCATTCACTTCTCTGCGGAGGAGCACAGAGGAGCTTCAACTCCCGACACCACCCCTGAGTTAATAGTCATCCGATGGGTCTCCTGATCTGAGGTTTGACCCCACTCTTTGAGGCCGTCAAAATCCGTCACAAACAGCATCTTAGACTCCCCACTTCCCACACCTTTCTGAAGTCTCATCTGGCTCTACGCACCTGGCGGTAATGCTCGCCAGAATCCCATTTAGTCCACCCCTCCCTCCTCCTCCCTCCTCCTCCTGCTGATGGAACAAGAACTAATAGTGTGGAAACCAGAGGTCTGTCTCCATTCAACCATGATGCAGCTCTGGTGCATTTGCTCTTTTGTTGGACAGGCCTCACTGACTCCCTTCTTCTGCTTCTGTCGCTATTTCCTCTCCTCAGTTTACCTTCTTGATGTTCCCCCCGCGACACAATGCTCTCATTCTACAGCCTGGAAATGAGACTTGGATGCTTTATCGCTCTTAATGATGATGATGTGTGAGGTATTTCCTGAAAATAGAATCCTAATATGAATATAAATCCTCTCATCTCCTTTCCTTTCCTTTCCTGTCCTCTCCTCTTCTCTCCTCCTTGTTTCCTGGTATAAAAAGCTCCTGACGTTTGTTTCCTCTCACTCTCTTTGGCACATGCACCTCTTGCTCTTCCTCCTCTCGTGCCTTCGCCTCCCTACCTCCTCTCTAGATCCTGTGCTTCCTCTCCTTATCCGCTCATCTCCGGCCCCCTCTGTCCCGGACTTATCGTGGACTTCCTCTCACGCTCTGCTGCCTCCTCTTCCTCCTCGCATCCAACCTCCTGTTCATTCACTAACACCCCCCCCTCCACCCAGCTCATCCACCCCTTGCCACAGCCTTGCTGTCAGTCTCACCTTTGGTTGTTGGCCTCCTTGCACACTTCCAGTGAGTGGAAAGATATGGGGGGGGAATTCACAGTCTGGACAGGACAACACAAGTTGGAGCATTTACTCTATCTAGAGCGTGATGAGTAAAAAATCCCCTACTCCCAAACAGTATGATTCATGTTTTCCAGCGATTGTTACACATCATTTACAGGTTAAGCCAAGCCGTGCAGTGGAGAAACACACGGAGCAGTACGGTGAAACACGCTGTATGCTCACAGCTCGCTCTCAGCTTTGTGTTCCCCCACTTCACCTAGTCTGCCAAAAGGTGTGTCAGCTTAACGGTTTCCATTCTTCCGACGCCAGCAGCTCGCTGTATTTCGTCATCAGTGAGATGCGCGGCGATTGTGCGTTGACGTCAGTGGGTGTGTTGCAGTGTGTGTGAGTGTAAGGGAGAACCTGTTGAGTCTTGTCAGTGTCACCCATGGTCACATTACTGGATTGTTGAGCGTGTCTGCAGGCTAATCTGCGATGAGTTATGACACATGTAACACTGTGCCGGATCCAGCAGCGGGTTAGGGTTAGTGCATATATATATATATATATAAATTATTGTACATTTTCACATTAAATGTCAGTTTTGCATGTGAGAGGCTGCCATTTAGTTCTTGAACATCATCAACCTGCATCCACAGTTTAATCTACTTCTGCATTTTGTAACAAGGAACTCTCTGATTTAAGTGTGAAATGAGGCAGCGGCTTCTTCTTTTCTTCGGTTAGATGATTGGAAACACAAAGAAATATCAGCGCACACACACACACACACACACACACACACACACACACACACACACACACACACACACACACACACACACACACAGCTATAACAGAGAGCCCCTGCCCTGGCCATTGTTTCCACCTCCGTTTTGGAAGGGGCTGTTTCTTTATCTCCCCTCCCTAGAGAAGCAGTTTGGCCCTGGGAATGGGATCATACACACCACCTCCTGTTTACCTCACTCTCTTGCACATGTATTCTGCACACACACACACACACACACACACACACACACACACACACACACACATTGTAAAGTAACAGTTGGCCCTGATTTTCCAGATAAAGGCCCAGTGTGACAGGCAAGGTCGTATTGTTTGTGTGAAAACAACAAGGTTCCGTGTTGAGCGGCGCTGTAGGTGAGGACGATGACTTAATTTGGTCTAAATTACAACCGGCAGCCGCACTTTCGTTCACTGTCCTGATCTGAGGTCATGCGGTGAGGTGGGTGGGGGTGGGGGGGTTGTCTCGCTGCTTGGATTATTAAAAAAAAGCCTCCCATATGTGTCAGAGCGACTGGGCAAATACACTCTGCTTATCAGTCCGGACCTTTGTTGGTCAATGAATAAATGCCAGTCAATTAGCAGGACACTGGCAGGTGTACAGTGCAAGTGAAAGAACAAACCACGCCTTTGTCAGGCTGCAGGACATTTGATGGCGGAGTGAAGATAACAACCAAAGTCACCAAATGCTCTGAATCTCACATATGTTGTAACTGTTTTATCTGTACAGGACGTGGTGTCTATTTTTCCAAAATGTATCGCTTCTGCCTCTCTCTCCTCATGTGTGTGCCGCTGGCTCTGCCACATTTGCGTGGTAGCGGAACAGCTTTGCATGACTGACCGTGCTTGGTGTCGCCTGGCTGTTTGGCGGTTAGCTGCAGGGGGGAGCTAAGTTTGCACGAGGACATTTGGTTATTCAAATCACACACCGCTGCCCGGAGCCCGGTGGCAGGGGTGTGTGTATCAGAGGGAGGTGAGGAGAGGTGGGATGATAGATGGAGATTTGAGGGGTTTTATATGTTTGAGTAGAAGCTGAGGTTGTGATCTTGAAACGACAATTTGGAAGAATGCACGAAAAAAATCTGTTCGCACCGGCGAGTGTATTAAAGGAAGGTTTGATGAGGAGATGAGGCAAGAAACAGTCATCATACAGGCTTTAAAACACATTTTGAATGATAAATCATTATTGTGATGAGGGCAATGACCCCCCCTGGTGCTCCTATGTTTGACAGAACACTGGGAAAGTGCTCCTTTGGATGCCCCTATGGTAGATGAAATATGATAAAGTGGACTAAACATGGTGAAATGTCCTCTAGGGTGCTGGTGCTCCACCTCGTAAAGCTAGTTCCCCTTTAATTAAATTTTTGCCCCCTGACAGACGTATAAACACCTGGCGAAATTCTTTAACTTCTGCTGTGTTGGTGGCTGTGACGATGTGGATCTCCAAGACCACTTTGCCAGTTAACGCTGCTGCAGCCGTTTTGACGCAATCTCCCCGCTCCGCTCTACGTCACCACACGAATAGGGGGTGGAGATCGCCAGTCAAAGCAGCTTCCTGATCACCTTTAAACGTTCCGCTTCTTTGGAAGTTTTTGGTCTAAAGGTCCTATTGTAATTGTGCAAGCACATCGACAAGTGCAAAGCAGTCGGTCTTGGGCGCACAGGCTGCGCGGATGTCTTCAAGCGCACCTGCTATTTTTGTTCACGTATGTGCAACAGAGAAAAGTGCAAGAGTGCCGAGTGATGGTGAACACAGACCAGAGAGGTGGGGTGATTAATACTCACTGAGCCAGTCACATCAGCGGTCTCATGGCTGTGAAGCAGCTGATTCTGTGTCTCGCAGGAAGACCTGGTCACATAACATCTTAAAATGTGACAGGGGAGTGCGCCATCATGCATCTCAGGGATAAAACACGAAACGCCATTTTTGCTAGAAATTAACCTGGAAAAGAGGCAAAGACACTAAGAAAGGATTCGACCGCTGTAATCTGACATCTCTCCTACAGAAACGACATTATGCTGAGTGTGTGTAGAGTTGTATGGGTCTTTCCACACCAGCCTGGTGTAACTTGTAAGGGACTCACCGTGTAAACACTGGGAAGATGTGTATAATACAGATCATCAACATATCTGTCCAGCTGCCTTCAGGCGGCTGCAGAGATGTAATGAAATGCAACAGAGGGTCTTCATTGGAGCCCACTGATTTCATAACCAGTAGAAATAACAGCCAAAACTAGTATTATGAGGCCCAAGTTGTAATAAGGTGGAATTATCCTTTAAGACCTACCTGATATTTGTCTCATTCATGTGTTTCTTGGGCCCCAGCATTCCTCCTCTTGATCTGGGCAAAGGAGACCTTATGATACTAATCCAGCGATTAGCGTCAGTAAAAAAACGATTTTGTGCTGTAATCCAATTGGGAGCCTCAGAGCAGAGCTGAGCGGCATTCGGTGGGAAGTGACCACGCAAAGAGTTTGTACCACAATTTGGAGAGAATTTCTTTGAATGTCAGAGAAAGTGCACAACACAGGGCCCTTTGAGAGCAGCGAGAGCACTGCAGATCAAGGACAGATAAACACACACACACACACACACACACACACACACACACACACACACACACACACACACACACACACACACACACACACACACTTTCATAACACTGAGAGAGAAGCTGAAGTGATGCTTGTCCTGTTAGTGACCGCCATCCAAATGTCACACTTTTGGTTCTTCTTTTTGGTTACTAGAGCATGATCTCACTGAAAAACGGGGAGAGCTACATCGCGACTGCTCATGAAATTGTTATTAATAGTTATAATGCCCAATAAGGTGTGTAATGAGTGTGTGAGAGCGGACAATGGGTTCAGTGTGAAGGTTGACAGGGTGGGTTAGGTTCGTCTGGGGCACTACTGCAGTGTGGCCCAGACACATGAGTGTGTGTGTGTATGTGTGTGTGTGTCTGCACGCAGAGGACTCTCAGTCATGAGGGCAAATGGGCAAAAACACAGTCTTACCTCAGAAGATAAACACATGACATCAATATTGAAGACTGGTCAGTGGAAGAAGCAATGTCTACACTGTTGTATTAATACTTCAAGGAGACCTATTACGTTTTTTTTTTTTTAGTTTTCTTCCGTTCTTTCAGTGTTTTCATGTTCATGCAAAAGATCTTGAAAGTTTAAAAGATCAGTTTTTGTGCCAACAGAAGCTCCCCTCTCCCACTGCACCTTGAATT
>CAEMYA010000018.1:9250218-9262527 GCA_903131615.1 Diplodus sargus | reverse complement strand
TGTGTGTGTGTATGTGTGTGTGTGTCTGCACGCAGAGGACTCTCAGTCATGAGGGCAAATGGGCAAAAACACAGTCTTACCTCAGAAGATAAACACATGACATCAATATTGAAGACTGGTCAGTGGAAGAAGCAATGTCTACACTGTTGTATTAATACTTCAAGGAGACCTATTACGTTTTGTTTTTTTTTAGTTTTCTTCCGTTCTTTCAGTGTTTTCATGTTCATGCAAAAGATCTTGAAAGTTTAAAAGGTCAGTTTTTGCGCCAACAGAAGCTCCCCTCTCCCCTCCCACTGCACCTTGAATTCTGTGACGCTGTGACATCACACTAAGTCACAGTGTCACACATGTGCATCATTTATGCCTAGCAGCTAGTTCGGATTCGAGAATTGAGCCCACAGCTGTTCTGTCGTTGTCAGCGGTGCTGACACAGCAGTCTGTGAGCTGACCAATCAGGAGGGGGAACATAGTGTTTCAGACAGAGGGAGGAATACAGTGCTGTAAACCTATTCTATTAGTAGCCAAAATAAAATTATGAACATGAAAATGAGCATATGTGTCATTTTAAAGGTCCAATTTGTACGAAAGTTGATTTTTGAGTCTGATTCCCCACTCGTCAGATCCTGACAGTTTGGGATGCCGGCTGACCCGACCTACGATCCCAAAACCCAAGTATATGCCGAGCTGGAAATGAGACTCAAAAATCACGTTCCATACAAACTGGACCTTAAAGTGAAAGATCTAGTATACTTCTACTACCACCGCTCTCATGTTTGTCGACTTAAAGATGAGAAGCTATAGCCAGAGGATGGCAAACTTAGCTGAGCAAAAATATCAGAAACAGGAAGAAATATCTATCCTGGCTCCGTCCTACAGGGAAGAAGATCCATCAACCAACACCTCTAAAGGTTACAAAATAACCCTTTGTATTAGAATCATATGTCCCAAACTGTTTAACTATGGGTTTAATCCTTGATAAAAGGCATAACTGTATGTCGGTACAACCACTTTGATACGACATCATGACAATCACAGGCAACTGAACTTATTTATCATGTAGATGTGGCTGCAGTGAACAGGAGGTGTCTCCTCTGCATGTATCCGTGCGGCGACGGTGTTTGTGCAGAGAACAAACCCAAACTAAAGGACCGTGTAGTAAGAGTCGAATCATCAGCTGCTCGGCCGACCACATGCTCGTCATATGACCGGAGTTCAGCGTAGCCTCCAGGGTTTGTTCTCTCTCCCCCTTTTTCCTCTTTTTTTAATTAGGGTTTAAAGCCCCGGCGCACATAGGAGAGAGGGGAGAGGAGCGAAAGGAGGGAAAGAAAGAGCGGCATGTGGAGAGGAGAGAGAGGGGGGACAGGCATAAAGGAAGAGGGGATGACTCAGAGTGCAGTAATGTGGCTATTGTGGCCCTCAGCATGCAGCTTTGAGTGTTTGTGTGTCCGAAGCACTCTGGGCACATGGAGAATGTGCAAACACTTTCCTGATGACACAGTTTGTGTGTGTGTGTGTGTGTGTGTGTGGTTTTTCTTTATAATCACTCCATAATCGACCTCCTCGCGGCAGATCAATCTAGCAAAGGTCATAATATGTAAATGGGTCCCCCCTGCAGCACCTGTGTTTACATCAGTCCTTTCTCTCTTTCTATCATTATCACTCATTTGATTTTTTTTTTTTTGTTTTTTGGTGGGTTGCACCAGATCTGATGGCGCCTTTGAATATTCGGGGGACTTTTTTTCTGATGTCAGTACAGGCACATGCTGCAACAGTGACTGGGGCGTCACGCTGTAATTATGGGCAGCCATGCAGAAATGTTATAACGCCCCGCGCTCATATTTCAACATGATTGTGACCTACTGCTGAAAGCAATCATTTCTGTCAGTTCTGTAGAGACAATAGTGTACTACTTAAGGTACATGTAACAACCAGCCAGGCTAGTTTTTTATTAGATCAAACTAGTTTATGGTCCTGTTAGAGGCAAATCTGACTGGATGTGGTTTTAAATTGCCGTAGGCAGGTTCTTTGTTTCCTCCGCCTCTCTTTATCTGCAAAAATGCAAAAGACAAAAGGTGTTCTGCTTCGGCACGGTGGTAAAGTTGTGGAAAATGAATGATGGAAACCATATCTTTTGGATTAAATTAGACGCTGAGGGACCTGCTTTCGCTTCTTCTTCTTTTATATCCTGTGTTGTAGGTGCACCATGTGTTGTTGTGCTGCTCCACCAGCAAAAAACACCACAGAGTAGACTGCAGCAAACAAAGCATGTCTCTAACATACTGCTCATGCCATTACAATGAGATTAATTGCAGTCTTTGTGGTTTGTGGACTTTTTTGGAAAGTAACCCATATAATGTCACCTCATAAAATATGCATTATCAACTTTTTAAACTTCTCTCTCTGTATGCGTTCCCGTATCGATGCTTCAGGGCTTCCAAACTTTAGCAAACATTGACTGTGCAGTGACTCTCAACTGTAGCGCACTTACGCACAGTTCCTCACTTCTGTGTGAGAGACACTAACCCTCCAAACCTCTAAAGCCGCTAAAACAAATTCAACATTTATTTACATAAATATAATTACAATGAATAATCCATGTAAACGGATGCTTCAGAGGGATATGCCTTGTACAATACTTGTTTTCAATGCGAAAAGCAATGTTGCTCTTGTGGCCTAAGGGGTTAGGGTGCTGTGCATTTAAGTGCAATATCCCCGACTCAAGTCTGGCTTAGGGTTGCATGTCATCTCTCATGTCCCCAAGTCCCCATGTGCCTTAGTAGTTTTAGAGAATCTTGCAATGCTGTTTTCCTGCAAGGCTCCAGAACCACCAATGATTATCAAAAGGTAGCCTACTGCTGCAGCAAAGCTTAAAAAAAAAGAGGTATTCCAGCAAAGATTTTACCAAAATATTATTATTTTTTTTACTTAAAAATAATAATACTATCTGCATTATAATGTCTTTTAACAACTTACTTGTTGGTTTGTGTACTCACAATATTCCAAATGTTTCCAACAATGTTCAAACTCAAACATGACGGTGCGTTTCAATCGGTCGACTGTCGCAAAAAACATCAGGGGAGAGGAATGAAGACAACAACTCCCATGAGTTAGGGGCCGAAATAATACTGAGTTTTTATCGACACAAAATGAATATGATGGATAGTTTTTGTTAACATTGCATGTGAATTTCGTGCTGAAACACAAGGAAGTCTGATGAAGCAGTTTTAACATCAGCTCCCTCGTTTTGTTTCCATCTCAGACTCGCCTTCTCATCTCTCACTCTGGCCTGTTTTCTGTCTCTCCCTCTTGTCATGAATCACTGAGTTGTTCATTGTACAGAGTGGGCTGAATCCAATGTTCCTATCAATTTACCTGCTCAGAACCAAGCCAAGGAAAGACAGAGAGGAGAAGGGGGAGGGGGAGGAGGCGGAGGAGGAGGATGGGTGGGGGCTTGCCAACAAAGGCTGGTTCAGAATAGCAGTGCGTGTCTCCTTTATCCCCGGACCCCTCTCTCATGCCTGGTCACGGCTCTCATGTTACCTCCCCGTCTTCCTTGATGCTCGGAGCAGAATGAGATGCTTTGTCCCTGCGCTCCTGCTCGAGACTAAGCCTCTTCTACTCGCTGGCTGCACACACACACACACACACACACACACACACACACACACACACACACACACACACACACACACACACACACACACTGAACAGAGCTCTTTACGTCTGTCTCTTCTATGAACTTTGTCCATTTCAATCAACTGTATGATCTCTCTGTTTGGTCTCCTCGCTGCCATATACTCTGAACTCTGCATCTGCTTGATCTCCATGCTCCTGTGTGGCAATAAGTCTTTGATTTTTGCCATCCTGGCTGATTGTGTATGTGTGTGTGTATGGGTCATGTGCATGAGTTTATTTTTTTTCACTCCCCCCTCCAGTCTCTCAGGTTTACACAGTTATCTCTGGTATGCAGAAACTAGCAGGTCAGGAATGTTAACCTGATTACGTCTCTGCTCCCCGTGATGACACAGACACAAACACGCATACTCATGAGTAAGGGGAAAATAAGTGTAAAGTACAGTAGAGTCGCTGGGCTCATTATGGAGAACATGACAAGCTAGCAACCGATACCAAATGCTAGAAACACATTGAGAGCTTTTAGAAGAGTTAGACTTTAGAGAGCGGACCTCTCTAATCACAGTGTTGGATTTCTTTTCTTTTTGCTTGTCATACTGTTCAAATTTTCATATCAAATTATGTTATAAATTAGGAGATGTAATATGCTCACCCCCCACCCGAATACCCAGTCTCCTGTGATTGGTCAGCTCACACACGCCTGAGCCTGCAGCACTAAAGAGAGCAGAGCAGCTGTGCTAAATCCATTCTTCTGAGCCAAACTAGCCGCTAGGCATCAGTTATGCAAATGTCTGAAATTTGAACAGTCAGGGGCAGAAAGACTGAAAAGCAAACTCACAGCAGTTTGATATACTGATCAGTTTCTACCAACTTGAATGTGGGTATTCTTGAAGAGCAGAAGCTCTAGCTCTGTTTTGATTGAACAAACTCATTAGAAACGGTTGATTTACTGTTCATATAACGAGCAACTTACAGTGATTTGTCCTGCGATGCTTCTCCATGAGTATAGTAGAAAACCAAAGATAAGTGACTGACAGCTGCACAGACCTGCATTTTCTTTTGTTTTCGAGAAAATGCTTTTTTTAGCATCATCCAGACAATAAAACGTTCTTTATCAGCCAGAGAAGTCCCACTGGTTTACACTTTTAAAACACTGTTGCCGTGCGTCGTGTCCTTCCTCAGTATCATGTTTAAATAGATAACAAATCAAATCCAGGAAGAGAGAAGCTTTTGCATTTGCCCTTTAATGTCTCATTGGAACAATCATGATTGTACTGATTGTTATTATTATTTCCACTGATAAGCTACATCCTGCTGCGCGAGCTGTCAACTCGCTGTGAACCCCCTACCACATGTGTGCTGTGTGTTGCCACACAGGTACACACGCACACTCCTGTGTGGTTGTTCCTCTGTATGGGTGTGTGTTTCATGTGAGAGAATCAAAATCACAACTGGCAAGTGAATCAATGAGTTATGGGTCACGACATAATGAGAGCATGGGAAACTACGCTTTTCACTTGTCCTTCCTTGTGTACACACTTTCTGCGTTGATTCGTCCTGGTTTTGTTCTGCTTCTTTGTGCCTGCCAAGCCCAGCGGTTGGCTGACGTCACGGGTGTCACGTCATTCCCTGTCCTGCCGGCACGCAGCTGTCACTCGATCCTGTGATTTAATGCGTGATGTTAGCGTAAAACCAACAGGTCCTGTTCACTTCTTGTTTTCTTAAAGGCGCCGTGTTTTTTTCGCACTGACTCTACAGGTGCCTGAGGGCACAGGGAGGGCAGGGATGGCAGTCATTTTTGCCACCTGCTCCATCTCTATGTCAGCGTGTGACCTCACTGGAGTTAAAAATAACACGCCGGTCTAGTCACACGTTTGTTCCGTCCCCGACACTGTCAGCAAAAGGAAAAAATTCCTGCGTCGCACCGAGTTGTTGTCAGGAGCTAATGAGGGCGGATCGTTGACGTCTTTACATGCCCGTTGCCAGGGCAACCCCTCATTAAACACTTCATCACTTTCAGAAAGGTGGGGCGGTTCTTTCTGAGTCCCGTGCCTGACATGTTAACAAGGACAGTGTGAGATGTGGTCCAACTATTAGGATGGTTTATGTAAATAGAAGTACACACACACACACACACACACACACACACACACACACACACACACACACACACACAGAACAGTGCACAGAAACCCTCCGTCATTATCCTTGAGAATGTGAGTGTGTACATGCAAACACATGTGCAGAGGCTGTCTGATTTTTTACACAGTGAGACGTGGATGTTTACACAATGTCTGTTGTTTGAAGGGATGCAGCGTGTTTCCTCTCGACTATAAAATGGCTGGATCAGGTTCCTGTTGTGATAACCAGCTTCTGTTGCAGAAACTCATCGGCGTGCAAGACCATGTAGGGCTATGGAGGTCACACTGTTTACAGAGCTCTGTGTCACAAGCAGCAGGTTTTGTGTTTTATCCATGCTGATTCTCAGTCGTCGGGCCTGATTGATTCTGCAGAACTGCAGTGTTTCTCTAACACACTTCACTATGTAAACACACATCCAGCTCCTGTCACTCTGTAACATCTCAATCCACCAGTTGTTCTGAAGCAACAACTGCAACAGCTCACAGTGGTTCGAGATGATTTTTATTCCGTCTTAATACTGAACCCCTGAACATGACAATTTAGTCACTTATTCTGTTAAGCCAGTGCCTCAATTTAAGTGAGACAAAATGAAAAAAAAAAACGCTGCGACGGATCCTTTTTCATGCTTTTATCTGTAAAAAAAAAAAGAAAAAAAAAAGAGACCCCTTCATTTCATAGCAGAGACCATTATCCCTCTACACCGGTGAGATCCTGATATGGCAGTCATTTGATTGACAGCAGAGCATGAGCATATATGCCCGCCCTGAAGCCTACAACAGTCAAATGAAGTGACCCACTCTCTCTTCTTTCTCCTCTCTCCTGCGCTGAGATTTCAAATCCAGTGATGTATAGTTTATAGCAGTTTTTGAACCACTAAACTTGGAAATGATGCAAGTTTTCCTTGGACCATGTAAGAATGTATGATGTGGATCCATTAAGTTTTCAGCTACAGGTTATCTCAGAATGTGGCATTTTCAGCTGTAGCTGTGGTTGGATAAACACTTCAATGGCCACATTAACTACGTCACCTGAATAATAAGCTGCTTTTACAGCCTTTTTTCTTTTAAATTACATTTTCCTTACTGTGCGTGTGTCTTTGTCTGGGTTTTTTGTGCGACTGACTGGGTCCCTGCCTTATATTTAAAATTCTGTCATTCTTCCCCCTTGGACCCACATTGTATGTTTACAGGCACGTTACTTCACACCTTTGTAGAGCGATGAACCACATTCTCAAGTTTGCAGTTTCCTGTGTAAAGTAGGTAACATTAGTACTCAAAATACTGCTAATGCTAATCATAGCACTATGGTAAAATACTGCTATTGAAAGCATATGTGAAACTAATGGTTTATGGTGCATTGACTTTTACCATGCACAATGACGTAGAGTCAGAAAGGTCCTTTCTTAGTCAGTTGACGTAGTTTCCCCTCACATGTGGAAACACATGCCAATGTGTTGATATCGAAGGAACTACCAGCAACAACCCCTAATCATGCAAGTATCCTGCATCCAGGGTGAATTCACAATGTTACGGGTTGTGCTGAAGTAAATCTAAGGAGGGTATGAAGAAACAAACGCCTGTACGACTGCATTAATACCCATTTTATAAGAATAAATCCATCAGTGAGTCACTAAGTGGGCTTGATCTCGGCTGCTTTCCTGATGAGTAACAGCCTAAATTTGCTGCATGCCCATAAACTACAGAGCTTTCTTTGGTTAGATGGCACCAGAGTTTTCTGCATTAATCTCATTATGTGTGAGTGTGTGCGCTTGTGTGTTTGGCAGTTGAAGGTGGCTCATGCTGAGCTGCTGGAGGGGAAGTGATGGGGAGGATGAAAAGCAGAGGCAAGCGGCTTTCTCAGCAGGACATAAAAGTCTTTGTGTTCTTCACACACACGGCGTCTTCATATAAAGAGGGTCTATATTTAGAAGCTACAAGCCCTCGAGGTTGAACTGCAACCGACGCTGCTGGACATTGGTGTGTGTGTGTGTGAGCACTGGTGCGTTGATGAGGTGACGCTAACCTGTTGCTGAAGTGTTAATTGAGAGACTCTGCGCGCCCTTTTCTTCCGACTTTCAAATGAATTTCTCTTGAACAAATCGTCGCAGCGCTTCATCATTACACGAAGTTCATCTGAGGGCCTCCACGATGTGCATGTAGCGGCACCGACCTGAAGTGAACTGGAAATGACGAAGGCCTGAGATCATTGTTTGATATTCTGCAGGTTCTAGTTCTTCTGTGCTTGTGACCTGCATCATACAGTATGACCAGGGGGGGTGTTGAGGTTGTTGACTAGAACCACGAGAACATGAGCGCGGAGGAGAGGGAGAGGAAATGGCAGCCAGCGTCAAGTGTGTATGCGTGTCTGAATACAATGTTTTCGAGCTTGAATTTCACTCACAAAAGCCCTGTCCCATGACATCACACTGATATGATGAGAAAGGAGTTTTTGTGTGTGTACTGTACACACAGGGTGATATCATTTGTTTTGAACGTTTGGATCCTTTTGTGTGAGTGTGTGTGTTTTCAGTAATGACCGATTGTGTTATCGGGGTAGAGATGTTAGATGTTATCAATGAATCATACCATTGTTTTTATGGGGGGATAATCATTTGTGTAACGGGGTTGAGGGGTTACTCAGGTACAGAACTAAATGATGTGATTTTAATAAATAATTATCAATTAATTTTGAAAAAAAATATCACCAACAAATAAGCACAGATAGATGTTTAAGTTTATATCAAAATGTGTGGTATTTTTTATAGTTTTATTTGGTATATTCTAAGTATACTTTCATTGAAGGCCATGAGGGACATGAGAAAATAGGTGGTGTCAACAAAAAAACAATACAATTATTAATAAAAAGATAAAATGTTATTAATGTTTTTTACACTATATTAAAGAAGACATTTCAATGTATGATTTAAGTTGTTCAAATATAGATTTTTGTGACCCAGTAGATAAAATAAACTTAAAGAGGAGTTGGGGACTCAAAATGCACCATTTTCATGGACTGACTCACTGACAGTGGAAACAGCACACTGGGTCCAGCAGCAACAAAAAGTGACAGTTGTCATTGTTTATGGTGATGGTGATGTGGGACGCATCAGCTGTGCAGGTACATCGTTGGTTTGTTAACTTTTCAGTCCAGTTCGGTACCACTTGGACAACTTCCTTTTTAGCCCATCAGCCCCAGTGTGCCTTTCTTAGCTTCTGCCTTCTGAATATCATATCAACTTCCTTTGACCCGCCAACTCCCGAGAAACACGTGCTCCCGAACAAAAAACAGTATCGAACCTTTTAAGAAAGTGGGTTAGTCAGGTTGTTGGCGGAGAAGGAGCACTGCTGGCCGACCTTAACATTACATCAGCTCGGAGAGAGAGAGGGAGTGGACCGCATAGAGGAGAATATTAGTGACTGGTACAGCTCAAAGAAGATGTCAGAATGCTTTTCTTTGTGGATCCTTTTCTCCCATTCAATTTTTACTTTACAGCTCTTTTGTATGTTGCTCCTTTTCAGAGTGGCTCATAAAACATATATTGGTAAAGAAAAAAAAAAAGCCCAGAAAAAAGTAAGTGGAGGTTGATAAACAAGTCACTCAGGATGAAATTAAGAGTGATGGGAGAAAAAGAGGGAGGGGTTGGGGTAAAATAAAACAACAACCTAGTCCATAATTCATTTCGCCTCATAATGGCTTCATTGGCCCGAAGAGCTGCAGGAATACTGCAGGCAACGCAGGGCAACCTGATCCCTGGTAACCCAAAGAAACCAGCCGGAGACACGGCCCTGTCTCCAGGCAAACCACACTACACTATACTACAGTATGTATGATAATACAGCCAGCCCTTTGTCTCTACAAACACACAATCTCTTACAACCTCTACCCTCGCAGTCATATAGCGCACACATAAACGTATAGCCATGAGCGTCATTAAAAGACAAATAATGCGATTTTTCACCGCGTTGACACATAGACAGAAGTAATGTGCGGCTTTCTCTGCTCTTCCCACCCTGTACTTTCACTGAAAAACTGGAACGGGGAGAGAAGAAAAGAAGAAGAAAACGGTCATTTTCTCTGAGGTAACTGTGGTTTGTGGCGTTGGGATTCTGTGCTTCTCAGTCGAGCTGTAAAGGCTTGTGGTCTGCACAGACGTGGCGACTGCACTTGCGGTCGGCACATTGTGTATGTTTTGGACGGTAAATGCAGGATAATATAACTCGTCTTGTGTCTTGAGTCGCTCGGGGAAAAGAAGTGAGCAGCAACGGTAACAGCTTGGGGTTAATGGCAGAGAGGCTGGCATCAAACAGCGGCGCGGGGCTTACAAATGACTTAGGCTGAGGGTTGTCTGGGGATTTGGGCAGAGCCGGGAGCCTCCTCTGATCTGGGCTTTGTGGGTGTTTGTAATTACAAGCGGCAGCAGTTGGTCTTATTTGCGGGAATCCCAGGTACTGATGCATGCATTTGTTACATCATTCACTCCTGTCAGAGGAGTTGTGGGTGGTTAAGTCTGGACTTGGGAAAAGTTTGGAGCCTCTTCCTATTAGTATCTGCAGCCTGAAACATTTATAGAGACGTCTGTTGGAAATTGTCACCAACGAAAACAACAACAAGATATTTTGTTACCAGTGGCGTGTCGACATGGAGATGGTTTTTGATTCATCTGGCTGGCATGGCAGATACCATTCTCTGCCTCCGCCCGGTACAATGGAGATAGAATTTCATGTGTGTTGCTCGCAACACAAACATTGCAAAATTCAGCGGCAGCATGTCAGAGGCAGTGTCCTCGTTTCTCTGGATAATCCACGGGCCTCGTTGAATTGGTTTTACTGGAACTGTACTAAAAAAAACTGTCCCTCTGAAAGCTGTTGACAGCATGCTTTATGGAGTATTCAGGCAGATTCTGGAGACACACGATGCTGCTGAATTTTTGAAATTCTGCGATCACCACTAATGAAGCCGGTTCAGGGAGCCGCGGCTCGAGTCGCCGCTGCGCTGACGTGACATCCACGCACTGCATCACGGATCCGACAAGTCCTTTTTAATCATGGTGGCGCACTTAAAACCCACTGTCGTACTGAATGCCACTCTGCTGACCCACCTCCTCCTCAAGCATCCACATGAAAGCTCTGAATCAGTGTTGCTCAAGGAGGGGACGTCACCATCACTGCCCACTCTCTGCTGCGGAGGTCAAAGCATAGACGTCAAACAGTTTTACATTTTAACATTCACGTACAGCTGTTTTTCAAATGAGTTGTCTGATTGAAACTCCTTTCACCCAGTCATGGTCAAACTCCACAGTTCAGGGTGACCAGGGTGCTCTGTGGCCTTTGAAGGACAGTCTGAGGGCCCTGCAGCTGTTCTTTATCTTTCAGTTAGGAGGCTAGTATTTTGACCCAGTCCCAGCAGGTTTATGAGTACACCTAGACATTTCAGAGATGGTGTCAAAAAAGCTGGGAAAATGAAACTGAAACTATGTGCACGGCGAGATACTGATAAACACAACCTAACAACCTCCTCGCCAGAACAAATGTTAACTAAGTATGCTTCTGCAAAGCCACAGACACGTTAAAGCTTAACATTTATGCTGCCACTGTTTTTAGATTGAATTTTCTATTTCTCTCTTGTCTCAACGCTGTGCTTTACTCTGCTTAGGTGCAGGGACATAAACCACTTGGTTTTGATGAGGAAAACATAAGGAGATGGGCCTGCGTCTCCTTAAAAATGTCCTGTCAAGTGACGTTTACAAATAATGAAACCCACTCCAACTGCAGTCACCTGTTTGGCAGCCTTGTCACCTGCAACTGCACCACCACAGTAGAGCTTCTAACATTATATCCTGCCGACTGGGCTGTATTTGGATGAGCAAAACCTTTAAATGATTTGTTTAAAGAAGCTATAATCAGTATTTTATTGACCACGTATAATGTGACTTCTTGTATTTGAAGTCACATATGATTTACCCAGAGAGATTTACCACCAACTCTGCAGTTCCCTTTTCATTTTACTGAGCTTTTTACAAGCTTATTGTTTTCATTTTAAAGAGCCACATTGTGAAACAGTATACTGTTCAAATATGAGGTAAATCAAGTTTTGATTGTTTATACCAGAAACATCTCAGTTGGGGTAGGTTAAATTCAAACCTTAAAAGGAGATAACGTGTCAGTCTTCTGTTTACAGCCAGTTTCCGCTGCCTCCAAGTGCCTAAAAAAAGTTTAACTTCTACTTGCTTGCGTGCTGTAAAAAGAAAGTTAATGTTTTTTTTTTTTATATATGTTGAAGTTTAACATTACCGCCATCCCTAAACTCTGTGTAATTCTTTCTTGTTCTACTGCATGAAACCTTGTTTTCTTTGTTCTGCTCGTGAATCAACTCGACATAACAGGTGTGCAAAACAAACAGAGGTGTCAATTTAAATGGTTGCGCTGCGTTCATGTGCTCTTTCGCACCTCAGGGCTTTGTGATCACCTTCTTGGGCTGTAACCTTGTGTCTGTGATTCACATCGTTGATGTTTGGGAAATTAGTAACAGATCATG
>CAEMYA010000018.1:9159943-9240140 GCA_903131615.1 Diplodus sargus | reverse complement strand
TTGTGGCTCCAGAGGAAGCTGCCTGTAACTGGATAAATTGCCTCCAGTAATGTCACTCAGCAACTGTTGCATTGTGGGTAATATAGGCACAAGGGTTTGTAAAGGAGGAAGAATGCATGGAAAAGAACAGTGATATCGCTGCTTCTGCTGTATTGATTTGGATCATTTGGATTTTTTAGTTGAGAAAATATTTTAATTATATGAACAGCCGTATTTCTCAGGTTTAGGCTCATACTTAAATGTATGTTTTATTGTTCACCAGCAGATGGAGACAGATGTGCATCTGTCTCTGTGTTTGCTGTCTGACTTCCCCATCAGCTCCACTTTTATTTAAGACTAATTCACAGGCCGCAGGTTTCGGGTGAAATATATTTTAAAACATCACACCCCACTGAGTCATATAAATGAGTGGTGAAATTCCCACTTTTGATGACTTTTTTGGAGCATTGTTTGCAGCGGACAATACATTTTCTGTTCTCCTGCTGTGTTTCACATTCCTCTCCTGTGGTTTACTGTCTTCTTCTTCTTCTTCTTCTTCTTCTTCCATTCACCTCATATTCTCTTTCTCACCCCGTTTAACCTGCTCTCTCAATTCTTATTCTCTATACCCCTCTTTCAACACCAGCTCTCTTCCATAAAATCCCAATTCTGCTCTTCTTTCTTCCCTCTCTCAGAGTCTACGTCACCTGGGCATTGTGAACCTGGAGTGTATGTTTGAGACCCCCGAGAAAGTGTTTGTAGTGATGGAGAAGCTTCATGGCGACATGCTGGAGATGATCCTCTCCAGTGAGAAAGGCAGACTGCCTGAGAGGCTCACTAAGTTCCTCATCACACAGGTGTGTATGCGCCCCAGTGAAGACAAGATTATCGTGTGTGCTGATGATATACAGTGTTGTCATTCGGCGCGTATTTACTACCGCTGACGCCTTAATATTGTGCAGCATGCTATTGTGGTCAACCTATCTGTGCACCTTGATGCGTCACAAACACAACGTTAAACGTGTATTGCTTTAAACTGTTCAATATCCTGTTTATGTGGTTGTGGTTGTGGGTGTGTGTGCGCAGATTCTTGCAGCTCTGAGACATCTGCACTTCAAGAACATCGTTCACTGCGATCTGAAACCAGAGAATGTGCTTCTTGCCTCTGCCGATCCCTTCCCCCAGGTATACGGCATACACACACACCGAAACCCATTGTTACAAACACGACAGAGCACTTGAGTGCAGTTGCTCACAGAGTCATTTCTAGATTTTGTGGAAACGCATGATGGGGGATTCCAAACCCTTTTAAGGCGTAACTTTAACGTTTTAAATGCATCAGTCTTGTGCACTTTCAGAGGAAAAGGTCACATGTCAAATTCCAACATCTCAAGTAGATCCCAGCAAATATCATGATCAAACATACAGAATGTTATAATAAATAGGAAACATTTATGCTCTCCTACATCAAGATAAAGAAGATAGCTGACATAGCTAACATATAAAAATATCCCCTTCCTTTCCAAAAAACAATGAAATAAATAATGAATAAAATAGATTTGTCCAGATCGACAGCACAGGGCACCCACATAGTCTGCACATGGCAAGACACTGGCATGTTTCCTAACTATATTTGTTATTCACAAATTCCTCTCTGTCACATCACCACTTCCTCTTTTTTTGTCTCGACCACAGAAAAGCTGGGCCATCAATGCGACAGTCTGTCCCCGACTTACTCAATAAGTGATGAAACTATACCAGTTCAGTGTGAGAGTTTCCCGTTGCCCTTTCAAACGGTCTCAGTTACACTGCTGTTTGGAATAACCTTTTGTATTCATTTTAATAATTGTTCCAATAATTTTAACAGAGATAAAATAATACAATTCAGACACCAAATGTATTTTCCCTAAATCATTATTGAACTGCAATGCTGCAATTGGGATCCAATAATTCTTCTTTGCGAACACTTTGAAAGCAGGACTTTCAACAAGCTAAAAGCATGAAAGTCTTAATGTTAATCATAAAGTCATCCTCTCAGCACCTGGACTGTGTCAAATCAACCCTTGACCTTACATGGTCCACCCATATCGTAGGTTTCGAGTCGTCTTGTTTTCTTGCTATGTAATTGACAATCAGAATTGGAAATACTTTGTATTTGTTGAAAATTGGTTTGTTACAGTACAGTAGCTCCTTATAGACTAATAGTATCACATATTGGTGAAATAATACAAATAGAGGACACAATAAGAAACAAGAGTGGGTCAAATAAAAATTAAATTACCGTTAAAAAGCTATATTAAGCTATGTGTGACTACTAAACATACATACAAATAGCCTACTGTTCCTCACTTTTTCCTTCTCTCAGGTGAAGTTGTGTGACTTTGGTTTTGCCCGCATCATCGGCGAGAAGTCTTTCCGCCGCTCGGTAGTCGGCACCCCAGCCTACCTGGCCCCGGAGGTTCTACTGAACCAGGGCTACAACCGCTCGCTGGACATGTGGTCGGTCGGTGTCATTATGTACGTCAGCCTGAGTGGGACATTCCCGTTCAACGAGGACGAGGATATCAACGACCAGATCCACAACGCTGCCTTCATGTACCCGCCAAACCCCTGGAAACAGATCTCCAGTGATGGTAAACAACAGTCCTCCATTCGTGAAGGGTTAGGGTTAATTTGTTTCGTTTGTGTTGAAATTGTTACAGTATCATTTCAGCTGTATTTGTCATTCTGATGGATTCAGTTTGTGGTGCTGCTGAACACTAGTGTGCTGTATTATACAGAGAGGTACTCTATATGCAGTATATGAGGAAGGTTAACCCAGGGCAAGTCATTACAGATTCAAATTTTTGTATTTCACAATAACTTCTGCAATAGTGCTCTGACACACATAGTCTGGGTTTCAATGTTACATCATTATTCATTTAAAGGGAGAATTTTGGTATTTTCTTTATGTATTGTCAAGGAAATGATTCATACAAGTTTTGTGGATGGTCCACGTCAGCTGGCACACACAGCTAAATTAAATGTAATCCTTAGGGGAAACCCCGACCTGAAAAAAGTTATGTCCACTGACAGTGCTTGAAAAGTTGAAAAGTTTCCAACAGAGAGAGAGACGCTTTTCGTTTAATAATAAGATCTGTTTTGTGACCAGAAACCCTTATCTCATCTTACCCGAGGAGAAGTCTCGCTCTGAAATCTCTTGAGAAGGGAGTTGTTGCTGGAAGACGTCAGTGGAGAGTCAAGAGTTGGACCAACAACTGTAACAACCCACCTCGTGAGATTTCAGGGTGTGACTTGTGCTTCCAACAAACCGAATCTCATTATTTAACAATAAAGTCTATCTCTGTAGGAATCATTTATGCAATGCTGTCAGAAACTTAGAATCACAACAAAAAATCAAGCACTTTTACTAGACGTAACTTTGATGGTCTGAGTTCGCCTAAGGATTGTGTTGCAGCCACTGCAGCTGATGTGATCTACTGGACAGATTCCAAAAACCTTTGGAAAGTATGAATCATTTACACATTCAGATGGGTAAATATAGGGCTAAGTCTTAAAAATACCGGAATTTCCCTTAAATGTGGTTCCGCTTCATTACTCTTTATTTCTGCCACAACTGCAGCCGACACTAGACTCATTCAGATGAAACAGGCATGTTAAAGCTTGAGGTTTGTAATGACGAGGTGTATACTTTTGTGTTCACAGCAATCGACTTGATCAACAACCTGCTTCAAGTTAAGATGAGGAAACGCTACAGTGTGGACAAGAGTCTCAGCCACGTATACTTACAGGTAGCGCATATAAACTACTCGTACCCACACACACACATACACAACATACAAACTGACTTCTCACCATTAATCCCCTAAATAAAAAACAGGAAATGGCACTGTTTCCAGATGTGGTGGCTGCCTGTGACTCTAGCAGCAGAGGAGCACCTCACCTCAGCTTCACTTTCTCTTTTCACCTTTTTACTTCTGCCAACCCCTAAATAAAGTCTGTGGCACATTACAGAGTGCACTCCGGCGAGACGGCAGCTCAAGGCTGATACTTCGGAAATTTCTTGCAGACGTGAGAGGAGGGATTAGCAATCAATATTTTCACTGACTGCACAGTTATTAAGTGCCTCCTTGAAAACTAAATGTTTAGCAGTGAGAAAAGCAGGCCTTGTTTCTGAACTTTATTATGCAACTATTCTACCTGTAAATGACAGCTTCAAAAATACATTTTGATGGCACACTGATTTGTAATGATGGGAAAGGTGCATCTTCCATCCCCTGAACATCTGTTCATTATCAGGACCGGTGATCTCTCAGATAAGTGTGTTACGCTTTACGGGACTACGTCACACACCACCAACTATCGGTCTTCATAATAAGAAGCTAGTTTAGTATTCTCAGTAATTCTCTATCATTTTTTGACCTAGTGATCTAATGAGCTTCCTGTTAAATCTGACAGCTACAGTAACTTGGAGATATTTGGCATTGAATTTGATGAATTTGCTGTTTATCAGAAATTAATTGGTTAAATGATAGATACTGGAGGAGAGTGTTCTGTGCCCCCCGCATCACTGATTACTACAGAAAAACACAACTTTATAACTTTATTGACTGATTTTGGTTTAACTGGACAATATTTTATTTGCTAAAATAACAGCTACCTGCTGCTAAGGGAAGCTGTTGGCCAGTTAGCTCAATTAGCAGTGCAGCTAGAAGTCCTATTAGCTAACTCTGCCTGTACTGGGGGCTTGTAGCACCAGGCGATTGATGGTGTTTACACTGCTATAGACCATATTTACACAGCAGCCATGTTCCTCTGACATCATGCTCAGCATGGGAAGCTCAACTGTTGTACAGCTGTTTTTCAGGTTGAAAGTTGTGTGAACGTTGCCACTTCTTGATTGGTCAGGAAATAAAAAAAGAATGGATAGTTGTCATCCAGAGGGACATCGAGCCATATTTCAAAGTGAAACAATATAATTTACACCCATTAGCTTCAGTTGGCCAACAGCTAGCATAAGCATTACAGTACTTCCAGGTTAACATTACTGTTTCAATTCTAAAATATCAACGAGCATCTCAGACGTATTTATTAAAGTTTAGAAGTGAAACGCACCAGGATGTAATCAAACGGTAATGTTAGCGAAGAAGTGGTGGACAGCTATGTGTGATGTGATGTCAGAAGAAAATGGGCACCATGTGAATGTGGTCTGTTACAGGAGCTTTGGAGCACAGGGAGGAGGAGGTTTTTCAGGCCTGGAGTGAGGAAAACCAGACCTCTGTTGTTTTTGTTGCAAGAACCTTCATTAAACAAGCTTCAATGTCTCAGTAGCCCCTAACTTGTACCAGTGTTGGGTCATTCAAGTTCTCACTGAAACAAACACACACGCACACATACACACTCGTACACACACACACGCGAGCGCACACAGACACACACACACACACACACACACACACACACACACACACACACACACACACACACACACACACAATCTAAATTGATTACTGGATGATGCGCTATAAACACTTGAAAGCCCATTTAACGCTGATCTAATTTCAGAGCTCCTGAAACTGAAACTCTATTCCTCTGTTTATTCCCATTTCGCAGGACTATCAAACATGGCTGGACCTGCGGGAGCTGGAGACCAAACTCGGCGGACGTTACATCACCCACGAGAGCGATGACAGCCGCTGGCAAATGTTTGCCCGGGAACATACCTTGCCTTACCCGGCTCACCTCGTGCCGCCTCCTCCTGCGCCGGCCTCAGACGATGAGGAGTGCGGGGAGGATGCAGATGTGCAAGGCCTCACTGAGAGGGTCAGCATCCTCTGACCAGAGAGAGAGAGGTGGAGGACTCGAGAAGGAGGGAGAGGGAAGGGAGGATGGGAAGAGCCTGAAAGAGACATCAAGTTAATCATATGGGACTTAAAAGAATAGTCTCCATCTGTTTAGACTTTCACAGCAACAAATCTGTGTGCCTGCAATAAATCAGCTTTCTCTCTTCCAGCCTGGTCATCAAGCTTCCTTCTAATGATTTATCTCTTCTGTTACTGGTCCTCTTTCATCTTTTGAACCTTTTTCATGATGAAGACTGCTTGGCTCTATTTCAAACCCTCTTGAGCGGCTGACCCAGAGATTGGCGTCAACCTCGGCGTGGTCTCCTCCTCTCGCTTCAAATGGCTTCAAAGCGACAGCTGGAAATACCAGTGATCAAGATAAGAATTTGGGATCAGAGTGCGTATTGAGATATTCTTCTCACGGAATAAGAGTTAAAATTTCAAAATGAAAATGCCTCCCATTAAAATTGGAGTCATTTAAGTGGACTGACTGGAATGATAGTCCCTCGTATGCCTTCACTAAATACCGGTTCAATCATTTTTCGGAGATGAAGCCCTTTTTGTTGACAAAAGACTTCCTCTGTGCTGGTAATTACGAATGTGTCAGGCATGGAGTCAAACCCAAATGCATTCCCATAAATGCATCTCCTGTTGTGAAAACTGGAAGTATCGATCCGGTGACAGCAAATCCTCCAGTAATTACCACTCGTCTTGGGCCATAATAGACACTCAGAAGACACATGTGATTAAAGACGCCATTGCGGGTTTAGATGAACTCGCATCGGGCGGCTCGTTACCTGCCATGACTAGAGAGCTTTTTTACAGTTATGATAGACACAATGTCTGTTGCTGAATGGCGGAAATTGCTTCTTATTGTGTCGAGTCGCCCACTGTCAGCCATCTCTGAATTGAAAGCAGTTGTTGTGTTATTTAAATGGTGAAAAAAACATGTCCACGCAGATTCATATACCGTCAATGGAGGCAGCGTTTTTTTTTCTTCTACACCTGACCAGGTATAAATGGACTGTTGTTCGCAAAGAGCGGATCTCTCCATATGATGAAAAGTGCATAGACGCACAGCTTGTGTAACTTAACTAGATTTTGGAGACTCTTCGTAGTTTGATTATTGACTACCTGTCATGTCAATATGCTGCATGTTTCTGTGAAGTAGAATTATCTAAACACAATATAAAACATACTGTAGTTACAATGGTCTATTATACACACGTGTGACCTAAAGTTTATGTAGTATGTATGTATGTAGACTGTGTATATCATGTTTGAAGGATCCTAGCCTTGGAAACAGATAATACAAACCTTGAACAATATTTTTCGTGTGTTGGGATGTTTTTATTTATGGTATCAATCATCCATACCTGACAAAACTGTCATCTATAGGTTGTAATTTTCAGCTTTCAGCACGCACACAAATCTGGGAACTTACAACAGTAAAATGGTTATTTATTATGAAAATGCTATTCAGCCAGTCTGACACACTGTTATTTTGTCCCTCTTGGACAGAAGAACAGATGATATCAGATATGACGACTGTAATTTCCGCTTAAATGTCACACAGATGCGCTCATATGGACGCATGCATTTACATATGCATTTGAGGGCACACACAATACAATAATTACAGCAATGTCTCAGCCGTCAGAGGACAAAGACAATTTTCAAAGACACATTGCACCTCACAGACTGAGTGGCACTCAGGAGGAGCCTGTGGCTATAGAGGCTGAGAGAGAGAGTTGTTTTCCTTTCTGTGATGAGTGCCCTTCAGCCGGCCACTCTGGTGAGAGTGCACCCTTGTTCGTGCTACACTACATCCATCATCGCTGGCAAATGACACCAAAGGATCTTTATCCGTTTCCGCTCTTTTTTTGTATTTTTCAGTCGTAGGGATGTTTGTCACTATCGTATCAGCTTCCCCGTGCTACTGCGTTTGCAGCAGTGAAGAGAACCAATGTCAGATCTCAGCGAGAATCGTTCCTGACAGCAGCAATGAAGTCTCCATTTAGAAAAAGAAAGCATTCAGAATAAAAGTGGTCAACTTGAGAATTTTCTCAAAAAAACAAAAAACAAACACTATCTTTACAGTCGGGTCTCAGTTGGGTCCTGTAGAGATTAGAAGTGCTTCCTAAACGGATGGCAGCATTTTTCATAAGCTTATATATAAACAGATGCATCGATGGTATCGATGCAGAACACTAGAATCAGGTAAATTCAACTGCGACATTCAGTTTTATATAAACATTAAAGGAGCACTATGTGTTGGAGAAGAAATTCAAACTCAGAATTGTAATGTTTACACAATGAATGAGTTAATAATACAAACTCAATAACTGAATAAACAAGCTGTTCTCAGAGGAAAATAAGGTCCCCAGAACATTGTTTGAAGCTAGAAAGGTGGCAGGGTCCGCCACATATAAACAAAGTAAAACAGTGTGAAGAGTTTGTGTTGTCCTTTAGGGTCAGTTTGTTTATTCATATTCAGTCATGAAAGCACAGAGAGTTTGTTTATTAAAGTGACCACCAGGAACATTTAAGTGTGTATGAAACAGTCTCGAGATTCCTCAGTTGATTATAGATTACCAGCAAACAAGACCATCAGCGAAAAAGACAGCGATTGTTATATAGATATTATTAATTCCTGTGCTCACGTCCGATCAAATATGTCACATATAAAAACACATATAAACACATCATCGTGATCCATCCTGCGGTCTTTCTGTCACTTGTTCCAAATAAAAATGCAGGCAACCACTGGCAAGCACTAGTTAAGATCTTTGTGACAGCAGACGCTGGCGTCGTACCGCTTTTGTCAAAAGGGTCCGCTATAATCAACAACAGTTTGTTTAGGAATAAATAATAAAAGAAAATCAGTCAATGAAGATTTTCTGATTAAAATGTCATCCCCCAAACTACATAGTGCACATATAAGGACTTGTAGTCGTCTCTGTTATTGTCAACAAATCCCATAGAAAAAATCATAATCTACATCATTCCATTCAACCTCAAGCCCATTGGTTCCCATACTGAAGATTTAATTCTTACTGAATAGTTTAACAAAATATATAGATTATAGAAGGAGCACATATGTTGGGAACTATTTCCTTTGGTGTAACAACACATATTTGGCACTTTACTGTATTCTAAGAAGCAAAAAGCATAGACATTGGATTGACAGGTCATGTGTGTTTTTAATTGTTTTTGGATAACAGCATCTATAGCACAAATAAATATACAACATATCAGGTTTTGGCTGCATAGACAATATCAGTTAGTAGGGTTAGGGTTAGGGTTAGAGTTTGTTGGTTTTGACTGACAATAAGAAAAATATAGAAAATCACCAGAATTATCCTGTAAGACAAAAAAACTTCACGTAGATATTGACATTTCGTACAGTGTGGTACCGCCTTCTGATTGCAGCATCACTGTGGTTACTTTGAAGCTGTTAGTTGCTAAATGTTGCTTTTGCCTGTGACTTAACCTCTGAGAACAATGTGTCATCATTAAAAGATTAAAATCTTGTAATCACATTACTCAACAGTTGATGTATACTACTCTTGGGAAATTACAGGAAATCGAAATGAAGGTTCTTAGTCATCCAGGTCATGGTCGTACTAAGCGCTTCAGTTTCGAAGAAGCCTCTTGGGTGAGTGGTAAGACGTTTTCAAGAAACTGAAACAGGTCCAGTTGCCTACGATACAGCACTTAGTATCAGGATGAATGGAGTTTGTGGATTGGATGTTTTACAGGGTTTCTAAATCATAATCAAGTCGCCTCAGCCCAGAGAGCCTGCTTCCTGAGATAACCATGAACTGAAACTCTGCCAGTGGACACACAAAACAAAAACCCTATTAGCTCTGGAAATGTTTTGTTTGTAATTGTGTAACATGATCGCAAATTCTGATTGCACTCTCCTCATCAGACGTTCTGACTGCACAACAGATGACCTGCAGTTGGGCCATAATGTACATTAAAAGGCTGTGCCAGCTGCTGAGTTTGCCCTTGCACTCAGGCAAAATGCATTCTGAGAGGTAATAACTCAACAGTGTAAAACAATTTGCAAAATGACAGAAAATTGCAGAGCAATTACGGTTTTCAGACGGACGCACAAAATCAAAAGGTAAACCAGAGCTCATTTCACAACACACCGGTCTATTCTAACTCTCAAATAATAAGTGGGAGCTATGAAATACTTCTCATCATATGTCTTCACAAAATGAATACGTTGATAGTGTTATAGTCACAGAATGGTTTATTGAAGGATAAAGAGACACTATCATGGCCCACTGCAAATTTACAAAATAAAGACCAAGCATAAATCAGTTTACAAGATGACAATTTCTTAAATGTCATATTAAACTGTTAATTGGCAGCAGTCAAATGTTACTTAAATGTGTGTATTAACATTTCAACTTCATCATATTTGCATTTTGAGCAATGAATACTGTATTAATTGATACATTTGTAAAACTATATTAACATAAACGTGCTTACTTATTTTTCCCCCACAGGCGTTTTGTCTGTTAATACTGACTCATTCAACTACTTCCGTGTGGATTCCCCGGCCACCCACTCTCAGGTTTAGCAGATGTTTTTAACAACCAGTGGTGATGTTGCACTGGTGGTGTCAATCTCTGTGTAGCAGTGGCAGTTTAGTTCCTTAAAAATGAAACCCATGGATGTGTTTTATTGGGTGAGGTCAAGTGCAGCTTTCAGTGGTTTGGAGGGAATTCACGTTGCTTTGTTTTAGATTCTTCTTTCCATGACAACTTTGTTCTTAGTAACGAAAAAGGGAAGATGAGAAAGGTAGGTAACTTCCACAGACTCTTATGTGCAAAACTAGCCGCTAGGCATGAATGATGTAGTGATATGTAAAGATGAAGTTGACAAGTTTGACCTTTTGAACTTTCAAGACCTTTTACCTGCACAAGTAGGTATATACAACACTGAAGAATAAAGCTGGTCCTTTAAAAAATGCCAAGTGAAGGCTCTCTGTTGAAAAGTAGGTCATATCACAGTGAGCTGACAAACGTGCCAGAATGTGAAAATGCCACAGACCACAAAGGATTGCAGTCTTAATATATATTTGGTTTTCTATGTTATCTTGAGAAGAAATGCATTCTGAAGAAGAGGGTAAATCAGGAAGCAGAAAGAACACTTTAAATAGTGCAACATCTGCACTGCAGAGTATTTCCCTCATCATAAACAGCTCCTGCTTCCTGGAGTTATACTTGTCACTTGTTTATTAGAGAGTCATGCGCAGCACAGCATTCCTACCTTCAAGTTTGAGCAGCTAAACTACACAGTGTAATATTACAGTGCATCTGCAACAATGACGTCCAACATCACGACAGTAAGCTGCTGACATTTAAACAACAGGTTGACATTTATTTTAGAGTCATCCCATACATAATTTTTTTTATTGGGGTCTGAGTGTGAAGTTTAATTTGTTTGCACTTGATCATAAGGAAAATGCCAGTTATGGGGTTATTTCCTGGATTCACGGACCTACTTTTCCTATCGTAATTGTATTTTGACACATGTGAGCTCGTCCATTAATGGCTGATGTTGATGATGAAACGCGATTGGTCACTCTAATCACTCTTTCTCTCACCTAATGTAGTTTCAGTGTAAGAGACAAAATCTTAAAATCCCCTTTCCTCATTCTGCTAATATGCTTACTCCATTATAACATGAGAACTGAGTACTAATGGTTTGGACCAAACCCATCTTTGAACTCTGCTTTCTTTTTGATCTCCAAAGACAGATATACAAACACATGACAAAGTACTCAAAACCACCTCTGTGTGAGGTCCTGCTACTCTTTTTAGCACAGAATGTTACTTTCCAATAGTAGACACAGGATGTTTTTTCTTTTTTAAAAAATGCAAGGAAATTATGCATCACAGCTCAGCAAGGAAACATGTTTTGAGGAAGCAGGAAACTGGTGATTTTGCACTGAAAAGGCTTTAGGTTGATTTTACCAACACAGAAGCCTCATACTAACTTTAGTTGATCTTTATAATGCATGTTTGCCCTTTAACCTTTTAAATGTTACAAATTCGAGCTTAGATGAACTACCACAAATCAAAGGATGTAAGTGAAAGAGAAAGCACAAGTCAAAACAAGTTGCTTCATGGTTGAGTGCAACTGCGTGAGTGTGTACCTTGGAAAACTCACTGTGATTAATATGGTTACTGTTACCAGAAGCTGTGAGTGGGTTACCTAATTATCTATTATCTATTTAAAGTTTTAAAGTGACTGTTCACCCAGACCACAAAGTACATATTTACATACATATTGCATATTTTAACCCTCATACCTGTTGGGTTATGTATGACTCTAGACAGTGTTTGTGTCAGCTGTAGAGTTTTGGAGATATATGGCTGTAGACATGTCTATAGATATAGAATAGATTTGAAAAACTCAGCAGCAATGCGTCTTTCCAGAAATCATGAAATTAATCCACAGACCTTGTTGTGAGAAGTTTCATGGAGGAACTATTGTCTTTCTACCAAACTACACCCATCAACCATATCACAGGAGGAAACGTATATCTACTCATGGACAAGAGGCTCCTGTCGCTAACAATCGATGGAGCTCTGGCAAGGAGAGACCACTGATGTCTACACGACGCACTTGGCGAACCACCGCTCCGGAGATCATGCAGAGACGCTGTGTAAAAAGGCCTACTGTCATGACCACGAGCCTCTCGATCATCTAGTTTCATTATATCTAAGAGAAGGCAGACATTTGTTTGGCCGATATCTCCTAGCACCTCGGACCAAAACAATCTCCAGAAAAATCTGTACTTTTGATTTTCTGACGAGCGGCCCCTTTCAGTTTTGTAGCCACATTTAATCATCACACTGAGATATAAAAAATAAATAAAATATGCATGGTTTTCAGAATGATAAGTGAATAAATATCAAAGCTCTACTTTCACCTTTGAATTTTCTCTGAAATGAACTCAAACCTGAACTAATACAGGTACCCATGGATGCTTTTACAAACATCCTGTTCTTGTATTTTCATTAAAACCCCACAAAGTCATCTTTATATAATCCACTACCACAGTGCCAGACTATGACATACTCACTTGGTCTCTACGGACAGAGAGAAAAAAAAGGTGACGGATGAGGGGAGGTCAGGATAGAAAGCCCCTTTTCAAATATTTTACCATTAGACTCATCGGAAAAAAATTAATAACCATTTCCTCTTTCCAACCTTCCTCCGTGCCTCCCTCTGCTATCTCTAGAGCTGGCCTCAGGTATGCATTCTCCTCATAGGAGAAATACACAACATCTACAGTTGCTGTAAATGTTTACTCAACACATTAACAGATTGGCTGCAGGCATCCGTCACAGATTCTTTTCATAAACACAAAAGAGCAGTGGGTTTTTGCACTGATTGACGGTTGTAAACCGTGTTTGATAACCACAAAGCTCAAACCTCTTCCTCGCAATCAAGTCACAGCACTGTACCTGATGTAAATCAGCCTCAGTTCACCTCGCAAACTCAGTTAGGGAGGGAAATGGCTGAAGAATTTTGGATTCTTTGTCGAGGCAGTGACAAGAACTTTACGTCACAGAAGTTAAAACTAACAGAAAATGATGATGAAGTGAAAGCAGCTTCAATAAAGTTAATGATTACACTGGTTACGCAAAGAAAAAGGCTTGTATGTGTGATAGGGGAATGGAGGTTAAGGTGCGTGACAAGCTGCTTACTGTAGCTGTCTGCCCACAGGGTTTCACTTCTTAAATAAATCATGATGATGATAGGACATTCATTTTTTTTTTCCGCCTCTCACGAGTATTGACATCTGCACCGCGTCTGGTCCATCATCGTCTAGTATTTCCCCCCACCCCTGAAGCTTACTTCCTCCGTGCACGTGTGCAAAAACCAGACCTCCCTCCTCCTACGTGCACTTCCCCTTTTTGTACTTCGCCTCATCTCTTCCCCGCACTCAGTGCTGACATTTCAACCGTGGCTGTCAACGGCAAGTTATCTCATCCAGAGCAAAAAAGAAAGAAAGAAGCAGACAGAGAGAGAAAAAACAACAACATTACACTCTTTAGCTCTTGTGTAAGTTTATGATTATCTACTACAGAGAGTACCATGTGGGACTGCAGTGGCTTGGCTGCATGTCAGCAGCTCTGAGAAGTCTCTACTGAAGCTCGTCCTCTGACCATCCCGGGCTGAACTCTCCCAATCCCGACACAGCTCTGGAATGTGTCTGAAACCCTTCACCCAGTGGACAGCCTGCGTTTACAATCAAGAGACACTTCATACACCGAACAAAAGGTGAGGTCATTATTGATTACGAGAAGTGTAAGATGTCTGGAAATTGTAGAATACTTGATAAAGTAGCAGTGAAAAATTAAGTAAGTAAAGTAAAAAATAAAGACAAAGACCAAGACAAATTTGGTAAGCATGGTGTTAAAGTTAGTTAGAGTCAGTTTTAAAACCCTCGCTCTCTTTCCTAGTTTTCTTTTTGTCCCTGGTGCCTGCTGTCAAGGGAAAGGCAGCATGCTTGAGGCTGTGTGAGTCAGCGTTGCACACATAATTAGGCTAGAAATGTAGATTCCCCGCAGGGTTGAATGTTTTGATGCGGCTGGACACTATCACAGGTTGAAGAACGCAGCGCTAACAAGAAGAAATGGTGGAAATTCAGAGGACTGATCTTGACAGGTGGACTGAGACAACAAATAAAGCATGTGTGTTCCATTTTGCCTCAGAAAGGAAGGCTCCACGCGCGGCACATTCCTCCTATTCAGTGAAACGGCTGCAGTTTTGCTCTTATTAAACCCTCGCTGATGACAAGGGTGTATAATAACAACCAGGCTTGGTCCAGCTTATAATGTTAACAAACACATAGTTGGCTCAGATAGATGAAGGATGGACTGAAGCTCGGGCCAGCTGTGTTAGGTAGGCATGTATTGGGGCTGTGTAATCAAACAAAACAGAACTGCTCAAAAATGAAAACCTGTGGACTAGAGGAAAAAATGAAGAAGACACAAAAAAGCAAAGACTACAAACTTCTCATATTTGCCCATTCTCAGTAAGAGGGGGAGGTTAGTCATACGAGGCAGACTGATGACTAAACAGCAGCCTGTGAATAACATCAGAAACGCTTTCAGATTTAGGTGCAAAACTTTCCGACACCGCACTCACTGTAGTTTCCCAATCCCCGTTATCTGAAAATGTGTATGAATAATCCATTTAATCAAACTCATTTGAGTGAACAGAGGCATAAACACACACACACACACACACACACACACACACGCACGCACGCACGCACGCACGCACGCACGCACGCGCACACACATTACCGTTCACTAAAGATGGTCTGAGTCCAAATGGCTTCTCCATTATTGAGTTTGGTTGGGACAGCCTATCTCTTTCCAGACGTTAATGGCATTAGATGCTTCCTGAGCGTATAAACACACCAGAGAGAAGCCTGGAGGGGAAAGGAAAAAAATATCCATAAAGATACAGAACACAGGTTTAATTTCCTAATGCTGGAATCTCAGAGGGAGACAGGAAATTGTCAGAAAATTTCTTGATATGCTGTAGATGTCGCAGGGCTCTTGTTGTTTTACATGAAAATATGGCAACCATATGTTGTGTTTGTGGGACGTGATTGTGGCCGCCGACTTTGCTGATGACATAAACCTGTGTGGGCAGTCATTTCTTACCCTTTATGTGCAATTTCAGCACCAGAACGTTTTAAACAGGAAGCAACACAGACTGGTATCTAATATGCGTCTCGAATCACACCCACAGCTCTTTGATGAGTTGGGACTGATCGCGCATCGGTGGAGTAAATCAAGGAGGGAATTAATTGATTAATTCATATAGTGCATGGAGTCCACATTACTATTCCTTCAAGCCACATTAAACATTTAAATCCCTCTTGTCTGGGAGAGATGTCCAAGACGGCCAGTTCTGCTTGGGCTGTTGCATAAGACATTAAACTGGAATGTCAGTCCGTCCCTGTAAGAATAGGTCTAAATTAGCAGTAACCGACTGTAAGTTGTTTTGTTCCCGTTGGATCACAAATGCTTATCCTGTCGATAAATTCGACCTAAGTTGTATCATGCACCGATTACAGTAAAATGCAAATGCTCCCACTGCAAGCTCAGTCTGTGCTTCCCCTGCTTGCCACGGACATTTAGAGCATGCGGGGAAATGAGTGCAACAATTTCAAGACAGTTCAACAAATAACAGCATTAACATTACGTTTTCTGGTCGGCTAGGGTGGCCTGGCAGGAGGAGTTGCTACATGGAATTCATCTGATATGAGGCATTAGTTCCTTAACGCACTTAGTTGCTGTAAAAGCGGGAAATTCTTCACGCAGAGCAGTTGATGCAATGAGGAGGGACTTTTTGGCAATCTCAGTTGCTATAAGCGCTTTGGGTGCAAACTGCTATCCTCAGACAGCGTGACTAAGCCTGTATCTTCTCTAGGGGGGACTTCAACTCTCAGCCCGGACCGCATATGTTGAGCCAAACAGCCTCACATTATGGTGACAGGCAAATGATTTTATCCCTTGAGCTCACTGAGCCACGAAATAGGATGGAGGATACAAAAATGTCCAAGCTATCCTTGGCGTTAGGTTCATGTTTTTTTCATGTTTTTCAACAGACGCACACTCACTGTGAAACTTTTCTATGTCTGCAGGTGAATTTCTAACCAGGGAAGCGACAGAAAACAAAAGGAACAATGAACGTCACATCCACGCCGATGGCAACGAGCACAACCGCAAACAGAACATGTGTAGACATCGACATCAACAGTCCAATCAGTGACTTCCTGATGTCTATCTACATTCTGGCTTTTGTCTTTGGCCTGATCTTCAATGTGCTGACAATTGGCCCCATTTGGCAGCAAATGCGCCGGCAAAATGTTTTGGGCATCTTCCTCCTCAACCTGTCCATCTCTGACCTGCTTTTCCTCTTCACCATGCCCCTCTGGATGAATTATTACAGACAGAACCACCACTGGCAGCTGGGTGTCCCTGCCTGCAGTGTAGCTGGCTTCTTCTACTACTCCAACATGTACATCAGCATCTACCTGCTCTGCTGCATCTCTGTGGACCGCTGCCTGATGGTCACCTACCCACTCCGCTCCAAGACACACCGTACCTCACGCTACGCCTGGACACAGTGCATCACTGTCTATGTCGTTGTGGTGGCACTGCACATCATGGTACTGGTCAATGATAATCTGAAAGACGCTCACGATGACAAAACAGGCAATGACCGTTGTTACGAGACTTACCCCATGGAGTCACCGGTCGCCATGTTCAACCTGCTCAGAGTGGTCATCGGCTTCCTGCTGCCCCTGCTGGTGTTGGCTGTGAGCTACTGGAGGGTGCTGGCCACCGTGGGTCAGAGTCCCGGCCTGAGCGCCCAGGCTAAGAGGAAGGTCCGCCTGCTGTCCTTTGGGGTGATTGGCATCTTCTCAATTTGCTTCGCCCCATATCACATCCTCCTGCTCGCACGCTCACTTGTCTTCTACCGCAGCAAGAACACAGATCCCGGTGGAAGTTACTGCAATTTTGAACAAGATATGCACTTTTCCTTCTCATGTACGCTGGCACTGTCCAGTCTAAACTGCGTGGTAGACCCGGTGCTGTACGTGCTGGTCAGTAACGGAGTCCAGGAGGAGTTGAAACTGTGCTGGGCGAGGCACAGAAGGACACAGACAGATACAGACTGTGCTCTGACTGCATACAACAGAGGGAAGTCGAATACCAATTTAATATAAAAAGTAAGCCATACATATGTGGATGGACAAATGCATTTGTATGTATATGTGTGTGTGACTGTGCATATATATACACGATTATGCATAATGCTGTAGCTGTTTGAACTCGTGTCTTCAATCTCAGAGTTAGCTATTAAGTAGCAGCAGGATTATTTACATCACATAATCAACCTTTCGTGCAGACAATCAACATCCCTTGGTAGAAACCACATCGCCGCCTTTGTATTTTTTTTTCCTCCCTCATATCCTGTAGAGGAGGCGCTGAAATGATGTGCATCTCAGGACTCTGTAATTAGTTTGCACTCCGAGCTTCTGCCCTCCCAAGAGTTCTTCAGTAGCGGCCACTTCTGGTTTGTGGTTGGACGCTGCAGGAGTTGAAGAGCTCTCATGTTTTCCCTCCAGTCTATACGAGGACATTGTGATTGTGATTATGTGGCCCTGGTCTAAGCGAAAAGTGCATTAGCTCTAGAGCCTGCATGACGTTCATTAGCATGACTGTCAGTGAAACATGTTGAATGTGACCATAAAATAAACCAGTGGTTGGAACAGGTGCTGGGGTTTAAGTTTGTTTAGTTTGTGACGGTCGGTTTTGCAGATAGCATATACATTTCCGTACCGAGGTGAGGCTTCGGGAGATGATAAACTCATACATCCAAACATGTTGCCAATAACGTCACACGCACAAAGGTAATCATAAATCGAGCTCGGCACCTTGTGTCAAGAGGGCAAAGGCTGCAATCAGGAAACCCGTGTGTGAGTGTGAGAGTGTACGTGTGTGGGTGGGTGTTTTATTTGAAGTGTTATAATGTTTGACCTCTTTTCTTATTCCTGTAAATGTAGTGTACAATAAGCAGGGTAAGGAAGGAAGGTAGTTGGAGAAAAAGGGAAGAAAGAAAGACGGGAGATGGGGCATCAACAGCTGTTATTGCTCCGTTTTATGTTTTGTCCATTATCCATTACGTTGGATCTTTCATTCATCAGCAGAACTCTTTCTTGCGCACATCGATACATCACCAGCTGAGCACTTCACATAAGGTATATCCACTATGGAACCCGGGTCGACAAGCTTTGTACAACCAGTTCTCTTTATTTAAAAGCCTTTACCGTCGAGCCTGTGGTCTATATATAGTATACAGCGACTCTGCTTCCTGCTAGCTCTTGTGAAATGTTTTGTCTAATTTGCCTAAGTGGAAACATAATTGCTGCCAGGATCATGTTAACATGTTATTTATTTATTTTTTTTACCAGTCCATGATGAGGTGGACATGTAGGAAAACAAATGGGCACTGACATGTTAATGCAACTTTGCAGGCACTCTAATTTTAAATGTTCCCTTACTACTGCATGTTGATAAAAATGGAACCCTGGTTTATTTGCTTTTGGAAATCAGTTGTATACTTTTTTGTTATTAAGACAGGGTTGTAAACAGGTTATTTTGCATAATGTCAGATACCTAAAACATAAAAAGCCAATTCTATATTTATCTTATTTTCAGCAAATCCTGTGAAAAGGCGAAAACCAAATGATTGATCCTACCTACATGTATCATCTGCAAAGTCTTATATTGCTTATTCTTCCGTACCAAACACCTCTATCTTCGCCAAGACACTGTTTAAAAATCAACAAATCACACAATTGCGCTGAATAATGTGTTCCCACATCATGATGAATATGGACACTGAAGCTTAATTTTAGTCAATGCTACATTAACTGTTTTGCTGCAGGCTCTCAAGAGCGTCACACTGTCCAAAATTACAAGATTTACTCTTGTCTGAGTTTGCTAAAATCTACAGTCTTTAACTGTTTTAGGAAAGTCATCAAGCCCTCATACCTCAACAACTGAATAGGGAGATTGGCCAAAACAATATGACTCCTGCGGTGTTCAAGCAATATGCGCACTGGACCTTTCTCGTTTGCTCACAGTTTGGTTAGTGAAGAAATCTATTTGGTTAGGTTCAGGCAAGAAGACTACTTGGTTAGGTTTAGGTATGAAAACTACTTTGTTCGGTTTGGGGAATAAAACCACTTGGTTAGGTTTAGACAAGAAAAAAACTTGGTTCGGGTTTGGCAAGAAAACTATTTGGTTAGGTTAAGGTAAGAAAACTGCGTGTTGCTCTTTACAACGCCTGACTTCCTCCTTAGCTGCTTTAATAATTACTATGCCCTCAAGATGCCGCGGCCTCACACAAAACATAAATAAGTGTCATAATGAACTGCTTTTACAGTTGACCTGTGGTTGTTCTTCTGATAAGGACAGCCTTAGGTAAGTAGTTAGCCTCTTTTTAAAATTTAAACTGTTTATAGTCTACTTCCAGTGCAAAATCTACATCTTGAGTAAGAANNNNAGAGATGGTTTGATGCGTTGTTGTAAAAAAAAAAAAAAAAAGAAGGAAATTACAGATTCATGCCAGCCTTTTAGGAAATGCTGAAACTGGTGAAAATTCATGAGCACTGTCAGATTCTAGAGAAAGGTTCCCAAAAGATGCCCTTCCATCACCTCATTATTCACCTCAGTACTGTTGGCTTGAGGCAATTTGAGGAAGCGCTGCTTGCAAACGTGTTTCAACATCATGTTTGCAAATGTAAAGATGCAGTCAAGTTCACCCCAAAGCTGCAGTCCATCATCCTGTGGCATTAGCCCGAGATATTACAAATCCATTTTCTCTAGACCGGTTTTTTAATGAGCTTGCTCAGGCTGTAGCCAGACTCCCTGGGTGATCAATATGGTTCCATTGATTAGCCGTTGTGCCTCATAGCCTCATAATGCACAGTTGGTCTAGATGCACGACGCACGCAGGCAAGGCTATTCTTAGACCAAAGTTATTTTAGAAGGGAGCACTTTCACATATACAAAACAGCACTTAAGGGGAAATACTTCTTAATTTCTTCAACAATTATAAGCAATCACTGCTAATCAGTTGATATTGATATTTAACTGCTGCTCTCCTGCTGTTCGCTCTCTTATTTGGTGTCTTTAATGACACAGCAAATCCTCATAATCACATCCAGTTTTCTATGAGCCCTAATGCATCTCTGAACCACCACCTCAAAGTGGTTTATCATTAGATTTGATGGTTTCTTTAGCAAAACAATAAGTCAGATATTCAAATATTCATATTCACTTACAGCAGACACACAGACTGCCACAGTTAAATCAAAATGACCTTATTCAAATATGTCATAAATGTTTAGAATACATGTTTATTTGAGTGAACATTTGTGTTTCTTGTACAGTCTGTTTCCAGTAATGTATATTTATTAGTTTCACACTGCCCACCTCAATAGCTATTTTCACTAATGTTTCACATACATATATACAGTATATTGTGTTTGGATACTTAGTGGCCACTTTATTAGGTACAACCATAAAGTCCAATGCAATCCAATACAACAGTTGAGCCATGAATTCTACTTTAACAGAGAGGTTGATAATAACTTTTTCTTCTTGCTTTTTACCTGTTGTAGCCATATACAACCTACGGCTCTATGCCTCAGGTGCCACTGACAGAGAATTGACATTGATATTAGCTAATGTGAGCACTGCTATGTACTGTAGAAAATCTTCGAAAAACACAGCATCACATGATATTGTATTTACTTGGCAGCGGATCAGAAGAGAAATCCCACCACATCACTAGTGTCCAATTTATTTGCATTGCAAATCTGAATAGTTTTGCTTGAACAAACAGTCATATCATGTCTACTCAGAAACTTAAATCAAGATAAAGATTTGCCTCTGAATGCAATCCTGTTTTGCACCTGACCCTCAAATATCAAACCTTTCCATCTGCACATGACAAACACCTGAGCTTTACTGAATTTCCTCCACACAAAGCCTCATGTCTTGATAGAAGAGGTTTAAGAAATGACACAAACGATTTTCCCACCTATTCAGCTCACAGACAGGAACTAACAAGAGCTATTTGTGCTTTTACACTTGCCTACATATAATGCTTGTGGTCATCACTTGCATTCTGATGTGAATCACTTAGCTCACACGGGTGTGAACACTGGGTTTATGTGCATGAGATACATACAAATACACATAAAGTATCTTTTATGCAGAATGTTACTGAGCCGGATAGCAGAAACAATATTGATTTGCTTTTTTATATTTGTATGACGTTAATACATATTTGCAGTTTTTTGCTGCTCTTCATATCTGCACTATGCATTCATACTGCAATGACCGCTTTCAGGTTGTGGTCGGGACTAAGAATAGTTGCCCGCACCAGTTTTAAATATTCGACTTTTCACACTGCTACAGCCCATAGAGAGATAGTTGAAAAGAGATCTGTCTGGTTGCACAGAGAACAAGCAAGTCTAGATCCTGGCTCGATTATATAGAGCTTAGTTTATTTATGAAAACACATCTGAGCAAGAATACACTCACAGCTATGTCTGTTGAAACACCAAGCTTTGTATATCTATGTATCTTAATATGACGCAAATGAAGTGGTGCAGCTCTCAGCCTTATACAAGCAACTAAAGTGGCCATGAAAGATCTTCCTAAAAGGAAAAAAAAAACATCTCTACAGCATGTTTTTATTTGTATTTAAAATTTATTGTGGGTTTTTTTTTGTTGCGTACTTATGACAGGCTTGTATTAGCAAGATTTATGCCAATTTTGTACAAAGGCATCATCTGGATGTTACTGATGACTGTGAGAGGCAGCAGAATAATAATGTATTTATTGGATTTTTACACCCGCAGTGCAACAATTAGGTTTTGATTGTCCTGCATGAGGTGTTATTTTCTTTTTGGAGAAAAATAATCTGGATTTATCACTTTTTGTCACAGATTCAGTGAAGGCTGAAACAAAGCTGCAACAGCTTAGTTTCTTTACAGATACACAAACCGCGTGATTATCCACTGTTTCGGCTATGTGTGGCTATATAATGAGCAAATTTCAGTTTATTGGGTGACTCATTCCTTTAACATTACAGTAAATCGCTGCTTCCACCCAGCTGATAAAAAACAGCAAAATCAAGAATGGAAAGGAAAGTGTATAACTCTGACAGCCGAACACTCCCCTTTAATTCAGGCAAACCTAATTTGATATCAAACTCGATAGCCCTGTATCACTAATCTAACAACCCAGAACTGCTCAACCATAATCACCAGATCTTGGATCTGCATGTACTCACTTACAATGCCAGCTACGTGGATGTGCAATGTAAAGAAAGTGAGAGAAGTCCAGGATCTGTCCCTTCATCCAGATACATACCAATGGTTTATGGGGTCCATTCTGGGCCGAGATCCATCCTCTATCTAATTTTCATGATGATAATTCATTCAATAGTTTTTTGTATAGTCCTACTGACAACAAACCAACAAACAAA
The DNA here is from genome assembly GCA_903131615.1 of Diplodus sargus. Classification (NCBI taxonomy): domain Eukaryota; kingdom Metazoa; phylum Chordata; class Actinopteri; order Spariformes; family Sparidae; genus Diplodus; species Diplodus sargus. Next base: position 9,217,188 of record CAEMYA010000018.1, on the reverse strand, counting down.
TGGCCATGGGGGAAAACATAATCCTCTTAGTGGAGTTGATTATGGTTGTTCCTATCAAATTATAACAGTATCCCTTTTCCACAGATCAAAAATCCCACTGAAACCTGCATAGATTAGGCTTTTGTGTGCAATGGGAATGCGTAAACTTGGCATTTACACCCGGGTCAATTGACTCTGCAGGGGACCCGGGTTTTTATCACCTCCTCTTGGCTCGGCTTTGATCTAAATGTAAGACCCGGGTGAACACGCTCAATTTCTGTTGTGCAAAGTGATGACACATTATCGACATACGGTGGTGACGCCTAAGTAAAGAAGGAATTTGGAATGCATCTATTAAGGACATTTTATTGCTGGACACAGTTTTGGAGGCAGAGCCCTGTTCATTCCTATGACAACTGCTGATGACTTGAAGCCAAAAAAGCTTGACTTCCCGGCCAAGAAAATACCTCGATTTGCTGACCGAGTTGGCTAACTTCCAGATTAACGCCTGGCTAACTTGAAGGGGGATAAAATACTTTAATCGTGCAGCTCTTCTAGACTTTCCAAATGTTACATGACTGAATGGCTCAAATTATAACAGTGAAAGGAGTCACTTCGCGGGCGTGGTGACGCTCAAAAGAATGTATCCACCGTTTTACAGGCTTCATTCACAATGGGTCGGATAAAAATCACAGACTCGGCTGCCTTGCCTGCAGGAAGTGGGAATGGGATCAATGCACAGTTTTTAGTGGGTTTAATTGTGTTTAGACCACAATTAGAAAAGAGACACCTGTAAAACTGTTGACAAGTTTTCTATTGTATAACTACAGTTATCATTTTTCTGACATCCTAAGATAAAGTCGAAGGCCAAGTGGCAATGTGTAGGCGGGAGCCAGCAGGAGAAACACTAATCGGTAGATACAATGGGTTTCTCAATGCAGAAGTAACAATCATTCAAGTGAGGGGGCGCCATCTTTGAATCTTGCATCCAGCGTTTGTCTTGTCATACGAAGCTGCAGGGGCTTTGGATTGGATTGGCGGCAGGTGAAATTCAACCTTTCAAACAAATAACCTCCCTTCAAAAGGACAAAACAGCACCCCTTGCACAACCATTCAGAAAGAGCATCAGGGCAAACATCTAATTGAGTAGAGCTGAATGCAGTCTCAAGGTTCACTTAGAGGGAGACACTGGGGCAAGCTGCTGAGCAACAGGCAGCAAAACAATCAGGTTGTTAAAAGGCGACATTTGGAGAAGGAGGAGTAGGCTTCTCTCATCGGCTTGTATGAAAGCTTTGGTTTTTTTTTTGTCAGTTGGCTGACAGCAAAAATGGTGTTGTGGCATCTTTCTGTCATAATCTTTCTATTTATTTGTGTTTTATTTGGTGTTGCTTGCTCTGTTTCCCTCCTGTTTCCTTGTGCTTCTCCCCAGCCTGATCCCCCCACCACTATCTCCTTTGTTTTCCCAGCCCAGTTTCCTGCCTATCAGCTACTTCTCTGTTCCTAGTAGGTTCCCACCCATTACCCTCCTTTGTGTTTCTCCGCCTGCACCTCATTCTCTCGTTGGTTTAGTTTGTATTTAACAGCAGTCTTTAGTTCAGTCTGCCGTTTGCCTGTTCCTTGTGTTGCCCTTCATCCTGAATAAATCTTCATCCATTGAGGTTCCTGTCTTCCATCTTTACTGCGATGGATTGCCCTGCACTGTGATTGTGTGCAATCAATTGTCACAAGTTAACAGCAGAAAAAATGTCACTTTTTTATCATAAGCAGACAATGAAAGCAAGAGAAGCATTAATAGGACGCAGCCGGAATGCAACGCAGCCACAGCCAGTGGAATCAAACTCTTCGAAGTGACTTTGCTGTTAACTACTCGTGCTCTGCATATTAAGTTGATTCCTTTCAACTTTGTTTACCAGATGGAGCCACAACACTGAAACTTTGTTCATCAGATAACACCTTTATGAATTTGGTTACAATTTACAAACAGGTTTAGGGTGACATATATAGGCTGTAGACTTTATCTTCTACTGCAGTAGGCTACGTTTTGATCTTTTTCACCCAGGACCAAACAATTTGTCCACACTATGTACATATATATATATGCGCAAACACAAATGCATTGACCATGGAGCCAAATAATCGAGAATAAATAGCGAGCAATGTGTAGTTTAGCATGATAAATGTGAATGTGTAATACAAGAGACGTCTAATTGATTACAGAACATTCGGTACCAAAGGGAGAAGGGCAAAATAAAACATTGTCTAAGAATCACATTGTCTCTTTTGCACATCCTCTTGATCTGTAGCCCATTTTCTGGCGGAAGGGTTCACTGTACGGTCAGCTCCCCGCAGCCAAGTGTTTACTGTTTAAGTATAACCAGACCCTGTAACCCCGTGTAGCCACCCCTAGTGTCAGCCTCCAGCATCAGTCTGCTGCAGAGCCGCACAGCCTGAGGGTCTGTTTATGCCACTGCATGCCCTTCTAAAGCTGCAGGATCTGCTTAGTGTTTATGGCAACAGCTATGCTGTTCAAGAAAAACACAGGGATCCCGATGGATGGCTTAATATTCTTCATCTTCATTCTAAACTACAGTCTGGTCTGGATCTGCCTCAGCGCCTGCTCTGCATAAGTGGCCTTATTTAGCGCTGCCTCTGCTGATGAAACTGTACAAGAGAGGGGCAAATGTCTTCAAGTCACAAATGCTGGAAATACATGAAGAAATCTCATTTAAATGGATGTAGTCTTCTTTTGATTCACATTGGTATTAGGGTTGCAGGTGATAGCTTGTTTGCAGGGACAGGGCGCTGGGTATGAAGCGTGGTCTGAAATCAGCTCCTGGACGTTGTTCTCTCCACCATCCCCCGCTGGCGAGTGCGGCATGGACAGAGGTAGCCTTTCAGGTGCATGCGCACCTTGCTGTGCAGTGAGGCGTAGATGAAGGGATTGTAGCACGCAGAGCTCATGGCCACTAAATGACAGCAGACTTGTAAGACATTAATGTAGCGCTTGTCTATGATGTGGAAGTCTGGGTCCAGGTCGAGCAACAGGTTCAGCACCTACACAGTGACACAGAAAAAACTTGTGTTATAGCCCTGGCCGTAATTAATTTCAATTTATCAGTAATGAATTACTCAAAAACACAAGACAACTTTTCCTCTGTCTATCTTCTGAACACGAGGCGGTCTGCGGGCTGATCCCCTGCACACCAATGGTGCAATACTACTGCACTTTAAACCCTGCCCTCTTAAATCTGCATGTATTTGGCTTTTGCATGGCTCATTGTGAACGTAATGTTGGTTTTAAAAACAAAAAGACCCAATGATGACCTGTGGTTAATGACATATAAGGTTTAAAGGTTACATATTATGGTCATTTCAAGGTTCATTGGTATGATGACACAATTTCTAAATAACGTGTGCATTTTTCAGTGGATCGAGTGTTTTGACACTTTCATGGTATTTATTTTCAATCATTTCATGGAAAGTGAAAGCCTCACTCTTTGTTATCACTTCTCTGCAGTCAAATTTATGATTGTCTGGCAGATACCTACAGAGGAATGTTAACATGAACTCTCTTCCAAGCCAAACTCCCAAATCAAGGTCTTCTACAGATTCCAAGTCCATAGGGTACTTTTCATGTCCCATGTTTGTCCTCTATTCCTCCTATTTTGTTTGCTTTCTGATTCACCAGCGAGTTAAAATCTGTCAGTCTGACTGTAGGAGAACGAAACCACGAACAACAGTCTTCATTCCTCAGAAACATTTTTCTTTCCATGGTCTGTTTTAAACATGTGAGGCTGATCATTCCTGAGCGTCGGGTTTCATATGTTACATCATTTCAGTGTTCCCCAGCCTAAATATAGCTTTCAGTGTCCGGGAGACACCATAATCACATTCTAGGTTATTAAATGATGATTCCACAATCAGAATTTCAATGAATACACAGTACACAGTATAAATACAGACTGCAGCTTGTTCTTCATGCTCAGCTTTTTGTCAAACAGGTGACAGATAGAAAATCACAGACGCACTTTGAACTTTAAGGTTGTGGGTTCACAAAAAATACAGAAGCTAAATGTGTATAACAGAAGCTTCCTTTTATGAAAATTAATCATCATGATATCAGTAGGAGCACCTCATCCCAACATGTCTGATGAGAGATAAAAACTGTGAGAATGAAACAGGAACTGAACTCAAGACAGCAAAGAGGGCACATCAGTTAACTGAGTCATCAACTTTATTGATCATTCAAATCTCTCCACAAGCTTTAGTTCTGTGTTATAATTTGAATATATATAAATAAGAGCATTTTTGGCATAAGTTCATCTGACATCTCTACAGCTAAAGCCGACTGACAGCTGATCCAGAGGAAAGGACCTCTCATTTGTCTTGAGACAGACAAATGAGAGGTCTTGAATTTGAAAACAATTCAAGAGTCATGAAAAGTACCCAGAGTTTATGTCAAACCGGTTTGGCTTTAGCTTTGTATCCCATAGCCTGGATCTAACACTCACCTGCAGGGGCAGCCAACACAGGGCAAAAGCCAGCACTGAGGCCACAAGCAGAGTGAAGGTCCTCCTCCTCCTTTGGCTCCAGCGCTGCTGGCTATTGGACAGCTCCCCGGGTACAGAATAGCGTTTTAGACTGACAGTGATGGCACAGTAAGATATGCTGACTGACAGCAGGGGGATCATATAAGAGGTTGCGAGAATGAAGCAAGAGTAGACCAGCCGCAGGTTTCCACTATTCGGCCAAAACTCCTCACACACTACCAGGTCAATGCCAGTGGGTCGCAGGTCCAGGTAGCGTGTGTAGAGAGATGGAGGTGCAGCCAGGGCCAGAGATAAAAGCCAGATACCCAGAGTTACTGCACCACACCCCCACACAGAGATCCTCCTCCGCACTGGGTGAGCTGAAAAAGAAAGGGGGAAAATACAGTCATCTCAGTATCCCCAGAGGGAAAATAAGACAGCATGCATTGCTTTGTACCAGTGTCTTTTATAATGTCCAAACCATTTGGTTCCAAAGAAGCCAATTTTAGAGAACCTAGAAAAGAATGGGTGTAGAAAAAGACTTCTCATAAGGCCCCTTACCTACTACAACATAGCGGTCCACAGCAATGGCAGTGAGTGACAGCACCGATGCAAACACTGTGGCACATTGCAGCAAAGGGACCAGGTGGCAGAGGGGTCTCCCAAAAGCCCAGCCGTGGCTGTCGAAGGCATACGACACAGTGAGTGGAACACAACTCAAGCACATCAGCAGGTCCCCAGCCGCTAGGTTGCCGATGAAAAAGTTGGTGGCGTTGTGGAGTTTCTTGTCGGCCAAGATGCAAGCCAACAGGAAGGAGTTCCCAACACCGGCTACCACCACTATGAGGCAGTAGAGAGGCAGGAAGAGAGATTTGAAACGATAAAGCAGCTCTATGCCTATGAACATGTCCAACGGGTCACTGTGGTTGAGTCCGTGACTGCCTTCCAGTCTCGCTAGTCCTGTTTCATGGCTGGTGTTATTGGTCATACTGAAATCCTCCGCCATGAGGATGTCCATGTCCCTGGAGACCGACCTTAAAAATGAAGAAGAGCATGGTCAGAATACATCAGTAAGTGCTAAGGGAGTCTTCCGTCAATTTATCGAAGAAAGTAATCAGTCACAGTAGGGATTACTTTGGGATTGCAGGGATAATCAATATGTGCAGCCTGCACTTGTTCTACAGAATCGACCTAATCAAGGGGAATGACATTTCCTTAGATGTCAGTAATGTCAGTGACACTTATCTGTATGTCTATTCACAGATATATATATATATATATATATATATATATATATATATATATACATATATGTACATATATATGTACATATATATATAAAACAACAAAAATAGACTAGCAGGGGACATGTTGCTGTTGAATGTTTTAATTGCAGGTTTTCAGCTCTGTGAGCAACATCAGTAAGATTCTTTGTACCTCCATTGTAATGATGCATGACAATAAATCCCAGCGACTGATGTTTCAAACCTTGAAATTCAAATAAAACCGAGGTGGCTGCATGCCTTGATACCGCAACAGGTACTTTGAGTAACTGGTCCGAAAGCCAGCATCCGTGATGGTACAGTATGGGGATGTGTTAGTGCTCATACACAATTTTGTTCAAATTTGTTATCAGATACAGCACTTGCAACCTGGAACACAGCAGTACTATGTTTGATCTTCCCACCCTGAGCTTGATGTCAGAGGATAATGGCACATGGCACCGTTAATGCTGAAAGGTACATGCAGGTTTTGGAGCAACACATGCTGCCATCCAGACGATTTAACCAAGACAATGCTGGGGCACTCTCTGCACAAGTTACAACAGTGCATAACAGTGTGGGTATACATTGGCCTGCCTGCAGTCCCAACGTGTCCCCCACTGATAATGTGTGGCGCAACACAGACCCCGGACTGTCAAGCGACTGAGGTTGTGTATCACGAAAGAATTTTAGTTTAAAAACTTCAACACTGTGTCCTCAGTTCCCAGACACTGAAAGTTTTCTGAAAGAAAACATGATGCAGTCTTCTCTGCAGTGATCTGCTGGGTAGGAGGAAGCACAGCGAAGGACAGGAAAAGCCTCAATTAGCTGGTCAGAAGAGCTTGTTCTGCCCTGGCCTGCCCTCTGGACTCCGTGGAGGAGATGGGTGAGAGGAGGATGTTAGTCAAGCTGGCATCAGTCACGCACAACAACACTCAGCCCCTGCATGAGACTGTGGGGTTCGTAAGCAGCTCCTTCAGCAGCTGTTACACGCCACCGCAGGTCATTTATTCCAACGGTCGCCAGACTCTTTAACACAAAGATCACATAAATGTAACACTGCTATTCATCTCCATCTCTCTCTCTCTCTCTCTCTCTCTCTCTCTCTCTCTCTCTCTCTCTCTCTCTCTCTATCACCGTAAACATCCGTAAACCACCACTTGAACTTCAAGCTACTTTGCACAACGTATTTTTTTTTATGGGATATATATATAGTCTATACATATATATATATATATATATGTATATATATATATATATATATATATATATATATATATATATATATATATATATCCCACAAATATGTTGTGCATGACTTAGTCACTGTTGTAAGCTGCTGTAACAAGTGAATTCCCCAGTGAGGGATCAATAAAGTCTTATCCTATCTCATCTGATGTAACACAGTGGTAATCATCTACCTGTCCCAACTTTTTGGAAACATGCTGCCGGGATCAATTTTTTAAAAGTGAAGTTCATCAGTTTGAACATGATATATCTTGTCTTTGTACTGATTTGAAGGTTGAGAAAGATTTGCCAATCATTGTATTTGTTTTTTAATTATGTTAATACACAGCGTCTCAGATTTTTATAGCCAGAGGAACATTTTGTCCTGTTTGAAGATCAATGGATTGAGCTGGAGAATGAATTGCTTCTCACGAAAAATACCTTGAAATTTTACCGACTCACCAACGTCTCCTGATGTATCATGAATTTGAACATTGCGCCCCCCTGGGACTCTTGTTAAAGCCCATTTCTAGCTGCTGATGCTGCATCAGTCTAGTACACAGCTATAAAAACTATAAAAAGGTGAAATTGCAGTGAACTCACTTTAACTGAAACTCATTTAATCAAAAGTCAAGTCTAGTGTTTCTCCGGTTCTAAAATTGGGGGGGAAAAAAAAGGACAGACACTAATACAGACGGGCTACAAACTAATTTGTTGATCTGTGGCAACTGACTCACAATGTTCATTTGTTAATTTATTCATTCATTCATTCATTCAAAGCTTTATTTATGACGGGGAATCAGTTGAGGGTGGCTCTCATTTTCAATCATGCCAAGCATGAACAGAGACATCAAGCTGCCATTTTGTAGGTATTTAACCACTCCAGCTCCAATGCAGCACCGAAAGCTGTCCCACTAAGATGCATGTTGCCTGCTGACAAATGAAAAATCATCTTAGATCTGTTTAAACAACACTTGGTTCATATTCCACAAGCCAGTGTAGTCGGGGAATGCCATTTATGTTAGAAGATGGACTGAAAACCACAAGAACAAGTTTCAGATTTCGAGAAATGGAGGGCAGAAATTGTTTAAGGAGTCTGTGAAAACAGTTGTACAATGTGTTGGAGAAGCTCCTTCAGAAGCTTGTCGGATAATGGGAATTCATCCGAGTCTGACACGCTGTCATCCACTTCAATTGCAAAAGATATAAGTTACCTTTCCCACATTTTTCTTCATCTTTTCTTTTCTCCTCTTTTCATGTTATGGGATCCTTTATCTAGCTCTGCCTTTGTCAGTACTTTCACAGAGTGAGTTTTTTTCTTCTTTGTACGCCACCTGCGAACCACATTGGAGTAGCTGTTCTCCATCACTGTGTGGCCTTTAAGCTTTTGGCAATTAATGCTGAAAGCACCGAAGGGCCTCCATCCACTGCGTAAATCACTGCCTGCACTCTTTGAGTCTTTTCGTCAATGCCAACTCCGCTTTCTTCTGAAAAAGAAATTAAATCCTGACCTTTATATAAAGAGCAGTGTTTCTCATATATAAGATACGTTCTGACCAAATTGATTTATTCTAACTTAAAGGAGGTTTTGTTATTATCTTTTCTTTTAAAGGTCGGTGTAGAAAAAGGCGGTTGAATTGAAAAGTCATATTCAGAGGAAAGCCAATGCTGTGTAGCCAGCTCCGAGTCATTAACGTGATATATGTAATACTTGGCCGAAGTGACGCATCAAATGCGTTTATGCTTGGAATGACCAGGAATGTGTGTATTATAATCAAATGCAAGATATTTGCAAAAATGCCACATGTTCCATTTGTGATCTTTCATGCCCTCATGAGGGAGGCCTGACTCCTGGACTGGGCATCACTCATCCATCTATCGTTACAATAAACCAAACTCAAGTCTTCCATGGGAGGGGAAGCACACATGCCGGGCAGGGCATGGCTTTTAAAACAACAACGGAACTACAGAGTCAGCCCCCCCGTGTGTTTAAATGGAGGAGATATCCAGAGGGGCACAACATGGTTTTATTTTTCTTTCTTCTGTAACATTCAGAAAAACAGCAGCCCGAATACTTATGAGTTGTAAATGTTGCCGGCCGTACGGGAAAGTGACGCAAACTTAAACAGTTTGTTTGAAAGATATGAGGTGAATTTCAAGCATCTCATCCTTCAAAATGTAAAAGGCCAGCCTGATGCATTAAATTATTCTTTTCTATTATTTAAGGTTTCAGGTAGACTACTGTAGAGAAATGGAAGAGTGCTGATCGATTTATATGCATAAGGCATGAGGGGAATAAGAGTATGCCGCACTAGTGGCTCATGAGGGTTCGCTACTGAGTGGGCATTAAAACCAAAAACAATCCTGCGTTAATTCAATGCATGGGGCTGCGTAGGTTAGGGTGTGTCACTTCAGGTACCAATGAGACTGTGAAATTCAACTGAATAACAGCGAGTAAGACACACAAAGTACAGCTGAGCTATATTTGAATGTCATTTGTTTTGCAGGTTTTGTAAGTATCTGATATATTCAAATGTGCAAAGTCATTGAAAGTGAATGGATCACCACCATAATGATGACGAGCCATTGTGCCGGAGCAGTGAACGTCTTTGTTCAATTTCACGACAATCCATTCAAGTATTGTTGGGATATTCTACTAAACCACAGACTAGAGAAAAAGTCGCCTGATACACACTTAGCAGAATCATTTAAATTCATCATCTCAGCACCATGAAAGTCTGCATAGTGTTCCAGGCAATCAAATCCAATTGTTATTGACACAGTCTGGATATAAGTGGACTGACTGACCGGGGATGATATTGCAGTCCTTTGAGACATTTCGGAGGGGCTAAAATCAGAATAAATGAGAAATATAATGATAGCAGCTGCTTGTAGGGCAGGACGGGAGTGAACGCTTTGCTGAATATAAAAATGATGTGAATCATATGCTCTGGCACTGGGTCACAACCCATTTGAAATCCAGTGGGAGTTTTTAGACGGATGTCAGACAGTTAAAAGGCTCTATATCAAGGTGTACCCACTCAACCTTTTTCCACCTTGAATGTACCTCTTTTTATGAATGGATTCATGTCTGACACACCGCTGCTTCATTATCTTTAAAAATCAGGTCATGAGCCCAATTAGACTGTGTTTGAGCCCAGAGTGCTAAGTTTGTCAAAAATTAAACTATCACTTATGTTGATTTATGCACAATTATAAATCATGATTAGTGTTTTAATAAGGACTGGGTCAAAGGAGGTTGTGGTAGAGTTTTTTTCTATCCCATCGCTGTCACGTGGTTGCTAAAATCTTTCACAGATGGATCCACTCCACGACAATCAATTTGAGGGGCCAATTCAAATGTTTTCAAGAGTCCAATTCAAAACTTGAAAGTAACCATTACTTTCTTAGCCCAATATCCACTTAAGAGCTTGTGAGTCTCCCATGTCTTTGATTTTTAATTTGTAATGTCCATGATCAGCAGCATGAATACTTCCTTCGAACCCATCTGGTCTCAATCTGTCTATATTATCTGACAGCCTGGAAGAAAACCCACCCTCGCCTAGTAACGCAGTTGCCATGGCCTTTTGTGGAAAACATCCAGACCCTGCGGCTAATTTGTGAGGCGTGATGAGAATTGAGAACCCTCAAAATGCAAAACAGGAGGGACAACTCCTGACGACTCTCTCTCGGCCTCACTCTGTGATTCCTGTCTTTCTTCGTGTCCACTTTTTATTTGCGCTCTCTGTCCCTGACCCTGACATTTCCCGAGCACTCGAGCACTTTATATAAATTTTGCATTTCTCATCTTTCACAGGTGGCCGAGGTGTCCAAACAGAGCCGGAGGCAGAGGCCGAACAAATATGTACGACGAAAAAAGGTCAAACGTTGATCATATGCAATTCTGATGAGGTGACTTAATTGTGTTCCTAGTAATTTTAATCGGACATCTAGGATTCCACTCAGTGGTTGGCATGAAGAGTTTGTGCTCTCTTTAACTTTTGAAAACACATTTTTGTCACTCTACGTATCATCTCCACAGCTGAGATGTTATGCATGAATTGCATCAATATGAATATTTGAACAAAATACTGTTTCCTAATGATATTTACCTGAAATTTTGCATTGCAGCAAGGTCTCTCCTTGTCTGCAGGTCTAAAATCCAAATGTTGGCTAAATGTTATTATCTCCTGCCGACCCTTTCATTACTAGAGGTCACTTCCCCTCTAATTGCGTCGCCTCCACCAGGGAACAATCACAACTGAAGACGTTCAAACACACGTATACATTTGAACAAGTGCAGGAAATTAAACTTCAGAATTTATGAGCTGCCAGGATCTGGTCAAGAACTTTTTTTTTGCTGTTGCTGCATGGTAAGAGTGTGGATTCATGCTTTACCTTAATACAAGAAGCTTCTGCAATATATCTTTTTCCTCACGCCAGTCCTGTTGTTTGTCTTCAGGGTGTGATTTCCTACCAACAGAGCTCATGAATGAAGAGCTGTTCAGCCGTCTACTCTGTAATTTCAGCGGTGCCCTTATCGTTTTTCATTCATACTGACATTAATTAGATGCGGATTGCCACAGATGCCATGGAGAGAAGGAAATTTTAGTTTTCCCTGTTGAAAATCCATCATAATGAATAGGCAAAATGTTCTTTAACTGGTTTAAAGATACTCAAAACACACAACAAATTAGCTTGTAAAATCTAAATGCTTCATCAGCTTCATCGGCTGCAGGTCACATAGATTTAGAGAAGATTTGGGGAACAGGTGTGGCTTAAATCTTTGTGGGTGAGCAGCTGCCAACCGACATCCAATTTCTGGGAGAGACTGCTTAACCTATTCAAGTTAGATTCGTGCTGTATATGTCATTTGTCAAAGGTATTTGTCTTTATTTTGCATAGTATTTCATTTCCCATAAATACTTCATGATTCATTCACAGAAAAATCCAGTACATTGTTGAATGTGCAATACACAAATATTTGTCTTAAATGTTTACAAAAAATTAGAAGTACCACATGTTTCTAATGTATGTTTATACGCATGAGCATAGGATGCATGAAGAACCAACCTTCCCCACACTCTGCAAATCACAAGAAAGATGTCATCTTTGAGGACTGATGCACCTGCAGACGCTTTTGCCTCTTTGGTGCTCTGCTCTCTGATGCTCCTTTGAAGCCTCACATATCAAACTGTTGCATTGTGAGACTGTCAGCACTCAGGTTGTTATATCAGAAAAGAGAGATAAAAGAGTCCCAGCACCTTTATGTTGATCGTGAATTGTTGCCTGTACAAAGTGGTACTTGTCAATCAGCAACTTGAAAAAAAATTAATTGACTGGAAAATTAAGCAAATTAAGCTTTATATTGAATTGGAAAAATATTTGGAAAAATGTTGATGCCCTCTGTGTGTGTGTACGTATGTGTGTGTGTGTATGCATGTGTGTGTGTGTGTGTGTGTGTGTGTGTGTGTGTGTGCGCACGCAGATGATTATCTGTAAATGTCAATGCATGCTGTGAATCAGCGATTAGATATCATGTATCTTACCTGTGCAGATGTGTGAACCTGAAGATATTGGGAATGTCCCTGCGTGGTCCCTCCGCAGGTCAGCAAATGAGCTTATTCTCTTCTCCTTTCTTTGTCAGCTTTTTTTTCCTTCAATCCTTTTTTTTCCTAGTCACAAATCTTAAATCTCTAGTTAGAAAATGCTTTCCTGCAGCTTACGTGGAAGTCCACACTGATGTGAAGAGTCGGGCAAGGAGACAGTGTTGCCTCACTCAGCACGGAGTGAGAGTGACATGAGGGAGGGAGAAAGAGAAGGGACCAACATAACCTCTCTCCTGCAAATCCTTACAAGCGATGCCCCCTCCTACCTGTTCTCCTATATTTTGCCTGCATCCACACACTTTGCACGATAAAAGAAACACACAGTTCTGCACGTGTCTCTCGCAACATGTTGAGAGGACCTGTGCAGCAACCGGTTGTTTGTCCTCATGGGAATGGGTAAGCTTTTTTTTTTGCTTCATTTGATGTCCGAAAAGCCTCGACTGCCTGCAGAGTCTCCCGTGCCTGAAGAAGAATAAGGCAGAAAAGGGGCCAAAAAAAGAAGTAAGTGAGAAAGAACCTAATCGTACATATCGTTTTTGTCTCCAGGGTGAAGAGGGAGATAAAAAACCTCATTGTATTGAAAAAGAAGGAAGAGAAAATAAAGAGCGATGTGCAGTCAGCTAAGTAAAATGCATTACCGCATGTGGTTCATTTACAAATAATGACAAAAAATTATTCTAATTTTAGATTTTGTTAAATGGGTCCTGAACACTCAATCCACAATCACATTTTAAGCATAATTAACACCCACACATGGTCCACACGAAGCAGCGCTTCTGATGTCATGTACGTTTGTGCAGCCTTTTGCAGTGTAATGCCCTCTCAGAGGAACCCCTGTTGACACATCCACAGCAGCTACAATGAAAGCGGCGTCAAATACTGTTCAGATTTTATCCCACTCCCATCTCTCGATGGTAAAGGCTTCATAACACTTTTGTTGGATTTATGATGAGAATCTGATACTTGAGGTCAGAAATCTGCTCCACAGGGTCTCCTCAACGATTTCACACGGCATTAATTGGGGGACCAATTCAATACAAGACGGAGTACTCAATAGAACACTATCCTGGCGAACCCATGAGAGCTCGGAGCAGAACAACACAGAGTAAAAAGACACAGATAGGGCAGAGGAATAGATATAGATTGCTACAGTTTAGAGAAATTCTGCCCTGCAGGTCTTTTTGTAGGAGCCTGAAAGAAAGCTGAATGTTTGATTGGTTTGTCACGCCGCCTCAGAGAGCTTTGAAAGAGAAGGGGATTGAAAAGGCAGAGGCACTGAGGAGAATTTCAGCTGGAGGTCTCAGAAGATGAATGGAAATAAACAAACACATCAAATGTGCAAAAATTACAGGTTTTATTGTTTGAATGGGAAACATTGTGTCTTTCTACTAAGTAATTCCTGTCTTTGCCAGTGTCTGAATGTTAAATGTTTTGCATGAATGTTAATGCGCCATGTTTTAAAGTAATTGCTGGCCACTTGGACTGAATAATAATTACAGGGGCTTCTCTGCTGATGAGTAAGCTTTTAGCATTCAGGCCCAGAGGTTTAAGACTACACTGATTCAACCTTGTCATCAGAGTGTCACAGCTATCTGTGTAATAGACTTGTCAGTGACATTACTGCGCCTTAAAGGTAGAGGTGTATTAATTGGCTGACAAGGTCGATTCACTGGAGGGTACTGATATTCACTCAAACATACAGCGACTATCAATATGTCAACAACATTTCCATAATGTTGTTTTTTGTAAATATTATACTACATTTCCCAGTTAAGACATAATGTTGAATGTTGAAAAAATTTGATAGATTTAAAAGATTCCTAAAATGTAAAGATTTATGCTACTCTTTGGCCTGACTGACACACGTAAAGACTGTGCTTTTTTTTTTTGTTTCATATGAAGCACAGACAGGTGATGATTAGCTTGGCTTAGCATAAAAACTGGAAGCAGGGTGAAATGGATCGGCAGGCCAAAATTTGCAGATTTCTCCCCTGACTCCCCGGGGTGGCAACTGGTTGCCTGGCGATCGTGAGGCCGCCAGAAATACATGGAACCGAGCCAAAAATGTCCTGCACGTCAATACAATAAAATCTCTCCGTCTGGTTCGTTGTTACCTTCAGAACAGAGTCAAAGACATACTGTAAGTTCAGCACATGATAGATAAATATTAGGATCAGTTTGGAGCACTCTAGCCATACGGATGTAATATTTTCCAATAAAACAGATAAGAGTAAAGTCAGTGGACCGTGAATCTGTGTTAGCAGTGGTATCAGCAGAGAAACTTCAACCGAGAATGAGTGAGAGTGAGTACAATCATGGAATAAATGACTTATCGACTCAATTTCTGTTTTACAGAAAGGACATTTTCGAGACATAGCTGCTTAACTTTAGCTACGTGAGCTGCCACAAAGGAGAACGTTTTTCCCCCCCATGTAATGACAAACGTTATCTCGTTCACTCTCTCTCAAAACCATCATTGTGACACTGGAACGTGTAATGTTATTAACAGCAACCAGCTGTCAGCTTATGTTAGACTCTAGCTACAGTGTTGATCCTCGTCCTGATAATGAGGTTAAATTGTGTTTTAATAGGCTACATGTTTTTGTCATTCAGGCCTACAGTGGTGGAGGAGATGAGGGATGTGAAAACATTACTGAGTAATGTGGTAACTGATAGTGATGACCCCTCTGACAATTATCGTCTGAAGCTGCAGCTCCGCTTAGCTTTATCGAGCTTGATAGTGAGTTTCAGCTCATTGTTGCCGTGCAGCCACAACTTTACTGTTTTGGTTCTCTCTCACTGTGTGGTTTCAGCCACAGCAGGCAGCTGTTTTTAGCAACAAAACTCCGAAAAAACCCCACTGAACCCTCCTTGCAATGTGTAATAATTATATACGAAACAATGGATAATTGCACATCTCTGTTTGAACAAGTATTTTTTCTTGCAATCAACCACTTTTATACAGGTGACCTCCTTGAGACACGAGGTGTCATTGGCTTAAGAGGCCTGGTCAAGACAACAGCAGCAATTGAGCCTTCTCAAGTCCCGACCATTTTCACTCTGTGGTCCAAAAACAAAAATAAGTTTGGAACCTGGATGAACCTCGGTCTTTTCAGTGCTATGTTCTGGTTTGTCTGTGCTGAAAAGAACGAGGTGGCTTAACATCGTTGCAGGGGACGCTTTGTGGAAGGTTTAGCGTTGAACAAACCTAAAGATAATTATTTTGCGTCCAAATTTGCTGACCTTGCAACAGTAACTAAGGGGGGCAGGACTTGCCAAAGAAGTAGTCAAACTCACACATACGCAGCCCACTATGTACAAGAACACACCCGCACAGACGCTCTTCCTATATTACCTGAAAGTAATTCAAAATCTCTCCTCGGAGGATCAAAGTGAAGAGCTTCAGTTCCCGCTGCAGAGTGCTCCAGGTTGAGGCGGCTGTACATCAAACAATCTGAAAAGATTGGAGAACAAATCTCTTTTTCATGGACAACTTTGAAATGCAGCCGTTTTCATCTTCAACGACTATAAGCTTATAAAGCCTTTTTTTTTTATTGAAAAATATTTAAGTACTGGAGAAAAATTAGAATGAAATGCACTGGAGTGGGAAGCAGCATCAAACAGAGGAGAGTACATGTGATTGTTATACTTGTGTCACAGAAGTTGCTTTCGACATTTACAGTTCCATTAGAAAACTGTGTTACTTCACAGTATGTGGAGTATTTGATTTTGATTCCCACTGAACTGTGATGTTTTGAGGGTGTTGCAGCACAGCACGTCTGCATCGCTAAATGTCACAGTCTGTCTTGGTTTTGATTCAGTGCCCCTTTAGGACACCTTTAGTAACAAACAGTCACGGCAGATTAGCTTGACTTCACGTCTCGTCTTGGCTCTGACCTCCATACGTTCGCATGTACATGAGCCACCCTGCAGGAAGGAGGGGACGCTGTGGAGATGGAAGCAGACGAGGCAGAGAGAGGACTGAGGTGACAATGCTCAGATGATTAGCTGTCGAAGTAAGAGCTTTCAATGTTGAGCAGTAAAAGAGGGATTAGTCTATTGATTTTAGTAAAAAGCATGACTCAAGCAGATGCTGCACTTTAAGTGACATGATAAACACCCAGGAGACATCACTGAAAATAACAACACAATAGAAAATAAAGAGTGGAAGAAGAGAGAAGGCAAGAAGACGAGAAATGTTCATTCATTTCACGCTTGGAGGCCCTCATCATCAAACCAAGTCAAGTGAAAAATCATTGCCTGCCTGTACTTACTTGTACTTATATCTGTTTTGTTTTTTTTCCTGTTTTCTGCCCAAAATGGCTGATTAATTTACAGCGTGGCCTATGGTAGGCATGACAACAGATATTACAGCAGGCAGGCAGGTACATACAAAGACGAATACTTTCTAGCTCTATTCTACGAGAACTGTGTTTTTTCAGTCTAGATTGCAAACACACTTTCAGTAGTTCCCCTGGCAGTAAAATAGCTTTCAAGTTTCCAAACCACGCTTGGTTCAAATACCAGTAATTGAAATCCAGGTAAACATTTCAAAAGCAGGAGACAAAGTGGAACAGGCACATCCGCTAATGCCACTTTTCGCAAAATAATTGTACAATTTCACTAAAAGAAGACCTATCAGGCTTTTTCGTTTTTTCCCCTTTCCTTTAGTCTTTTTCAAAAAAATTTTTTTATAGAGGTTCTTGTAAAAAGTCCTCTCTCCCACAGAAAACACTGCTCCTAAAATGCCTCGTCAGTAGTCTGGCCTTTCATTTCCGTGACTTTGTGAACTCACACGATGTCACCGTGGCACACATTTGCATAATATATGCCAAGAGGCTGGTTTGGCACGTAAGAATTGATTTAGCACAGCTGCCCGTTGGTGTTAGCGTTACTGAGCCAGGCGTGTGGGAGCTGACCAATCAGAGGAGACTGGGTGTATTCGGGAGGGGGAGGTCTTAAAGAGACAGGAGCTAAAACAGAACGTTTCAGACAGAGGGGGAAATAAAGAGCTGCAGCACTGGACAGTATGAGAAAACTGATGTGTTTTTTGTGCAGTAGTAACCTAAAATAAAATAACGAATCTGACTATTATCATAATATGTCTCCTTTAAAGAAATTCTTCAACACTCCAGTGCATGCTGATTGTAAACTGTGATTTTATTGCTCTGTTCTGTAAATGTAACATCAGTTTAATGCGTGTCCATCCTGGGAGAGGGATCCCTCCTCTGTGAATCTTCCTGAGGTTTCTTCCATCTTATTTTTCTGCCCTGTTAAAAAGGTGTTTTTTTTTCTCATTATGGCAAGTTTTTCCTCACTGGAATCGGGCAGGTCAGAAGATGTCATTCACTGTACAGATTTTAAATCCCACTGAGGTGATGTGATTGTGACATTGAGCTATATGAATAAAATTGATTTGATTTACCAACAATGCACACAATTTCCTTGGCTCTGACTAAAATAAACATGAATAATCTGCAGCCGAGGTGACCTCTCTTGTGCCCCGCTGTTGTTTGACTGTGCCAAATGGAAATGTTTGCCCATCGTTATGTCTGCTGTGAGTTTAAGGACTATAAATTATGCTGCAGCCTGCTGCTACAAGTCTGTGCTTGAGCCAGCTGGGGACATAATGAGCGGCGACCTGCCAGACAAAATGGAGCAGGACATCGTTTGATTGTGTTTGAGAACTGTTGGGTCTTGCATCTGTTAGTTCAGGCACTATTTGCAGCCGTACGTTCTTGTCTGCTCCGGCAGTGGCTGACGGGGAAATCTCTAACGTACAAGACACATGGCAGCAGCTACTAGTAACGCCTTATCATATGTGGTTTAGCAGGGGCTGCAGATTTTCTCTGGCATTTTTTAACCTGAAATAATCCAACATTACAGACATGTTTGCAACGTCCTGACCTTTTAAAGGCATGTCTTGCTTCTGGATATTTTTGACACATAAGCTTTAGCACAGCTGGAGAGTACATGTAGTCCTGTGGCGATAAAGATTTTTTTCTATTCTATTTTGGGAAACAGTGCTCACTCAGTATTCCCTATAGACTGTTGACTCACACTGCCACACAACTGCACTTTCTGCACTTTCATTCATTATCACAGTTGCCTTACATCATCGTCAAATGAACAGAATCATACCGGCGTTTCTGTATATTTTTATCTGTTTTCGATACAAACTTTGAATGATTCACAGGTAAGCATGTAATTGAAATTAGCTCGTTTCCTCACCTTTCAGGCAGGTGCAGTAAAGCTGCAGATGTTCTTACATCTTGCCATTCTCACGCTGAAAGACAATGATGTATAATCAGCCAGTCTGTTCACTCCCACTCACCGGACTGAAAAGGTTAAAGCTGTGTATCGCATGCAGCGTGGGGTGACATTTGGCTGCTGGCTATTTGCGACAGAGTCCGAGGTGAAAATCTGGCAGAGCGTCGAACACTTTCAAAGAAATTGGGCCTGATATTGATGTGGTTTTTGGACCCATTTGAAGTGGATGAAGGACAGACTGCAGTACTTCAAGCTAGAGTTCTACCTCAATTCTTGTCGAAGCATCGACACATGGGGCAGCTCAAATCTCACTCACAAGCAGAGCTGCAGACGAGGCACTGATTGTCCGAGCCTTTGTAGTTTTAAAAGCCTTAATATGCTTTGTACTAAAGGAATATTTGTAATAATTCGGTAAAAAATTGAGTGTCAGTCATTGTACAATAATCATGAATAGTGCATCGATTAAAATCTCTCTTTCCCCATGTTTTCACAATGAAGTGATTCACTCTCAGTGTGCATCACTGCAGACACTGCGAACAGATTAGATAAGTTGCTCTGTGGTCCGTAGAGTACACCCAGTGCCACCTCAGTCATTTGTGTGAGTTACCGTCTGTGTATGTGAGGACGAAATAGTGGAACGACGCAAGGGAGACGCCAGAAATGGATGAATATCAGTATGCACTGCGTGTCACTGTGATGTGTGCTTTTTCTCCCTCTCAGCCTCACCCCACCTGCAAACGTTTGTGGCTGAAACACTTTGCAGATTGCAAGTCAATGTGGCAACTGTGTCCTGTTTGAAAAATCAAAAACAGCTTTTCCCTGCAAGTCTTTGCCGCCTTGACTTGCTTTGAAGTGGTCACAGCTAGTGAACCATGGTCTACAAAAACAAAAAAAAATGATACAGCTGAATCATCACGTCTGAAAAGCTGCTTACTAGTTTTAACTAGGACATCTATTCCTTTGTCCTGATGAACCATGGTATAAAATACTTCTCATGACATTTGAAGTCTTATTTTTGTGTATGTTATTTTGGATTCTTCCCTCTTTGTTAGTCTAGACGACATACAGAGCAGCCGACTTAATCCCTTCGCAAAGTACGGCTGAATAAATTTAGCTCTATGCCAGTTTATAAATGTTCGGCTAATGGCACACTGCTGGGTGTAAAGCCTTTTCACTCTGTCTGGCTGCAAGGCAGACTGACCCATACTGTGATCAATCAACAGTTTTCTGGGGAAAGAAACAATACGCTTGAACTTGGGCACTCAAATTTTGCTCATAAATAATTTGCCCAGAGAAATTCAGACAAGAAAAAAAAAACAGTCGATGTTAACCTTTGCCACCCTGACCTCATTTTCTCTGTAAAGGTGGTATAAGGATGTGCCCCTTATTACGGAGTGCTGAGGAGAAGTAAAGGAGGGAATGTTAAAAAGAAAACAACCGGGTGTGGGACTTCCGGACCCCACCAGGGCGACCTGCAACATATTGTTTAAATCTCTACTGCTAGCCTTTACACCACAAAAATAAGGAAAGAGGACTGCACACGTAGGAAAACAGACTTAAACACTTGGGCAAATAATCACCAGGTTGGCTCAGAGCCTGGCACCTACAATTGAGCTTTTAAACCCACACAAGCCTTCAGCCTGAGATCCCTGTTGTCACATGATTGAACGGAGTCCAAGCTAATGATCACAGGTGACCTTTGCTTGCAGGCTGCGACCTGTCTGAAGGGATCTGTCTAGTTACTCTCGGTCACTGTCAATGTCTTTTACTGTATGCAAATATCTTTCAACGGACAGTTTTATCAGGGAAATTATCTGTATATTTTATGTTATCCTAGTAATGTTGATCAATCACTAATAACGATGTCCTTTAAAGGTATAATGGATGGACAAATGATGAATGATCTAATGTCTAAAATCAATGATCCCTCTTCTTACATCTCCACATTGAGCTATCTGAGATTCTTCCATCCGACATTGCCCTCTTGTGGATTTCAACACTTGACTTTCCCCTATATTCATTCTCCTTCTTTTTTCCGTTGATGTTTAGTCGGTTCAGTAATGTGTATATCTGGTACCATAAGAAGGGCAATGTTTGAGTGGCAGACCGGGAACATGTGCACGGTCAGTGGAGTGTAGTTAAGGTGGCGCAGCACATTAGAGGATCCTGTCTGTACTCACAGAAGAAGAGTTGCGCAGTGTAATCTTCATCAAGTGTGTAGAAGTGAGAAAATGATACAGAGACGTTGTATTTTATGATTGTACATGCTACCGTTACACACAAGCTAAAACACTTAAAGGATATTTGATGGCAATAATGTGGGAGAAACTGTGGGATGCACATGATCCAATGCCGTGCACTTTTACAGTCTACTCTTTATCCTATAACTCTAGAATAATCTCAGCTTTGTTTAAAATAATTTACACTAAACACATTCAGATGTGAGTAAATTAGGAATAAACACTATGCAAACTAGTTTTCAGTTCGATCCATTTTAATACATTTTTCAATTCATGTTAAACCTTAATATTGAAAAATATTTGCAGTTCAAATGTAAACTGAATGTTTGCATATAAAACAAAAGGCTTATATACTTATGATACTCATTTCAAAACACAAAACAATGGACTTGACATTCTGTAAATTACTGCTGGCTATACTGTAAGAAAAAGATGAGAAAATACATTTGATATTCCTGCTCTTCCCTAAATCAACCTAGAGTCTTATTTCTTTTATATGACAAAGGGATTTAAAAGTAAAACAGATTTATTCTAATGGTTGGTTTTGAATGCAATGTTATATATTGTTTTGTCTCATCAGGAATCAGTAGATGATATTGTTATATTAAAAGTCGATAAAAAGAAATACACATTATTACACATTACATAAAGAACGATATGCTTTGAAGGAAATAGTTAAAAAAACAAAAAAAACAAAACATCAAACAAAAAAGTCAAAGTCAATTTGGTTAGCTTTTTGTCCAATTCTACCATTATCATCAACATCCTTAATTAATTGCAAGATAAAATCTAAACCTGATTAATACAATCTCACATCTACTATGTTAAAGACAGCGCCGAGCACTGACCAGTCCATAAATCAGCGCTCTACAGAGAAGGCCACCTTCAGACTGTGCAAGGCCTCGTCCTCTGTGATCTTCCTCCAGTCATCAGGAATCTTGGCTGCCTCCTGCTCATATTCCTCTGCAAATCTCTCATTGAACCTCGTCAACACATATCTGTAAATCGAAGAATATTAAGCTGATTTCAGGAACATTTGGATACATATTTTACTGGTATAAAATGTACAGATTATGTATGAGAAACATTAAACCATTTGTAATTATAACATTTAGGCTTTAATAATCCACAAAGTACCTCCAGTAAGCACTGGGGATGTGGTTGTTTGGGTCCTCAGGGTAGATGCTCCAGTCTGGATACTGGGAGAGGAGGCTGATGCATGCCACAGTCGTGTCCTCTGTGTCATTGCTCTGGCCTGGGTTGCTCTCAGTCACGCTTTCAGGGCAACTGACAGTGGAAAGAGAACAGGACCTATGAGGTAGCATGCCCCTAGGCCTGTGGAGCAGAGCCATGTGAACCTCATGCCCCTTATTCTCCAGCTCACAGGGGGCTCTGCAGACAGGACATTTTTTGTCACAGCCCCTCACTCTGTTAAAGAGGGAGTTGTGGGGCTGAACTGACAGGCATTGAAGAAATTGGGTGACATCCACATTTTGGGTGAACTCTTGGGCCAGGTCCAACCGCATTGCAGCCAGCAACTCCATTAGACATCTGACAAAACGATCCCACTCTGTGGTGATACTGAAGAGTGGTCCATCCAGAGAGGCCCTGGCAACATCCACGTCTCCATCTTCCTCTAAAATGAGACACGCTCTTTCCAGCAGTGGCTTTGTATCACTCAACACTCCATTGGTACCTTCTGCTGTTTCGCTCACTGCTGCAGCAATCTTTCCTACAATTTCTCCAAGTCTTTGTTGCCTCCATTTATCCAAGTTGGTTGATTCACAGAGGTAAGCCACCACTGTCTCTTGGATCTTCTTCAGTCTGTAGTCGTCATACGACTGAAAATATTCCAGGAAGTTTTCAAAGCAGTCTTCCTTTATCAGCTCCTCCAACACGTTTTGGTGGAAGGCCCTTTGGGACTGATACTGCGGGAGTTGACCTTGGATCTCTTCTACAATACGCATCCCCAGTGGTTTATAGATGTAGTCCAACACTGTAGGTTTGAGGATCATGGAGGTGAATGTTTGAGCCACCCTCTGGCACTGGTCTCTCTTCCTGAACTGATAGATAAACTGTGCCAAGTACTTGTTCTTGGTCGCAGAGATAAGTGTCAAAAACTCTGTGTCCTTGGCATAGCGGTCATGTAGTTTTTGGAAGTCTTGGCATGCAGCGCTACAGAGATAAACTTTCAGATCAACTTCAAAAGCTGATCTGATTTCCAGAGTTTTGTCCTTCAAACCTTTCTCAACATTTTCTAACAGTTCCTTAATGTAGCTGTCAGAAAAATCTGCTGGTGAGCTAGATTTATCTGCTGCAAACTGATTGTACTCCTCTATGAGATTGCTTGCCAGCTTTTGAGCTGCCAACCTCTGTATTCTGTTGTTGTCTTCAAACATGTGCTTTAATCTGCTGCGGTATCCAAAGTGCTCATCATAAACGTAGAAGTTAGATGTCTGGTTTTGGTCAATGTCTTCAAGCTTTTTCAGGTGTTTCTGAAGCCCACGGCTGACTAGATTCTCTTTCAGGATATGAGTCACTCGTGCAGTGATATTGTCTGGTGCTGAAGGCCTGAAGTCAAAGTTGGACAAGATCTCAGTCCACACACCCTCAAACTCCTCTTCCAGCTCTGCATCTTGGAGAAGAAGTTTATTTGACTTGCATTTTTCTACCAGTGCTTGCATTTTGGATTCCTGTTCTTTTTCCAGTGAGGTCTCAAAGTTCCTCAGCTGTGTGGAAGAGCAATGGCTCTCAATGACTACCTCCAACTGTTGTATCATCACTTCAGTTACTCGCTCTTGGAGGTCATCCATGTTGCTCATTAGGACTGGCTTGAATGTGTTCATGTTGGGAATGTCATCTTTCATCAGATAGGATTCTATTTTTGACCTGATTTTGTTCACCTCTGTTTTGACTTCCTCCCTGGCTTCATCTTTCAGCTCACTCATAAGACCGTTTTGGATCATAGCGTCTAAAGCCTTTGCCTTCGTGGCGACGATTTTCTTTGATGCCCCCATATGCCACCTGTCCATGTGTTCCAAGAAACTATCCTCCCATTGGGAAAGCTCTGTGCACAATAAAGAGAAAGCTAAAGCAATGTCAGTATTTTGCAGACCAACAGAGAATGATTCTGCTCTCACTGTGTCCCAAACAGCACACAGGCGATTCATGATTTCAGGCAGACCTATGGCTGCAGACTTGGCTGCACATTTCTTCAATGTCCCAAAGAGGTTTTGCTTCAGCTTTAACACAGCCTGACTATACTGTGGATCAATTGGTTCAGAGAGGGACATATTGCGCCATGGCCATTTGACAGAGGTCATACATGTGGTGGTCTTTGTGTAATGGTTAATAGCATTGTTCATTTTTCTGTCCTCAGTCTCAGTCTGAAGCATATCAGATACACGCCTTAACTGCGAGGCCTGTAACACACTGTTTATGCCATCATCCTGGGCCAGGATTTGGCAAACGGGCATGGAGCCACATTCTTTGATGCGTAGGAGAGCATTGGCTATGACATTGAAATCAGCTTCAAACTCTGTATCCGCATGAGAGGAGATGTTCTGCATTAAAACATCACTCAATCCTGTTGCAACAGTGGCCATCTCATTGTCTTCGATCAGTGTATTTCTTTGGTTGTCTGAGTGGAGACCTTCTACATCAATTAGCAGCAGCAAATCGCATTCAATCTCCTTACTCAGGTCAGTGGGGGGACATAGGGCGACCATGTACACACCTCGAGTTGATCTTTGTCTTCCTTCAGGGAATTTCACCCCAAGTAATGCAGAAAAAACCTCAGCATTTCTAGCATGATGCACTCCAAGGTTTGTCAGCACTCGGGTCCTGCATTGTTCTTGAGGCAGACGGCGTCTGAGCTCTGCAAAGACACAGCCCAGCCACTGCATGGGGATGTTTGAGGCATCTCCATCCATTAGTTCAAGTGGAATCCCGTAGAAAAGAAGGTCTGTCGCTAAGCTAGGTAGGCGTAGCACGTTCTGGGTCCCACTGCCGGGGCTGATGTGTGTTAGCTCAAAAATTAGGCCCATCTCACGCAAAAAGTGCTCAAGTCCCAGCCAGTCTGGATCAGGTTCAAAAGGTTGTGACCATGAGGTTACCTGATCTTCAATGCCAACATCTTGGCACATTTGTTGTTGGGAAGATGTTGAATCTGAGTCAGCCAGTGTCAGCTGTGGTTCATTTTGCTGTTTCTCTTGGGAGCTCAAGCTTCCATTTTCACCAGACTCCAAATGATTGTTTTGGTCCTCTAACACTGGATCTGTAATTTGTTCTAACCCATTTTCAATCACCTCTTCCTCTTGAATTTCTTTTTCATGTGAAATCATTTCTAACTGCTTCTCTGGGACCATATCATCTGTGGACTCAAGATGGCCTTTCTCTTGGGGCTGTTGTGTAGTATTTTCTGTAGACTTTTGCAAGATGTGCTCAAACTCTTGGTCAGTCTCAGCTTGTAACTTAGAAACTTGCGGGGGTGTGATTGCTTCATTTTGTTCCTCTTCAAATGATGAATCTGTGCAGAAACTGTCTTCACTGTCCTCTAGATCATCATGGGTTCCATTTGTGAGCTCGTCAAAATGTTCCCGGATGCCATCTTGCTCTTCTATCTGCAGATTTGTGAACAGCCCTTGTTGCCTTTTTTGTTTTCCAATTTGCATCAGCTGAAGCTTCAGCTTCATCCAACTTAGGAAACAAGTCCTCTCCACTTTATCTGTTGTGAAAAGCGCATCAGTGAAATTCTTCATCGATGGTGTCATTTTGTAGCTGCTCAACTCGACCAAGATGTCTTTCTTTTCCTTTTGCAGTTGGGAGTTGATTTCTTTCCCTTCTTTTCTCTGTTTTCTCTCCTCCTTTTCTACTTGGGCCAGTTTGCCCCACAGATGCCCCTGCAAAGGAAGCTGTTTCTCTCTAAATTGGGCAGATCCCTTGTCTAACCCTTTCAATACTTCATCCACTGTGGCCATTGCCTTTTTACAGACCACCCCTTCATCCACACTAAGGCCTAGCTCCTCAGCTAATGTTGCTGCTGCCTCAAGTGAAACAAGCTTCAGTGTATCTGGTAAGAGATCATTCAGGGTGTCAGACAGCCTGTCAGCCAGTTCCTCCTCACTCATAGCTCTCCCTCGCAGGACTGATCCTTTGGGAAGCCCCATTACTTGACCAAGGTTCTGATCAGCAAACCCCACAACTCTGTTTTCATTTTCCTCAGTGTCTGATAGGTCAATCAATATGAGCTTGCTTGCCAAATCTTTGCAAGAAGCAAGAAGCTGTCTTTCTTTCTCTCTAAGATTCCCACAGAACACAACCACAGCTGAAGACATTTGGCATAAAAAACTAAGGCATTTCTCATGTGCACTGGCATCACCACGCAGGTTAGAGATGACCACAGGGACAGGGATAGTATCTCTGGCAGTTTGTCCAGTGGGTAAATACCATCCTATCTCTACAAGGCCATTAGAGAGTCTTCGAGGCAGCTGTCCTCCATCCATCCCCCTGTGGAGAAATGTTTCACCGTGTGATCCGAGTTCATTTATAACATTATTCAGCACATTTGACTTGGAGACACCACAGCGGCCAAGCTTCACACAAGAAACCACTGGCATGAATGTGCTGGCCAAATCCCCCTCGTAGACCTTCCCGTGAGACCTCCATTGGCTCACAACACCTCTCAAAGGCCAAAGAAGGAAGCGACTTGGTTCTTCTGGATCTACGTTTGGAAGAATCAGGGGCACAGCAAACTGGCATTGCACCATGCGCATAGTCATCTCCTGCTGAAGAAAGGTGTTGGCAGACATAAAGACAGCTGTGACTAGATCAAGGGGATTGATGTTACTCTGGCTTTCCCCAAAATCATTGATCATCTCCTCGGGTGAGTTACTGGCACTGTTCGGAACATCATGCTGACTCTTTGGGCTCCGTGCATCAGGGTGAAGCAGCCAAAGGCGTCGAAGGAAAGCACTCGGTAGATCTTTAAGCTCTAGTGGAGCTTGATTCTCGAAAGTCCAAGTGCTGATGTCCAACATAGTCGCTGGATCCAGTGGTGTAGTCCTGAAGGCACCCAGGCCCAGCTTATCAAGAGTTTCTGTCTGGGCATTGTTCTTTAGAGGCTCTGGTTTGAAAAAAACAAAACAAAAAAAAACAAGGCAATAATTTAGGCTGTGGATTAGATGCATTTTTAGATGCATCAATGTGGCTTCACAGTTTTTTCCAGTTAAGTGTGAATTTGGCTCCAAGTTGTTAAAATGTTAGCTAGTTATACTTTGGAAAATTGCAAACAAAGGAATTTTCAGTTACGTGAATTCCACGTAATACTTACTACAAAGTTGATTTTGTTTTGTTGAAAATGAGAAAAACTACTTATATTTTATCCTTGACTTGTGCAGCATATCAATTATGTAACATGTTCTCTCTCCCAACTCATCAAATATGACAGCTTTAGTTAGTGGGCTAAAGCTTCAAATTATGACGCTACTAACCCCTCTAGTGTCAGATTAACTGAAAATCCTCCACGTTAACAATAATAAATGTGCAACACCTGATTAAATGTCATGTTTACTGAAGTCACAGTTTGGACTTAGGCACCAGAACTACTTGGTTAGGTTTAGGAAAATAACATGGATTGGCTTTAAATAAATAGGTTTGTTCTTACTTATGTTATGGAATGTAAATTAAAAACAAGACAACCTTTATTTTGGTTAGACACAGGAGACTCAGACTTCTCCACAGCGGAAGTCCAGTGTTTGCACCAGCAACCACCCTCAACTACCTTCCAATGTGGACGGTCCTCACTTCTTACACTATTACTCTAGATGTGTGCTTAAATCATGACCATGACATGTTCAGAGTGAAAACAGCCTTGATTATGTTTATTGTAATGTCTTTAAATGGCCTTGGATTGAGTTATCATCAATATTCAAGTCATGTTTCAATTGTTGAGTAGGAGGGTTAGCTTTCAAAAAGAAAAGTAGAAAATAGCTCATAATTCATGATTGAACTGTCATTACTTATCACACTGACACCCCATTTTGTTCACTGTAGCTTATTAGGCATTACATGTTATTCTCAGCTCTGACAAACAGCAGGGTTATCTTTAAACAGACCGTCCTTTGGTGCCATTATTGTCAGGGGCTGACACTTGCTGCCACCAACTCAATTATCCCTACATAGTAAACATATTAAAACATTCAGCATTTCTGAGCTTCTATGGAAGTACATCACTCCTAGCCTGCGGATTTATCTCATTCTGTTCCCAAAGCCATAGCAGTCACGGGCAGCCTCTGTAGTTGTCAGCCCAAATTAATTACTGCTGTCCTTAATTACATAAACAGACCTCGCAAAATTAAACTTCACAGCTAATGAAATTATTCTGTATCACAGTTGCTGTGCACACATTTAGAATTATTAGCCAAAGCCTTTGCTAAATGAAGTGCTGAGTGTAGCCGCAGAATGCAAACATATTTGGCTTGGCTGAGGTTTTGGGCAAATACAGACTGTGTTGGCTTGGGTTACTGCAGCAGTGTCTCTAAAAAGATGTCACTTATTTGTTTGGTGAACTGCACACCTGACAGGGCAAAAATAATAAATAGGGCAATAACAGATGGATCATGGGTCACCTTGGGTAATAATACTTTGGATTATTTATTTAGTAAACAATATCATGTAGATAAAGTACAAAGACAGATCTTATGAGAGTGTAGAACATGAAGACATTCTTTAAAACACATGATGATACAAAGCCACAAATCCTAAAAAATCATAAAAATGAAAGTAAACATACTTTTCTTTTTGCTGCTCAGCCTATTTGGAAGCTTGACTGACATGATGAATCCCGCTGAGTGTCTCTTGTCTCCGTTTTAAATGAGTTTTTCTCTGCTGGTCGACCACTACTCATGTAGAGTGTTGACTGGAAACCTGTGAATACAATTAATAACACAAACATCACTGGGATACGAAAGGCAACACAACACAGTCAAAAGTAACTTTGAGATTCTTAGGCCTAATACCACTAACGGCACATGTCTGAAAATGTGAATATCTTTTGTCCTACTTACAATAGAGGAGAATATGTTTCAGGCCGCTGTCTGAGGGGACCGATCATTGTGGAACGTACGGAAGAGGCAGGTTTGTCCTGACTTTTATGTTCTTGAAATGCCTCAGTGAAGAAGTACACTCCACCCTCTTTCATTTTGCTTCTCACAATAAAACCTCTCACATGACAGGCTGAACGCGACCTGCAGATATGATGGCCTCTGCTCAGGTCAGGAGGACTGTCAGGAAGATAAAGCACACAACTGAGGGTTCAATATTGGGGTGACTAACCCTTCGTTTTAGCACTTCACAGGTTGAAGTTCAAACCTCTTGCGATTTACTTTTTGAGTTCAACCTTTCCAATTTTGAGCAGTGGCCATACCTCATTGTTGAAAAGCTGCAATATGAGCTGAAATAACAGCTGTGGAAAAAAGGTTTGTTTGGTGGTGAGAGTATAAGGAAAGAATTAATATGTAATTTAATATAGCTCACCACAGAGTACATCATTTTTTTTGTTTGGATAGCATCTAATGTGATTTCCTTTAAGCCAACACTCGTAAAAAGCAGCGTTTGAAGACCTACTCAGAGCCTCAAGTAAAAGCAGGGAAAACAAAATGTCAAATTTCTCATTTACAAGTAATCGGCCTGCATAAAATCCTGCTGAAGCTCAAGCACGTAATTATTGTTAGTAAACTATACTTTTAATGCAGTACAGTTTTCATTGATTTAGATTGTCATATATTACAAAATTAGATTGTCAGTATCGATGCAGCATATTAAGTAATATTGTACTTTATATACACTGAGATAGTTTAGTCCAGTGGGTCCCAGGGACAAAAGAAGAATTTGGGTTCTTAGATATTATTTTGGGAGGGAGAAAGTTCTGATACACAAATTTGTATTGCTTTGGCAGTTTTTTTATAAGTGGAAATATCTCTCTAGTAACTTTTTTTATAAAATGTCAAAAATCAAAAGAGTTGGGAACCACTAGTTTCATCTTTAAAGCATTGTATTAAATTATTTGATCATACATTTTAATCGCAGCAGTTAGTCAAGTACAGTTTTCTCAGATAGATCAGTCGTTTTCTTCTGAAATGTTGTGGAGTATACTGTCAGCATGAAGTCAGTGCAAGTAAGTAAGTAGGATTACACGTATGCACAGAGTACTCAGTGGCTTTCCATGAGCAGTAATTAGAGCAGTAATTATTATACACTTCATTGTTAAGATGAATCCAGCAGTCTCTCCCTAATGATCTAATATTCAACTGTATTGCTTTTGATTCTGATGCAGATATGATGTATAAACTGCTCATTACTGTAATTAGTTCCTGATTTACCCTTATTCTAAAGTATTGCCTGAGAAGGTGGAAAAATAAAAACATTGCCACTCAGGTAAAGCCAGTTTTTATGTCTTACTGAATCTTTTATCCTTAACGTAGCTTATAATTTCTCCGATCAGGCAAATATATACACTTTTAATGCAGAAATGTTATGGTCCCAGTGTTCCTTGCTAAAATATGCACTATATAATAATGTTCTTACCTATTTCTTCTCTGGCAAAAGAAAACGGGTATCCTTCACATTAACTGTCACCATGTGATCGCACGTCTCTGTCACGAGAGCTCTTATACTAGTCTGTTCAGTGATAAGACACATTCCTGCACTTCTTCCTGATGCCACAGGAACAAAATGAACAGTCACATGCACAAATCTAGAAACACGTAGACGAGACCACACACACATGTGACATTAGTGCTTGTGTAAAAACGTCTTTACTTGACAGACTTGATATTCAGATAACAGAAAGCAGCAGTCTGTCTCTCTCAGTGCTGTCAGATCCTGATGCAGTGTGTCCACAGAGGCCTGCAGAGAGGATTATCATTGTCTGCAGGGGTCAGAGGCGACACTCCAGACAATGACGCACACAAACCCTGAGTCATGTGTGATCTCTCAGATATAGGTCTATATCTGATTACTACGGATGAATAGCTGGCATACTGATGCTGACCTTTATTCATAGACAGCCTGTTTTCCTTCTGAATTGCTCTTTTCCTAGAAAACCCTGTTACATAACTTATTTTACTCCAGAAGGTCCAGGTGACTCTCAGGATAAGAGTGGATAATTGGCTCAGAGATACGAATTCAGTTGGGTGAGAGTACCTACACCCAATATCCTGGACTTCAACTACAGCTTTGTTATCCCAAAAGAAGATTGTTTTGCAAGATTATGCAAAGATTAAAACAAAAGGGCAGAGGACTCAATTACCTTTAAGTCTTAATGATTATCCTTTAAAGCATTTGACAACCAGATATACACTTTTTACTTCTTAAAACATTGTCAGTTAACTTAATCTTAAATCTCATCAAATGAAAGCAGGCTTCATGTGTTAATCTACACCACACTTCCTGAATTTGTGTCTATGATGGTTGCACTTCCTAATACAGCACAGTTTATAAAAGGTTTATAAGTCATAACCAATTACTTCATTAATGGTTGAATAATGATCAACAGAAGCTTAAAACCCATTATTAAGAGCTACATCTGGGTTGCAAGTTTGTGAAAATTCCATTGAGCCATGTGACCAGTTATCCTTTCAGAAAAGGCTACAAAGGATCTGGATTAAAAAGACATTTAGTAACAACTTGTTAAGCATTTATTCATGATTATGAACATTAATAACAACATTGTTGCACAATAAAAAGGATAAATACCAGGCAACAAGATTGTTCCACAACCCAGCCACAACAAATGTGCTCCTACTAGATCTATAAAGCATGGCTAAATGATGTATTAACCATTATTTAGTTCATTAGTTACAACTTATAAACACTTTATAAAGAGTGTCCTATCAGAATCTCATACCTGTGTCAAAATGTCCCAGACTTGTTTGGGATCATACCTCATACCAGTGTAGGACATGAGCCTGTATAATTAACATGCAAGATATTTGAATTAGAACAGAAAATAAAAATATGCAGACTGTATTATAAATTAGGTTTTCATATTTATTTCTTGTGTTTGTTTTTTTTTTGCTGTTTTGTTTTTTATTTAATTTTTTTCAAATTGTACGTTAATTAAACCTGATCCGGCTCGACTGCTGGAGAGGTGGAAGCACACCTGAAGGATAAGTGCTGTGCAGAGGAAAAGATTACTGCCTCTCTATTTCTGGCCTGCAAAGCTCTTTAGCAGTCTTACTGTCGTGTGTCAGAGACTGTGAGAATGAACCATGTGCATGGGTGTGAGCTGGCTGTGTGTACCTGAGAAACTCAACACTGTGTGTTTAATTGTCTCTCCACTGAGCAGCCCATCGTTGCTTTCTTGATTTGCCCGGCTCTGTTCCTGTGTGGACTTATCTTTCCTGCAGCAGGACTGAGGAAAGTGACTGAAAACCGAGGAAAACATTCAGGATTAATAGAGACGCTAAAGTGAAAGTGGTCAAGATGTTGATCACCATGCTTACAGCCATGTATATGGTGGTCCGAGTCGTAGAATCGGTAAGACAAATAGAATGATGGAATAGAAATAAGAGTAGAGATGGAAAGTTGTTTATTATTTCTAGAAATTAGATTTTTGAGCTTAGTGTTGAGCTATTATCATGATTATTTAAAAATGTTTTTTTCGATATTAGAAGAAATGGCGGATCTTTGTTTTGCTGCGACCACAACACTGTGTTTTCCTCAGCCTGAAGTGTTGTCAGTGTCAGTATAAATCATATAAATCAAGTTTATTAATTTAGGCTGCAGCTAAATGTAATTATGGTGATGTTAAAACAAGCAGGCAGATGCAAATTATAACGAGGCTAGTATTGACCACATTCAAATATAATTAATGTGATGCTGAAGCAAAATACTTACGCACTGCAAAATCTGACAGAGTGACTTTATTCAAAATTACCAAATAAAGTAGAATAATCATTTTAAAGTATTAGAACTTTCAGACCGTACAACTTAAAAGTAATAGTCTACTGTGCTTTGTTATTCAGGTGTTATTGGTTTCCTGACTTTTTTTAAAAGTAAACTTTTAAAACTTACAGCGAAAATTAAAGTACTCATTGGGCAGTGAAGTGTATTTCTACTTAAGCATTAATGTGTATTTTGCATTTTTCTGCAGTAGATGTTCATGGTTGAGCTTTGAACTCGTTTGCGTACTGTTTGATAGTTTCATCTGCAGCAATGCCTTATATACTTTGTGATCATCATATGTTTGTACTGTTGCTGTACTGTGAGAACCACGTATTTTTAAATTAACTTTCCATTAGCTCAGACACACAGCCCAGTTTTCACCTTTGTGACTTTGCATTTTACAGCTAATCCAATATGTTTTTTTTAAATTTGGTTATGTAGCTTAAGAAATAGAATTTTTCATTTCATCCTTTGGTTTATCACAAACATTCACTATAAAGAGATCTGGAGATACATGCTTTGGGTATGAGAAATTGTAACCTTAAAAGTAACCAGTAACTAAAGCTGTCAGATAAATGCAGTTGAGTAAAAGTATAACATTTGCCTCTGAGATGTCGTGGAGTAGAGGTATGAAGTAGCATGAAAAGTAAATACTCAAGTGCAACCAGGATTCCCAAAAAGTTTAGGCACTGTGTGAAATGTTAATAAAAACAGAACACAGTCATTTGCAAACTGGTAAAAACCATAAATTGTACAAATAATTGATTCTAAAATGTGCTACTTTTGCTAACGTGAACTCATTTTCACTTTCAGATAGGAGTCCGGTTTGCCCGGCAGGAGGACCCTTTGCCTTACATGGTGTCCCAGCCTTTGCCTTGGCAGATTCACTCAGTGTCGCACAGCCGGAGGGGCAGCAAAGCAGAGGAGGTTAGTAGCTGCTGACGCACCAAGGCCATTGATTCATTATGGCTAATTCAAGACACATTCATTCTGCACGACTGACTCATCAACTATGATCACATCTTCTCTGCTGGGGTCCTCTCAGGGTTAAATCATCACAGGAGCGCTGATGGTAGTTTTTTTTTCATGTAAAGCAGATAATTAAACTTTTACACAGTTTGCCGTGGCTGCAGAGTTTTGCTCACAGATTTGTTTAATCTAATCTTCTTTTTTTATCAAGTGGCGAAACCGAGCATGTGCAAAGTTCAGAGGTCAATCTTGACTCAGCATGTGAGCATATAAGCTTGTCACCCATTCTGTGTTTGCTGAAAGTCTCTCAGAGGAGGACAGCAGCATACACTCAAACAGCACCAGCCTAATAATATGGTAAAATTAAGGTGACGTTTTGCACAAGACTCCTTTTGTCGCCAGTGAGTCCACACATCCTTATTCAGGGATCACCACTGTCCATAACGTTTCTACTTTTATCATCTAAAATGCACTCCTCTCATGTTCTAAGCATAAAAACATGCAGTTTAACAGTCTGAGGATATTGTGTGCTTTTTTTTTGCGCTTGCGGAAACCCTTTAATTCTGACGTAGAACTTTGTAAAGATGAAACTGTCAACTAACAGCACAAACACGTGCAAAGTGCTGGACTAACACAGGAAGAGGAAATGCGGTGGGTAACCGAGGTGACAGGTATTCCGGAGTGAAGGCGAAAGACATCATCAGTCCTACAAAAAAAAACCCCCTAGAGTGTAAAATCATGGTTGTAGGCGATGAAAGTTGCCACCTTGACGTCTCTGGTAAAAGGAGAGAGGAAACCTCACTGATGAGGTCATGGAGCCGGTGTCACAGAAAAAAACTGACGGGTAAGCAGGCTAAACTAGTCCAGTCCTCAGCCTCTCGCCTGCCTGCCGCTGCTCTGCTTGAGCTGTAATCCCAATCAAGGGGATTTGTGTTTGAGGTCATTACCATCA
This sequence comes from Diplodus sargus, assembly GCA_903131615.1. Classification (NCBI taxonomy): domain Eukaryota; kingdom Metazoa; phylum Chordata; class Actinopteri; order Spariformes; family Sparidae; genus Diplodus; species Diplodus sargus. The sequence continues at coordinate 9,182,205 of CAEMYA010000018.1, read as the reverse complement.
CTGTAGATAGAAAGGACACACACACACACACACACACACAGGCAGGTGCAGTTTCATGTTAACAGCACATTCATTCCTGGAGGGCTGCACATTTTGTACAGCTCAAGTAGAAGAATTTTGCAGAAGTGCCTGTGCGATTATCTGCTGCATGTGTCTGATTTTGCGCCGTCGGTGGCATGTGAACAATGTCTCAGATAAGATCTTCAACACTGATAATCATCATACCTGACTGGTATCTCGCTCACACAACTGATTCTGCCCTTCTGTGCGTCACTTGGAGTGCCTTCTAACGCCCTGATGTTCTGTCTCCTCCGCAGTTTGACGGCCTCAGGAGGAACAGCATAGGGGTGTACAGAAAGAGTAAGTAGTTGTGTTGGTTCATTGTAATGCAGGCTATTTTTCTGCCACAATAAATCATCGTTGTGATGTTACCATAAGGGTTTTTTTTTTTTTTTCCAACCAAACCAAGCATCAAGAAATCCAACTCAAACTTTGTACAGAAAAATAGCCCGCTCATGTGAAAGCTAATGCCTACACCGTGTGCTTGAACTCAATCATTGCTACAGACTATGTCTCCATGGCCTTTGCTTCTGCCTCTCTGGCTGTGCCCTGTGCCCTGTCATGCTCAGACTCCAACGGCAGCAACGGGACCTGCTGCAGCATGCGTGCAGTTTCTCCTGTTCCTCCGCTCAGCCCCGTCGAAGTGGAGAAGGCCGCCACCACCATCCAGAGCCACTTCAGGAAGTTCCAACAGAAGAAACAGAAGAACGGCAAGTAGATAGAAAAGGAGGGACGGTGAGAGAGGATTTGGAGCAGGGAGGTGGGGGACGGCTCACCGAGGGATGGATGAACTCTGTGCTGACACACACACACACACATGTAAATGCACACTCATGTGCAAATGTACATACATTGACATTGAGTAGAGCTGGATTAGTGATACAGTATAAACAATAGCATTCAGTAATAGATTACTTGTTATACCATATTTAAAAGAAATGTGAACAATTATACGTGAATTTTATTGTGTATCTGAATGTGGGTGTGTGAGTGACTGTGAGTGTGCTGTCATACCATACCATATGACCAGTGTTTTGTGTATATTAATATAAAAATAAATAATCACATAATTTGTCAATATTGTGGATCTTTAAAAAAATATCAAGCTATTTCAATAAACTCCTCTGTAAGCCCGTGTCCTGTTTCACTGCAGCATGACGCCCTCTAGTGTCTCGATCCGGTTCTGGATCATGTTTTTTTTCAGGTGGTTAATTTCTGTTCATTAATAATTTCAAGGGGCTGTTTGGAGGCCTCAAGTGTTCAGAATTAAATGAGTACGTAAGATGTTAAATAACAATAAATCAGAACAACAATGACCGTCTAATCAACAAGAACAAAGAAACATAATCATTTCATATGTCCACTTTTCATTACAAAGTCTCTGTTAATCACGATGGTCACTGGAAAAAATGAGTGTTGTGAAGTAACAGCTGCAGGAGTTCAATAAACATGACCTGCAATAGAGGAACTGATAGAGGAACAAAATTACGTTTTTAAAATAGTTTCATGTGTTTATGTCTGTATTCATTCATATTATTATTCATTTAATGTCTTCTTTTAATTCTGAACACTTTTTTCTATATAGTGCAGAATACATATGACAATATAACCATTTTTAATTTTTTTTATCAAATGTTGATTTATGACCAAAAATTTTTACAATTGTTAATTGTTTTCTCTCATGTATCTATGACTTAAGCCAAGTTGAAATATTTTGCCAGGATAAAGTTCCTAAAAAAAAAAAAAAAAAAAAAAAAAAAAAAAAAAAAAAAAAAAAAAAGAAGAAGAAGAAGAAGAAAAAACAAGTTTAGACCTGAAAAAAAGGGGAAACAAAGTTTTGGCACCATTAAATTTTTTGCTCAGGATATAAAAAGTGATTGTTATTGTAATTCTCGTTTCCACCACAAGAGGTTGAAGTGGCACCACGACCTTATCACTGAGCCTACTGCTTTTCTTAGAAAGAACCTCTGCCTTTGATGGGTGGCCTGAGGACTCCTCATGTCTAAACCGCTTACCTTTAGAGTTAAGGATATAAGGATAGGCCAATCAGATGAATAGGAGGGCAGTTCCTAGAAATTGGATCACTACAAAATAGTTTTGTTTTAATTTGCCCAGGTTTAAAAATAACTCCATGTGATCTCTGTCTCCAACACAATACAACAGAGGTGAAGGTGACTTAGCCTCTTGGCTGAGAGGTGAAATGTCTTCAAGAAACTGAAACACGTCCAGTTGCTTCCGATACAGCACTTTGAATTACCACGACCTGGATGACTGAGAACCCTCGCCAACATAGATCTTGAATACTTTCACAAACAGGTGGAACATGGTCTGATCGCAGTAAAACCTGGATAATACAGAAAGTCCTTTATCTCAAATGCCACATGGTTTGAAAGAATGAATAATATCGTCACAGTTCATAAAAAGATAGCTTTATTGCACAAGGTGTTGAGTACTCTTTTTCTGTTTTTGTTTGTTTTCATAGAAAAGAAAATGTAGAGTTAAACACAAGCAATTGCAAATTGAAGCAACGTTTTCCCCATAAAAGTTTAAGGAACAACCTCTGCATTTTTAAAATGTTTTAATTAACCCCCTTTTTAAATTGTTCAATTCACCGTTTTCCCTTTTTTCTTTTTATAACCAGCAAAATTTTCGGAACATGCAATGCTGCTGTCCTCCCTCCAAAAAGTGGGATAATAAAAAAAAAGGCAAACTCTAAATAAAGCAACCTGTGACAAAGTAAAAAAAAGAAAAGAAACTAAAGCGAAAAATATATTAAAAAATTAAAATTAAAAAAGGAGACAATGCAACCAAATGTCCTGTAAAAAAAGAAATCAATATTGTTAACTATGCATGGTCCACTCTGACGTGTTTCAACTGGTCCATAAATGAAGATAAAGCAGTGTCTGTATAATTCTATAGTTTTTTCAATAAGTCCTCTTCTGTTTCATTACAATAACTTCAGTTCAAAGTTTACATTGTGCCCTGGTTTCTAGTGAAGATGTCGAAAATAGTACTCATTTATACAAAACACTTTCCTATGTACACAAGTCTTCTATTATGGAGTAGAAATTATGTTGTATAGGTGGGCGAGGGGTACAGTGGGGGTGGGGGAGGAGGGATCTGATTGGTTGAGCAGATGTGGAAAAGGTTGGGGAAGTAGCACATGTGAAGTTTGAGCCTTATCAACGCAGATTGTGTCAGTTTAAAAAGGACGCTGTTGCGTTTTTAAGGAAATAATCCACCATCAATCAGCCATTAGTCATTTTAAATACAGCCAGATGTTTAGTGCAGCTGCAGTTATCATGTTCAATGAGAAACTGACTGTAGTGTAAAGCGTTTGTTCACAGTTAGCTTCAAAAGCAAATAGTCTGTTCTGGTCTTTGATCCAGTATGAGGTTATCCTTTCAGCTGAATATTGGATCTTACATTAGGGCCGTGAAAAAGGGCCAACATCTGGATTTACTCAGGGCTGAATCACTCACAAACACACTTCTGCATTACAGTCTACTTCACATAAATCAGGCTGTGTGGAATTAAATACAACAAAATGTGATTTACATATTAATAGAATAAATAAACACTACTTCCAAAATACATTAAAGGAATAGTTCAACATTTTGGGAATTGCTGAAAGGTAGATAAAAGGACTGTTATTGTAGAAGGTAACACAATCCACCTGCTAAATTCACACGTTATGTCTTGTCTGTACAAAAAAGGCTCACTGGGCCTTTTCTAAAACAATGTCATGAAAGAGGCGCCATACAAATGTTCCGTGCTACTATCCTGGGACGTAAAGAAACATTTAATATTGTCATGCAGATAGTAACAACATTGTATGCACTGTAAAATCTGATAGAGTGACTTTACTTCAAAAACCAAAGAAACTAAGGTTAGCTCAAAATTACTTAAGTAGAACTAGTAACTTCAAGTTGTTAAAACCAGCTAGCTTGACAATTTATATTTTCTTTACTTGTTAATTCGGAGGTAATCTACTTTACTGTAAGCTCAAATATACCGTTCTCTAGCATGGGAAATTGTACACTGTCAATTGTAAATGCTGACTTTATGCGAAAAACAGTCAGAAAACCAAATATCTCAGTTAAAATTAATAGTAAACTGGTAATTTGAGAAAAATCGGTTCCCTCAATTTTATAAATTAGGACAATCTTTTCAGATTAAACAGTGTAGACAAATCAATTTGATCAATAGAGAAATTTAACCTACTTCCCAAAAGATGATAATATGAAACCATTGTAACCAAAAGATGTGACAGTTATCTATATTAGACAGTCATGAGAGTGTATCGATCTCATCTCACTCACGTTATCTCACTATTTTCCCAAAATGCTGAACTCTTGTTTAAAATGTTACACACTGTGGACACGCTGTGAAAATATCAGATGGTGGACGTTTCCTTAAAAGTACACGTTACGTCGAGCAAACTGACAGCAGATCTGCGTTTTACAATAGAGGCAACTTCACTGAAAATCGGGGGGGGAAGCAGGTTGGAAAGGAGTTTTATTTCATCGCTCCATCCAATATCCATACAACTGGAGTAAGCGAGCCTCTGTTTTTTGTTTGCTAACACAGGCCCGCCTCATTCCCAAACTCTTGTTTGTCTGAAAACACGACTCGAAAAACAGAAAGGCCAAAAGGAAAGGCATCGTAAGCATTGACAGTGAAGAGTAAACATGAATTTCTCTCCTGTCTAGTTTGAAAATAAAAAGGGAGCATGAATACATTTATGAGCAGTTTTTTTTTTTTAAAGTTTTTACTGTGTGGTATGTTTTATTGGCCTGAAGTCCCGGAGTTTGGGGAGGACTCGCTATGACACAGAGAAGAAACAGAAATACTCGTCGGTCTGTTTGCCTTCATTAGTTATAGTCAGTTAATGGCATTGAGTCTGTGAACACACCTTTGGAAGGTACAATACAACATTTTACAATAGGCTCACTTACTGTATAGGCTTGTCCTTGTTTTTACTGTTTTCTTTTTCAACACCACACTTTCTGCACTGAGCCATAGACCACAGTTAACCAGCGACACAATCTCACACTATATTTCGACTTTTACTGTGCTTTGTCCTTTTTCAGCCGCTTTACCTGCCGCGCAGGCGCTCACAGCTGAAACATTTACAAAATCACAAGGGGGAGGGTCATTGTATCATTCTTCAGACCGCAGTTTCACCATTTAACTTTCTTTCACACCACTTTCCTTTCTCGCCAAGATCTCCCGACCATGGTTGTGCTACCCGTTTAAGCTTCCCCTCGTCTTGTTTTCTCTTCCTTCCCTTCATGCAGTTTCTCACTCTGAGCGATTGTCTTGTGATCTTTTATATATATTTTCAATTAGAACGGCTTCTTATATTTCTCTGCTTTTTTCAATATTCATATATTTGCTATATATTTGAATAGAAATATATATGTACATACTTTTGAAAACAAACATATATCATAATCTTTTTTTCTATTGCGAGAGCCCTGATGTTACGTTTTGCCATTTGCAAAACATTTTGGAGCAACTCTTTTTTTTGGAACGATCTTTGTTATGGGATTTAAGCTTTGGGAGAAGAAATGGGGGGGAAAAAAATAAACTTTTAACGGATACAGTACCATGCATAAAGCTAAAATAAATTTCAGTGAGGTTGAGGGGACTTGAAAACACATCTTTTAGTTTTGAAGACCACTTATTTTCTGAAGAAATCTCTCTGCTATGTAAGCCCCCTCCCCGTTTCCCCGAACGCAACTGCAAACTCTGTCGACACTTGATCCCTTCGTCTATAATCTCAGTCATCGTCCGAAAATCTTTTCATACAAATGTGATTTTTTTTCCTTCTTGTATACATCTCAATAAAATTTGCTGTATGTTTGCAACTCTCCATCCGAGTTGTCGTTGAACGTCAAATAGCATTTCTGCCTGTCTGTGCATATTAGACCTCTTCTCTCAGTCTGTCTGTCTTTGCAGCTAGCCGCTATGCTAGCAGTAGGTCACAGTGACACTGTATGGATATGATGGGGGACTGGGTGGGGGAAGGAGTGAAGGTGGGGAAGGATAGGGAGAGTGGAGTACAGGTAAATGGAGTTAAACGAAGAGTAATAGCATTCTGGCACCATGATGAGTCATAAAAAGGGGTCTCCTCCTTGTTTTTGTTCTGAGGCAGGAAAAGAGAGAAAAGAAAATCCTCCCTATTGTCAGTAATTTCTCTCTTTCTGAACCCACTTCCTCTTCCCATTTAAGCAATGCTGTCAATCACACTTAAAAACAAAGTTTCTAAACGCTGGACCAAATTAGGATCATAGCGTTACATCGTCAGCATCATCATTGTTACCGTCCCCGAATCCCCCGTTCACAGGTACAAAATGAACAGTGTGTGTGGGGGGGTTCAGATTTGACACAGACGTCTGCCCGAGAGGTCAGCATACTGATTGATTTTAAAAAGGTCCACTGTTGGTGTGTGCCTGCCACATGTATACATATATATATTTACACATATACACCCACACGCACACACACGCAGGCTTGTGAAGGTTTCTGTTACTTGGATCCATTCTAACGTTTTCTTAGTGCACATGAGATTATATTTCCATCATCGGAAAACAAACAGAAAACTGACGAAACCCCCCCCCCCCCAAAAAAAACAAGGTTGGATTCATCTTTCACTTGATGATGCTTGACATTTTTTCTTTTTTTTATCTCCTCTGCATTGAGTCTGTTTTATAAAAGCATCAATTAAGACAACTATGCTGTGTCATCCATTGCATGTATAAGAAAAAAATTCTCCACGTCTCAAAACTGGTAATGAGACGGCAGTCCTTGCGTTGCCTCTCAAGTATGAATCCGCGATGGAGTAACCTCTCAGAGCCAGTGTTAACACCAAGGTTGGTGGTTTATGCATACAGTAAAAGCATCCTGCCATGGCACGATGCTGTGATATGAGCTCTTCTTCCATCGGAGACCAGAAAAGTAACATATTTAAAAACCTAAAAACCTCAAAACTCAAGAAACCTGGTTCATTCTACAACTGTCTTGATCCAGAAGACAAGACAGTGCACGTGGAAAGCATTTTGTGCATAAGTACTGTGTCCTTACCAGAAAATGAAAGAATGAAGTGAAACAGATAAATCATGTATAGTTTGGCAAGTGATTTCCAGGGTGATGAAATAAGAGAGAGAGAAAGATGACACAATAATAATAGAAAGCAATCAGGCAGAACGAAAGGCAAACCCCTGTGCTGTGGAGACCCAACTCTGACCCCTTCATACAGTAGTGTCAATGGGAACCCAACCAGCCCCCTGCAGCCTGGCACAGCGCAGGCACTGACGGGTCAGCTGTGCATGTGTGTGTTCCTAACCCCATTTTTCCATAGAGGCTCCAGGCAAGCGCTGGCTCGACCAGCATTAAGAGTTACAGTGACAGGCCGCAGTGATGGCAGGCTACACCAGCGTGTACGACTTGGAGTAGGCCCCCGCCTCCCTCCCTCCATCCCTCTGCTTCTGCAGTCTGCCTAAGCCCGAGGAGCTGCTCTCCAGGAGAGAGTCTCTGGATCCTCCCATCTTGGAGGAGGATGAGGAGGCACCTCCAGGAGTCCCTCCTGTGGCTCCTGCTACCCCACCTCCACCGGAGGACGATGACGCCCCAGCAGCTGCAGCGGTAGCAGCAGCGGCTGCCGCTGCACTCTGGGCCACTGAGGCAGAGGAGCCGGGCATGGTGAGAGTCCTCTGAGGGAGTGTGGAGCTGCTAGAGCTAGCAGACACTCCTCCACTCCCACTACCTCCACCGCCAGCTCCTCCAGAGGAAGCCCCGGAGGAAGTGAGGTTGGACAGGCCAGAGTGGCCCATGCTTAGGGCCTGCTGCTTTGCAGAGTCCATAGTCACATGACGGCCCTGGGTGTGGTATGCCCGCTGGGCGAGGCCACGAATAGAGGCTTCACGTGGTGGAACCACTGGACATGGGTCATGATGCTCCGACTGCTTTCGGAAGAAGGGATCTGACTTCATGTAGAGGGGTAGGTTGCAGTAGTCACCTGAAGGAGGAAAAGTCATTATTTGTGTTAATTAAAAAAAAAGTTATACCTTTTTGTTTGTTAATAAGCACATGAATTCACAATTTATATTAAAACACATATGTATTACCTATTTCATCTCATTTTTGCAAAAATAAATAAATAAATAGAATATGATTTTGCTGAATGGTAAAAGGTTTTACATTGTGCATTTTAATCAATTTTATAGTTAATTGTATTAACAATTAAAGATAGGCACTGATTATTGATTTATGGTAAATTGTTGTATCTTCAGCTATCTAATTAAGTTTTTTCTATTCTGTTGCTATCTCAAGTTGATAGTAAACATTTAATTAAGTCTGATTCAGATACCTAAAATGACAAGATGAAAGTAATTAAAAACAGAACGCCACTCACTCTTGGCGCGGTGTGGAATGGGCACAGCTACATTCTTGCCACGATCATAGTCCTGGGGTTTGGGCGGCGAGGCAGTGAAACGGCAGATACCGGGCTCTGACGGCGTGCTCATGGACGTCATGCTGTCTGCATTGTCATTGGTACCTGTGGTCATCTGATCAGATGAGCTGTCAGAGATGAAGCACTCAGTAATCTCAAACTTGGCATGCTGCAGGTGTTCCTCTAGCTTGGCATGCTCGTATGCTCTTGCCAGCTCCTCGTAGGTGGACGAGGCGCTCTCTGTCGACACCATGCTGTTGCGACCCTTATCTATGGAAGAGAAAGGAGAGGAAATAAAGACAAGCACATTTCCTCCTGTTTTACACAGGATTCATGAGCCTTTTCTCATCTCCGCATACTACTGGCTGTAAGTGTCATTTCATCCATGTGCCAACCTGTGTCCTGTGAGAGGCTGGCACTGTAGCTGTCACTCTCTGTGACAGTGATGCCATGCTGGGAGCCAACTGTGCGCCAGTCTGAGGTGAGAGTGCGGGCTGGCGTGGAGGCCTGGCACTTGGTCAGGGTCCACTGACTGGAGTAGCGGTTCCTGATGCTATGGGCCGACTTGACACTCTTCCTCGACACTGGGTCTGGTGGTAAATGGATGAGGAAATAAGAGAGGTTAAAGACAGGGAAACGCAGCAGTTGCAACAAAACAGACTCAACTTCACATCCCTTACAATAAAAGCAAGAAATATAAAAAAAAATTTGAGCAACATCATACAATACTGCTTGATGTGAGCTTTCAGAAAGAACTTACTCGTCCCTGGTCTGATGTCTGACATGTCGATCAAAGGGCCGGTGTTCTGGATGAGGGCCGGATGATGAACAGACACACCTGTGCAGAAGCTCTGAGGGTTCCCAGTTTGGTTAAACTCTGTGTCGGTCACAGGGATAGTGGCTTTGTCCTCACCTGTAGGAGACAGAACACATATTTCAGAAATGCAACTTTTACCTTAATGCCTCCCAATTTTCATGATGCATTTAGGAGAAAGACGGTTCTATCCAATGCTCATGCAGAGACACGCAAACACACACACAACAACTCCCTCTGTCCGTCTCTCTCGCTTCCTCTCACCAATTTGCTTGATGCCTTCTTTGTCTTCGATCAGCAGCTGCACTCTGGGGATGTCGATGTGTAACCGTGGGCCCTGAGGAGGCCCCTTCACCGGGGTGTCAAAGCTCCGGTTGTTTTTACTAACCCAGCGATACAAGACAAACATTCACAGTTTAGGAAATATTGCAAAGTGAGGATTCGTGAAATTATCTTGAGACAAATAAATAATATTTCAGACTTTCAGTGTGGGAACAGCAGTCTCACCTTATCAGCATCTCTGCCAGACTTTTGGCATCTAAAGAGAGAAGTGAACATAACAAATTACTCTTTCCTGATAAACAAACCAATCCCTCAAAATAAATTAAACTCTTGAGACTTCATTCATGATCCCCTCTGCATTCTACTTTGTTCTTCTTGCCAATTCCTTCCTACCACTTGGCTCCTTCTCCTTTCACTTTTTACCCTTACCTCTTAGTCTCTTCAGCCTCTTTTCCTTGCGTTTCTTGCGAATGATGAAGAGCAGTGCGACACCGAGAGTGACCAAGATCACAGGACAGCCAATAGAAAACAGCTTCTTGACATCGTCGTTCTTTTCCAGGGGAGATTTGATTGGAGGTATTGTGCCTGGATGCACCCAGGAAGAGATTAGTCACTGCCACGCTCAACACCCAACAATATTTAATATTTGTATTGATTTAATCATCAAACGTAACATATACCATTCATCCAAAAACTGGATATAAAAGAAAAGAGTCTCCTACTCACTTCCATCATAGTCCAGTGTTGCAAACTGGGAGCTCTGGTTGCCACAGCCGGCGCTGTTACAGGCTTTCATCTTCAGCTCGTACCAGGTGGCCTCACGCAGCTCTGCCAGGAACACATCTGTGGTGGCGTTGGTGCGTACATTCTGCCACGCCCATGTACCTGCAAGTTCACATACAAACGCTGAGTCTGATCGCTTTTCGTATTCTTATTGGATTCCATGAAAAGAAAAGGAAAGTTAGTTCAGTACGCATTATTTTGATTAAACATCAGTTCTCCCTGATTGATTTGTTGCAAAATCTCAAGATATCACTCACCTTTTGGTCTGAACTCCAGTGTGACTGCGCTGATTGGACAGCCTCCACTGGCCCAGCCCTGCAGGTTGAGTCGGGCGTGGCTGGAGTTAATGTGGGTGAAGACAGGCTGATCCTTGTTAAACTGCGGCTCTGTTGATAAGACAAAATAATAAAGTATTTGTACAATTTTTCATATTTATAAAGTATTACACGTGTCGTGTTATAGAATAGATAAGGGGGAACCTAAGGCAACATAGGCAGGCCTGCATGTGATTCGGCAACATCAGTACCTTATCTTGGCATCAGATAACTATTCCACACTGGTGTTTCCTAGTGGTATCATTATTAGCGCTGCTGTCACAAAGACAACTTGATAGTTTCGGTTGTCCACAGAGTTGTAACAACAATGCGGCGGGACAATTAAAAGGTGAGTTAATATAAACATTTTGCCTGTAACAGAAATGTGAAAGCAGACAGAATTGGTTCCAGGCTGCCCACCTGACGGGATCACCAGCTAACCTTCCCTTTCCAGCGAGATTTCGTGCCCAGGTTGTTAAATAATATATAATAATAAATGTATCGAATACAATTGAATTATAATCAGCAATATATAAATAATCTATTTTATTCTTTTTGTGATATTTAGCTTTTACGTTTTTTGTCATTCAGGTGTTCACGTTGGGAAGAAGGGAATGTGTTCCTAAACAATGAATGAATTAATCATAGTTGAATCAAAATGTAGCATTTAAAAAGCCCCAGAATGATTAAGACAGAAACCATTTGTTACCAACAATTTCAAATGTCTGTCCTGTGTTGATATGACGAGTCAGGATTTAATTGCAGAATTCTTCACATGTGAGCAAAACACCTGATCTGTCCCACAAAAATCGCAAATTTTCTTTTGGGAACATATGTATTTAATGCTTACTTTTGACCTTTACCAAGCCACACTCATTTCCTTCACCCTCCGTTCCAGGCTTCTCACCTCTCCCGTGGGTCTTTGCCTCAATGATCTCACTGATGCGTCCCGCTCCGACGCTGTTCTTTGCAGCCAGCTTCACTTTGTACCAGGTACCGCAGCGCAGGTTGTCCAGTTTGAAGGAGCGCTCAGTGGAACTGATGAAAACATCTTTCCATTCCTCCGTGTTGTCTACAGAGTATTGCAGCACAAAGCCTGCACACACACACACACACGCACACAGAACACACAATATGATTTTCTTGCTTCATTACATGATTCCCTGTTTTGTTCACAGTTAAAATGAAGAGCTCCTTGAACTGCTCAACTCTGAACATTAGTACCGCTGCTCTCCACGAGGTGGCAGTGTCAGACTGTGCTGCTCTCGCTTAGATCAGCCTCCCTGATTGGAGGACGCTCTAGCTGCTCCCTGTCTGTGCTGCCATTAGTTACCTACAAACCCCAAGACTGGGGTGGCGCTGACTAAGCATCTATGTAAATGAGGGTATGCAATGTGGTGACTGTTTTTATAATCAGCTGCCTCGGAGAGCCAACTCCCTCCTGCTCTGAGACACTTTACATCTAATCCTCCAGCTCTGTCTGTCTTTCCTTCTGTCTGCATATCATTATGTGCATGTGAGCATCTCTGTCTCTGCTTCTTTGTACTCTTTCTGCCATCTTTGTTTTCCCTCCCTCTCTCTCTAGCAGATGGTGCGATAGAGTCCAAAACGTTAGAGGGGTTAACATGTGCAGATCCTGCAGTGTTTGTTTGTAAGTTTCACCGTCAACCTGTTTATAGAGGATGGCAGAACACAACAGAAGGTAGAGGAGAACAGTATAGAGCAGCACAATGACGGACTTCTGTAGAACAGATTAAATGTGACATTGCTTCTTACTGCAGGATTCGTTTGTCTCACGTTCACGTTAACTTTATCCGCACACAACCAGCGGTCAGTGAGGTCTTTCTTCATCAAAACACGCCGACATGTTCTCGCTGAAGCCACTGCAGCTGTGATGCAAAATACATGCTTGATGATATTATACAGAAGCTTCCTGGATGTATGAGACACTGAAAGATGTGTATAATTCCTGCCTGGTGGCCCATCGTTGTTTGAATACAAAACTGCACACGCAACACGCTGGTTGCCCCAAAGTTTATTTCCCCTCCATGCAAATTATTGTCTTTCTCTCATTTTTTCCCGGCAGTGTGGTCATCCACATGCAAAACACAAAAATAACTTTTTGTCACAGCTTTGGCAGCTTCACAAACTGGGAAACTGTTTGAGAGAAACTCACTCACTGCAGGCTGTGTCAGAGGGCCTGCCACACACCGCTTGTGAGATTTCATGTGAAACAGACAGGGAGGAGGAGGAAGGCTGGAAAAAGGGTGTAAATGTATGTGCATTGTAGTGTTTTCTTTGAATTAGCAATAAAAACGGTTGTTCACAAAATGGTTCATAGAATTGTTTTTGAGTGTGGGACGATAACTCATTCTGCGTGCATCACATCAGAATCTTCACACACCAAAGTCCTAACGTCAAAAACAGTCTCACAGTCATTCAGACCTTAAGTCTGACTTAAAATTACATTTACGTAGTTTCATTTTGACGTGGTATTGATCTCATCTCTTATCAAAGGTTAGACTTGACGTACGTGGTTTCCTGCCGTTAGGAGATTAGCAATTTGCAACACGTATGCATCCAAGCCTGTGGTGAACTTTGCATGAACAACATGTAGCGGCGAGACTTTCTTAAATGCATGTTATCAAAGGTATTAAAGTGCTGTGAAAATGCTATATATAATGGCGTCGGTTATCTCATGTTTCATTTATATATCATGAGCGACTGCACAGCTGAGTAAAATTGAGTGTACATCTGCCATAGAGACATTATATTGTGAAGGTTTTAGTTCACTTTTGGCGTCTTGCTCTGGGAATGCTCTGAAGTCGGAAACTAGAAGTCTCAACTAGGAAATTACGATCCTTGATGTCTGAACAGCAGCAAGTTCCTCTGAATAACTTGTGTTACCTGGCTTCAGTCTCCTCTACCATGATTGTGATCAAGCTTTCCGAAACGCATGATTTTCTCTTTTGGTCCATCGTTATTCCAGACTTAACCTTATTTTTTTTACAACAGGGAAATCACAGGATCACAGAGCAGGTATATAAGTTACAAATGAAGATTCATAGAACCTGCTTAAGCTTTTTATGCTCAGCAGCTTTTATGAATCGAATGTCAGCACACTGTCAGATATAATCTTGGTTATAGTATGCGGTTCGAGTATAAATCTAAGAACATTTTCAAAAGTGAGGTCCCTGGGTGTTTGAGAGTCTCCTAAAGCTACAATGGGAGTCAGACAGATGCCCCTGCAACAACCTCACACTTATGCAAACAGCATCAACAAAGAAAGGGCTTGAAACCACATCTGCATGCCTATTAAGCCAACACACCTTCACACCTTCTTCATAAAGAAATCACCAGCAATCAGATAATCAAACAGACACATGGGTAAGAGGAAAACCTGAAACCAGACGGCAAATCAATAAACTAATAGATTGGTATGCACACTAACAACGGTGAAAGTGAAAGAAAGACGGACAGAGGGTAAACTCAGATCAGAAGTCACAGGACTTTTTTTTGTTTTCATTCATATTCTATATATAAACCCATGTTGGTAACCTCAAGCTTAATCCTGTAAAGTCTCACCTTTACATCAAACAAGGAAGGACAGACAGGAAGACAGCTGTGTTGTGCAGGGCCACACGTACCTCTGATGGAGCTGCCTCCGTTGTCTCCTGGTATCCAGGCCAGGGTAATGGAGGAGGTGGAGGTGGTGGAGACAGTCAGCCGAGGCTGGTCTGGAGGGACTGAGGAAGAGACACAAAGAGTTTAGCGCACAATAATACCTGCACTCACATAAAAGAATCTCTTTGAGGCGATGGAAAAATCAATGGGTAAAAAGTAGACCATTTTTTATGATAAAAAATGAAATAGACAAAAAAGTATCTGAATTCGGCTGTCATGATTGCTATTTTCCTACCTTGCACCAAGAGGTTGACTATGATGGTGTCAAAGCCCAGCGTGTTGGTGGCCGTGCAGGTGTAGTAACCCGAGTCTTCAGCTTTGACAGAGCGCAGCACCAGTGTCCCATTGGACAGAATGAGACGCTGTCCATCGAGAGACACAGGGATGGCTGTGTCCTCACTAACAGAGAGAAAAAGAGGGCATCATAAGGTTTTTGATGAAAGGCATAACATTCATTTTGTTTCTCCTGAAGATCACAAGCTTTAATATCATTCACTCTTAACACCTTAACCTCCACATTTCTTGGCAGGATTCTCACCTGTCTTTGGTCCACTTTATGGTAGGTGTAGGTTCTCCTACTGAGCTACAGGGCAGTCGCACTTCCTTCATCCAAGGAGTGGTCACCGTGCCCCCAAACGACAGGATCTTAGCCGGAGCTGGAGGAGAATGAAGAGTAAAAACGTCACGGAGAGAGAGAAATGGAAGAAAGACCATTGGCACACACACAAGAAAGGCAATAGCCTAATTAATATCTACCAATTAGTTAATCTCGCCTTTGTCCAATAAACAATTTCCAAACACGATAATGAAATACTGTTAAGGTCCCAGAATGTGTCGAATCAATACAGAAATGTGATGCTTGATATGCAATATATACATTGATTTGTTTTCCATTTGGGAGTCTTTCAATAAACTTGATTTACTGGTAGAGAGCGAGAGAGAGTGCAGTGTATTCACCGTGAGTCACACGTGGCCGAAAAGAAATCTGTGTTAAATGCGACATTGTCCTGCAAATAATAGCATATGAATAATAATATAGAATGGGACAAAGAGTGAGCAGAGAAGATTTGAAAAAATATCCGTATATCCAGGCACACAACCCTCTTATTCCCTGTCACTCCCCCATCCGCTCTCTCTCTCGCTTCCTTTCTCAAGCTTGGCGTCTTAATGCTGGCACTCTAGTGCACTTATGTTAAGGTTGAATGAAGTATTGAGTGGGCAAGCCTGGAGGACACTGCCTTTTACAGCTGCCGATCAGCTGACGCACCCACCCGTACGGGCGTGCACGCATACACTCGCAAACCTTTGCAGCCAGCAGTCAAAAGGAGGGAATAGCTACAGAAAAGGATAACATGGTGGAAAGTGCACTCTATTCATTCTCACTCCTTTATCCTTCCTGTCTTTTAATCCAAAGGCTATTGATTTAACTGCCCTCTTCATTTTCTTAAACACCCGGCCTCTCTATTGTCTTGAGTATTTGTTAGCTCTGCTCCTGTCGTGTCATTTTCTCTTCTCCTCCCACCCCCTTCACCTGCCGTCCACTCTTTGGCTCGGCCTCTTATCATTTCCCTGATTCGGGCCAGTTTATCTGGTGGCCTCCTGAACTCTGAAATCAATAGTGCCTGCCACTCTGTTGCGTGAAGTCAAACAGAGGGTGAGGTTTTAAAAATGTGCAGGGAAGGATTATATAGAGCAAGTGATAGAGTAAGGGGTATGCTCAACTGCCTCAGTGCCAGACTTTTGAAGATTGCGGTTGAAGGATTCAAAAAGAGAGCGTGAGAAAACACATATTCTGACACAAAGTAGCAGCTCCAGCAGTTCCAGTTTTCCATATATTGACGAGATAAACAACATGCTAGGGCACCTTATGACATGGCTGCATATAAGAGTGTTCATTTCATTGGTGATGTCAACAACTTGCAGTGTAGGCTTAAATCTGGCTGTATTTAGTTGGAAAGTGCAAGTACATTAAAGGATCATAAATATAGACTGAAAAAGGCAATTAAGCTAATTACAGACTCCTTCACCAACATAACAATATAACTCTGTAACACTGTGGACTAATGACGGACAGTTTAAAAAAAAGAACATGATCAATGTCGTTGTCTTTATTCCCCACATTATGTTACAGCCTATCGCAAATCGGAATACGATATTTCCGAGTCAATACTCCCGATACCCGATTGAAATATGTCCCAGTGCATTTGGGTGGGAATCAATGGACGCCATCAGCAGGAGGATATTTGTTTGGCAAGACTGTTAACTTTAACAGATTAGGGCACGTGAGGAGGGGAGGAGTGGGCTCGAACCACTCGCTCACAAAGGCTTCTATCAAATATAAATCACCTGAATGGGAAATTAAAGTGGTAAGTACAAAGTAGTTGTTACAGCTCATTCCACACACACAAACACCACATAAAATATAAACGGAAAAAGTTAACAATGAGCGCCGCCGTACTGCTGTGATGCCATCTAAGTTTGTATCTTTAAGTAAAGTCGAGTTTTGTGGATCTTGCTCAAGTCTCTGACCGTTTAATTGTCACTTTCCCGTGTTCTGATAGTAGCAGCTAATGCCGGCTCAATCCGAAGTAGAGTGGGCTGCAGACATCTGGTAACCTCACCTTACTTTCTCCACCTTCACCAGATTATTTTCAGTTTTGATGTTCTAGTCCTCAGCACAAACTGACACTTGCTTTAAATTGACATTACTTGAGTCAATTTTTCACATTTCAACTCCCTCTGGAGACTCAAAATTTGTATACAACGTTTTCATATAGATTTGCAGTAGTGTGCTTGAAAACTTATAAACAGGCTGTATTAAAGTAAGTTCTCCTCAAATATTGACCAGTTTTAACCGTGATTTAACCAAAACTTATTTTTTTGACTTGCAAACTACCAAAACCATGTTATGCCGGGCGTCCAACCTCTATACCGTATGTCTCTCGCCATGAATATCCCTTTCATATTCAGGGACTCACCCTTGGCTGCTGGCTCCACAGTGACCTTGTCGCTGAAGTTGCCCCGGCCAGCGGTGGTGACGGCCGCGGCCCAGATCAGGTACTGCTGCCGGTGATTAAGGTGAGTGATTCGGTAGAACAGCAGCTCTGGATTCGCTTCATACTCGCTGGGCAGCTGGGGTGAGCCGAAAGTGGAAAAGGAAAGAGTTAATACTGGAGGATGAGCATGTCACAAGATATTCCTTAAATATTTAGGGAAAATAAATGTTTCATATCCGCTTTGGCCTAAATACTTTCACTTGTAATATTTTGTAGCAACAAGCAGTTTATTCTAAAGGCTAAAGAACACATACAATATAGACATTTTGTACAGTTTATATTCACCTAGGAATGACACATTTCAATAATTTAAGTAACAAATATCATATGACCGATTCTGCTTTGCATTACACATGCTGAGGGGCACAACGTAAAATCTGGGGGATGCCAAAGACAAGATCATTTTGTCACTTTACTGGGGAGGGGGACATAATGTGAAGGACTGACTGAACATCATTCTAATGTGAACTAAGCTCTATATTCTCTCCTGGAGTTAGCACTACGGGAATAAAGCTGCAGAGGGTTCTGGGGCATAATATATTATATCACATTATATCATATTATGATATGATATGCCAAAAAGGCCGTGTGGAAGGATGGAGCTGGAGGAGAGAGAGAGACAGAGAGAAAGAACAGACAGGAGGGTTGAATTGGGGGGGAGTGAAGCCCACTCCCTCTCCTCCTCTGTTCTCCTCAGGGAGGGCAAACAGAGATATGAGACGGAGGAAGACAATGGGGGACAGACAAATGAGTCAGTCAGAGATATCATGAACAGTCGTACACTAATGAGGCCTATCTACTGCAGGCGGGAGGAGAGGAGAGGAGAGGAGAGGAGAGGAGAGGAGAGGAAAGGAAAGGAAAGGAAAGGAAAGGAAAGGAAAGGAAAGGAAAGACACAAATATACAGACACACACAGATCCAGTTGCATACATGACCTGGAGGTGGATGTGTAATTGCAGTGTGTTTAACCCAGCCATGTGTCTGCTGTCTAGACGTATATGCATCACTGTCCCCTCAACACACACGCACAACACACACACATACACACACACACACACACACACACACACAAATACAACACAACACACACACCCTCTCAGCAGTTCTGTTCTGTTACTGAGCTTCCGTACTCTCATCTCAACAATGAACATGAAAAGAAAAAACACAATCACAAATTTAACACACACACACACACACACACAAACACACACGTGCGCTAAAAGGTGGCACCCAACATTCATCGTCGCCCTGTAAATCACATGTTTTACTCCAGTGTGACACTGACTTGCGTCTCTGACTGACAGGCGCCGCGCACGGATGAAATAGGGACGGCGATATGAGTGTCAAATGATTTGAAGAGTCTTTAAACGCAGCAGACCTGCAAAAAAACCTGACGAAGACACTGCAGCGTTGCCTGAGCCTGCTGGGTTGTTGTCTGCAGAACGGTTTATTCTGGCCAAATAGATTCCAGTATTCATGTTGTTTTTCACATTTATGAGCAGGCCGTCATGGAGGAATCCACTGGGCTTTTTATTGCTTCCCTGTGTTCCCTGTTCATCATCCATTCCTCTTGTCTCCATCCCTTTTCTGTATTTTCCTCCCTGCCTATCCTTTTACCACACTGCGCCATCCTTTCCTTCTCCTCCTGCCATCACTCTTATCTCTTCATTTCCCCCATCCCTCTGTCATCTGCGGGCCTTGCTTTTTCCTTCTATCTATCCACCAGGACCCCCCTCTGTTTTACATCCTCTGCATCCCCCCCCCCTCTGAACTCTCACGTACATCAACGTCCTCTTCTCTTCTCTATACTCTCCACTGCAGGCAGATGTATGGATGGATGGATGGATGGATGGATGGATGGATGGATGCATGGATGAATGGCTGGGTGGGTGGGTAGATGTTGGGAGGAAGGAAGGGAGGGAGGGAGGGAGGAGTGACAGAGTGTGTGTTGCTGTAACGGATATTAAAATATTCCTCCGGCGTGGAGATAGCGGTGATCCGGGGAACGATAGAGCGAGATAATGAAAAGAGGAACAAAAGTACTCCCCGCGCGTTGTGTCTGACCCCCCCATCCCTCCTTCCTTCTCTCCAGTTGCACTCATTTACATAGTAATCATCCTGAACTCTGCATGGGGGCTTCAGAGGGAGAAAGAGCGAGTGAAAGAGATAGATGGATGGATGGATGGATGGATGGATGGATAGATAGATAGATAGATAGATAGATAGATAGATAGATAGATAGATAGATAGATAGATAGATAGATAGATAGATAGATAAAACATGAGTTGCATATATACATGCACCTCTATACGCATGGTGTGATACATTTATGACTGTGTGCGAGTGTGCGTGCGTGTGTGTGTCTGTACGTAAGTGAGAGTGTGTGTTTGCTGTCGGCTTGTTTTCTGCCCTCGTTGATGAACAGATGAGGTTGTCCTGGCAACGTGATGAGACGCAGATATGCAAATGGGGCTGGAGGGTGAGCTTGCACGCACACACACTGCGGTATGAGGAGAGCTCATTTTCACACACACATCTCACCAAGACTGCAGCACTAGACCACACACACACACCAATACACGCAAACACACACACACACACACACACACACACACAAACGGATACACACACATATCCACAAACACACAAGTGCAGAACGTCGTCATAATTACATCAATTTTCGTTTATATTAGCGTTGTCTGTGTTACAGGAGATTTATGCTGCATTAAGGAAAAGGATCCTCTTTGGTGTCGGCCATGTTTGGATGCTCCACTTCCCCCCCTTTTACCTCTTTCCTGAAACTCACCGCACCCCTCTCATAACTCACCGGTTGGCCTGACCCGGGGCTGGAGCAGTAGATGGTGTACTTGCGGATGATTCCATTCGGCTTGTGAGGGGGTAACCAGGACACCACGACACTGCTGGCGGAGGAGGGCACAGCTTTGATGCCAGCTGGGGGTCCGGGGTCTGAATTATAGAGGGGAGAGAAATGGAGGGCAAGAGAGTGAAGCGTGAACCAGTTTTAATTTTTTTCAGTGTGTACAGTAAACAGAGTTAATAGTGTGAAGCACGGACAGATCTGGGAGATTTGCCAATTTGTTGTTTTTTTGCCTTTTAAATTATTAAAACACAAGCGCTAAAAACATCCATGTGTTCCCACTAGACAGTTGATGAAGTGGTCGTTACTCCATAATTTCGCCTTTAATATATGAGGGTAGCGAGCTAACATGTCTTGTCCTTGCAGCAGCCATCCTAATTTTTGCTCATGTTTTCATGACAAATGTTTAGTTGAACAAACCAAAAAAAAAGGTGTCAAACGCCAGGTTCAGCATCTCATCATTACAACTCACTCAGTTTTTCGGTACATTAAAACAGCCCTCTCCTTGTTACCATGTTTATGTTGTAGCAGTGATAAGAATAGAAAAAAAAATGACACAACATTAAACGAGAGGTCCCTCCAAACCTAAAATATTTTCAACTCTACCCTGTGTATCATTTCAATATATCAATATTAAACAACCATAATCACTATCAGGTAAATTAGCCTCCAATATTCAGTGTGAATGTTGACTCGGGCTAAAATTATTATCTGATCAACAGTAAATTAAACTTTTTTCCACATTTGACAAAACGAGTCATTTGAATTAGTTAGCTGGGGGAAATTGTAAAGGCCATGACATTTGATAGACTAAACAATTAACTGAGAAAATGATTGGCAGATTAATTAGTAATACAAATATTAAAATGTTTGCAGCCCTAATG
Organism: Diplodus sargus; assembly: GCA_903131615.1. Taxonomy (NCBI): domain Eukaryota; kingdom Metazoa; phylum Chordata; class Actinopteri; order Spariformes; family Sparidae; genus Diplodus; species Diplodus sargus. The sequence goes on along the minus strand of CAEMYA010000018.1, from coordinate 9,160,991 downwards.
CCCACTTACTGTCTTTTCACTTCTGTTTGTCCGGCACAGGTTCCCAACTAGTGACCTGTTAAACACATTAGGGCTGCAACTAACTTATAATCTTCCCAATTAATGATCGATCGTCTGCAATAATGTCAAAGAATTGTAATAAATGCTCAAACTGCTTCAAAGCCGTGAAAAAAAGCAATTCCTCATAAAAAATGATTTTTTTTCTTCCTTTAAGTAAGTGAATGAAGATCTTTCTCTTCTGATTAAAAACTTTCCCAGAACTACATAGTGCACCTTTAAGTGTACAGCAATAAGCACTCCAACGTGCATTCATATTTTTTTTTTATGTGTATTTGCTCTGATTAGAAATAAGATGACCGTTACTTTAAAGAGTTAAACATGTAATGTTTTCATTTTTTAGAGCAACATAGATGATTATGAATACCCAGGACGAACACTCTGATAGAATTAGACATCAGGCAGTAATTTAAAGTAAACACATCGTGTTGAATATTAAATCCACAAATTAACAGGTATTGAAAGGGACCAAATGAAGTTGCTCCTGGATACAGCATGAAAAAGAACTGAATAATGAGTCTATGTCTTCCTCAGTGTCTGCTGTATTTTTGTCTTGGGACAGAGGTCGGAGAAAGGCGGGCTGAGAACTGTCTGTTTGCACAATTCCACCGCAAACACTTTTGTCCATATGCTGTAGACAGAACTGAGGGCAAAAGTGAAGGCAGAGACCCGCGAGAGACGGAGAACGTTGAACGTATGTGAAGAGGTTGCCCCTGGACACAGTGTCAACCCGCATCAGGGAAGAGGAGACACTCAACTTGCCCCTTGTGAACACACACACACATTCACATTCACACACACACACACACACACACACACACACACACACTCAAAGACGAGCAGAACACACATATTTGAAGACCTATCGCAGCGAGGCCAGCTCATAAAATGGAGATATAGTGAGAAAAGAGAAGAGAGAATAAAGGCCTTTTCTGAAATGACACTTCTTAGAATCTCTGGCCCCCTCCTCTCTCTCTCTCTCTCTCTCTCT
>CAEMYA010000018.1:9136750-9149777 GCA_903131615.1 Diplodus sargus | reverse complement strand
TTCATCAGCGCACGCGTATATACGTTCGTGCCCACAGAGCGCAGGGGGAGTAGTGCGAGCCGGCTCATTGGTTTGACACACTTAGCGAGTGTGTGTGCATTAAGACTGATAAAGCAGGAGCGCTGGAGCATCCTAGATGGCCTCGCTGCAGTCATGAAAAAAAAAAAGAGAACCTTGCTACATTAGCCCTTTGTGAGTGCGCGTACTCACTCTTCACAGTGAGGACCATGCTCTTGCTGATGTCGGAGCCCACTCCGTTGGAGGCCTGACAGAGGTAGAATCCTCGATCCTCTTCCAGCACATGTCTGATGAGCAGAGAGCCGTTATTCATGATCTGGATACGGCCCGTCAGAGGCACAGGGTGGTACTGCTGCGGATTCCCAATACCCGCTGGACAGGAAGAGAAGCAGGAGATAATAATGAATTGTATAGTCACTGACATTTGTAATCAAATTTACTATGGGAAGTATGGACCTGTGAATATGACGATGGGCTGAGAAAAAGCAGACAGAGACGCATCACAGTACATAGATAAAAGAATGAAAGATGGGTCATGTACCTAGTGTACCTTTGGCATGCTTCCACATGACCTTAGGAGGAGGGTATCCATCGACGGAACAGTTAAGGATCCCGGCCTTCCCATAGATCCCATCCTGGTTGTTGGGTTGCACTACAAACCGAGGAGGCACTGGAGGAAGAGAAGAGGAAGGAAACAGAATATAAAGATAAAAACGTAACTGTTGGTTCTTTCCTAAAATGGAAACATATGTCATGTTGCCTTCATGGTCAGTGCACTGAATTTCAGTCAGAACATCATCAACTGTCCTGATGTTCCACTAAATCCTAACTTGTCATCAAGTTTAACGAATGTAGGATCCAGTTAATGCGACGCACTGTGTTTTCAGTGATGAAAATAACTGAATTGTCCTGCTTAAGTAAAAGCACAAAAGCATTCTGTCTCAGTCTTCACTTTTAAATTGAGACTGTTTCACAACCAGTTAAAAGTTCCTTGTAGTACGTTGAAGTGCAATACCCGATCAGTGCAGAGCTCTCTCATCCCCTCCATCCTCACCTGTAACTGTGAGCTGCCTTTCCGTGCTGACAGTGGCGGCATCGTTGCTGGCAATGCAGGTGTAGTTGCCGTTGTGTTTGAGCGACACCTTGGATATCTGGAGGGAGCTCATGAACTCCTTCGTGTCGATGGTGATGCCCGAGGAGGGCACGATCTCCTGCCCGTCCTTGCGCCACGTGATGCGTATGGGCATGTCTCCAGACGACACCACGCAGGCGATGTACATCAATTTACCGATGGAAGTCGGCGGAAAGTCAAATGGCTGGATCAGTGGTGGAACTGAGCGAGAGGCAGAGGAGGGGAGGATGAAAGGGTGCGCAAGAGAGGTGAAGGGAGGTAGAGAGAGGAAAAGAGAGCAAGTAGAAGAGCAGTAGAAAGTGTTTGAGGGGAAAACAGTGAAATGAGATAAAGGAAGATGAGCAGAAGAGATGGAGCAGGCAGATCAAGTCGAGGAAACGAAAAGGAGAGCGGGGGAGAGAAAAAAAGCAAGGACAGGCAACAGGGGGAAACAAAGGGTAGATAGAGAGAAGGCAGAGCAAGGCAAAGAGGGAATGGAAATAAAGAAAAAAAAAAGATGAATGGAAACAGTTAAAGGGGTTGTTTAAATGAGCGGGGTGAGTAAGAGGTGAAGACAGAGATTTGAGGCAGATATGAATAAGTGAAGAAGAGAGAATAGAAGGGAAGTCAGATGTGAAGATGCAGGGAGAATAACGGGAGACACACAGATTTGATGTTTCGGGGGCATCGAGAGGACATGGGGTGGGAGAGTCGGCGATGTGGAGGGAGAAGAGACACAGAGGAGAGAGACACACAGACAGAATCTGTTATTTTCACCTGAAGGGCTGATTGGTAAACTCTCTGTTTTTGAGTTTGTCATCTAAGCCTGGACCCTCAAAGCCTCCACATCCCCGCAGCATGGCCTACTAGCCCACTACCCACTCTGCAGCCACCTGTGCCCCCAACCAACCCCTCCACTCCACCCCACCCAAGCCTGCCCTGCTAAAGCCAGCCCATAATAGCTGCTCTAATTAGAGCCCCATCCGCAGGGGGAAGAACGGTGTTGCTATGGAGAGCGGCGGAGGTGATGGCGGTGGTTTGGAGTAGGGGAGGAGGGGAGGGTGGAGGTGGTGGTGGTGCTGGCGGTGGGGTGGAGGGGGTGGTTACAGCTGAGACATCTGGGGGATTTAATCTGGGCCTCGTTAAAATTCATCTAATTAAATCAGAGACATGACGAGCACACATTCATACAAGCACATACCTACACCCACACGCAGCATACACACACACACGTGCGCGCAAACAGTATGAAGACCACCGCGAATTTCACACATCTGCTAATGTCAAGTCGAAACACACGCAACCCACACCCGCCAACTCGACAACTTCCCCAAAACAAACATGTCATGCTATCGCCGCGGAGAGCAGAGCGAAATAACATACAACGTGACAGGCAGAATATATACACCACACACACACACACACACACACACACAAATCTTATACAATAGCACTCCTGCTCTATGTAATTGCTGAGTGGTTGAGAGAGCGCACTAGGCCACTCCGCCCCTTAATCAGGGGTTATTAGAGGCAACGCACACAGCTTTCTTCTTTCCTCTGCCTCTGTTTCACTCACATCCTCCTGCTACAAACCATTCTTACTCACGCTACATCCCTCTAACAATCACCCCGTTTTACATTCATAATTTTTTTTTTTTACAAGTAAACCCAGTAAAACAAAGCTAGACCCATTTAAAACACATATTAGTTTACTTTTACTATATTCACCTCTTTGGACAAACTTCCCAAAAGTATGTACTGTAAGTCCATATCAATTATGCAAAACACCAAATAAGAATATGTAGGCTATTGTGCTATGCTTTTTTTAGACCTCCACGGCGCTGTGGAGAAAGGTCTGGCTGCATCCATTTTAATTCTAGTATAAGGGGGAAAAAAGATCTGGCTTATTTGTATTTCTTTAAACCTTCACCTTGTCTCGGGTGGGACGTAGCCCAGGGTGCAGTGCAGTGTCGCAGGTTGGGGTTAAGAAAACATAATTGTTTGGCTTAAACTATCTATTTTGGTCACCACAAACCTGGCTTGAGAAAGCCCAATGTCCCATTGCAAATATCTGTTTCTTCTCATCAAAATTATGGTTGGAAATTGTCCCGTGGTCTCCTTAACACCCAGTGGTGAGGCGTTTACAAATGCTGAGGCGTCATGATCCCTATTCAGAAATCACACTTACAAATGCCGAAACACAAGCTTAAACGGCAGTCATCGGTACAGCAACCTGTAACATGTAACTCCACCACCACCCCCTCAATTTTCCCAATATGCAAGTCAGGTAATAAGCATATAATGTAATGTGAACTTGATATAACACGTTTTGTACAAATGTCAATATGATACATGGCCTATGACCCGTACGTATGGATGTATCTGTGGTTTGCAGAAACTTTAACTGCTAAGTTTTCATCCTGACAACTGGGCTGCTAGCTATAAGCACGTGCCTATGAAACTTTTCCACTGTTCTTTCAAAATAACCCTGTGACTGACCTTTGACAGTGACGTAGACGGTCTGTGTGATGAACAGTTGTGGTTGGATGAGCACGCTGCAGACGTAGGCGCCCTCGTCCATCCCCTTTTGGACATCGCTGAGCTTCAGGGTCCCGTTCTCATACACCACCTGAGCAGATGCGAGCAGTGTTACATTCAGAGATGGTATCTATGGCATGTTTGGTCTTTTTTATTTTTTATACAGAGCTGTGAATTTGAATGAGCAAACATTAAGACAAGGCTGACACTGATGCATAAAGAAGTCCCACTGATTTGCTTTGTGTATTATTTTTATTCTAAAATCTGTTTTTTGCTGTACTGATAAATAAAAAACAGAAGAGTGTAATGCTGTATTCAGCAAATAAAGGCTCACAGGGAATGTAGAATTCAGTGATTGTAACCGCCTTTTATCCGACAATGAAACTCTTTTTCTCTGTCAAATGTGCACTTGAGCTTACATTATATAGACATGACAGCATAAATGTCACATCACCGATTTTATATGCATTTTCATCACTTGAAAGGGCACCTTTTTTTCAATTGTGATTCATAGAGAAAGCCCTAATATTGTTCCCAAATTGATTCAAAGGTCTTTGAGGAAACTGGCTAACACAAAACAATCAATATTCCAAAGCGATCTCCACCTGGCGATGGTTGTCAGGCAGCAGAAGCCCCTCCTTGTACCAGTTGATTGAGTAATAAGGATATCCGATGACACGGCAGTTTATGAATGTGTTTCTTCCAGCCACCGCGGTGATGTTCTTCATCGGACGAATCCTTGGAGGACCTGGTGGACGGACGGAGAAGAGACGGAAAGGAAGAAGAAGAGAGAGGAAGAAAAGGAGAAGATCATTAGTTGATGGTGTCAGAAGCAGGTCGTGGAATTTTTAGGAATAAAGGGGAGGGGTGATAGGGAAGGGAGTTGGGGAGAAGGGAAGGGACAGAAGAGGAAAAAAAGGACGTAGGGTGTAGAAAGAGAGAAAGGTAAGAATGTCTTGCCTTACTGTCAAAAAGCAGCTTCAACTATGGAGTTTTTCTGGTGGAGCACCTGCAAAACTCCTGCACAATATCTGACCATTACTGCCCAGGTGCACCCGTTTTTAAGTCTAGAGAGATACAGTTACTCAGCTGTTTACTGAGCTACCTTTATGAAATGCGAGCTAAAAATAAGCCATGTCCAAAGCCTTTAAAAGTCAGTGAGGGAGGACAAAAAAGCGGATGAAAATCTTATGGATCGAGCCCGTTTTCTCTGATAGTTCCTGTAATGAACACAAGCCAAACGCGAAACGTTCAAACGAGAATGCCAGACTCCAGAGCAGCAGCAGTAGTTTTATTGTTTACAGGTCAGATTGGATTAGTGACGGCAATTCCATTTAATGTTACTGACATTTAAACAAACCAGCATTGAATGTTACCGACATAAGTAGTCTAAAAAGAGCGAGTGACAGAGCGAGGGGAAGTGAGTGGGTGAAACAGATGAGAAAATCTAGACACTTTATTTAGTGTTTTCAGCTTTCTGGAAGTCAGCGCATCGGTGGGCCTGATAATAACACGGCATCACACTGTATTTTGATGTATTTATTTTCATTTCTGCTGTTCAGCTCCTGTCCAGTGTTTTATGATAGATGCATCCTTCACCTGCCACATCTGTGTTGGATGCTGCCGAGCTCTGACCCTCCGATGCAGAACTTATCAGCTTTAAATCAGCGCTTTTATACTTTTTCGTTTCCTTTTCCATAACTTCAGGGTCTTGTGCATGTAAAAGATCTTGAAAGTTAAAAAGGTCAAAGTCTTCACCAATGGAAGCTCCTCTTGCCCACAGAAAACACAGCTCCTTAAACGCCTCACCGGTAGACCCGCTTTTAATTCTGTGACTTTGTGACAACATAAGTGCTAGCAATAGCAGCTAGTTTAGTGTGTAAGAATGGATTTAGCAGAGCTGATCTGTTGATGTTAGCGGTGCTGGCTCAGGCGTTTGTGAGCTGACCAATCGGAGGAGACTGGGTAACCAGGAGGGGGCCAGGAGGCCTTATAGAGACAGGAGCTAAAACAGAGAGAGATTGGGAATACAGTACTGCAGCACTGGACAGTTTGATATAACTGATGTATTTTTGAGCATTGAAGCATGTAAACCTATTTTAGTGGGAACCCAAAATAAATTTACAAACCTGAAAATGATCATATATGTCACCTTTCACAACCTAATCATGGATTTTCTATTTATGTTTAATCCAATTTTATTCACTGTGGGGCATGGACAAAGTGCATTTTCCACGGTTGCATACTGGAACAAACACATCATTCTCCTTGTGCTTTAACAGATGAACATGTCATCTGAGCTGGGGTGACTATTAAGGACATGCTAAATGGGCTACAGTGTGTTGTGTATGAGTAACTTGAACAAAATGAATGTGAATGTGAAAAATATAACAAAAATGAAGCTTGACTGTCTCAATATGTTTCTTATGTGTCATTGCCAAAAGACAGAGTCTGAAGGCCGTGGGCAGGCCGGCAGACTGACAGTCAGACGGACACAAAATGTGTTTAGCACCACTGGAAGACACTGGGAGCTATCGCTCAATCATCCGTCACTTCTTCGCTGACCTTCTCACCATTGCTCGTCTTGTGTCTCGTGTTTTTGTCTCTCCTTCCAACCCTCCTACCCCCACTTCTCTCTCCCTCTTTCGCTCTCCTCCCTTTCTCAGCGTGTGCTGGGCTTTGAAGTTCTGACGAGTGAAAGATGTATTATTCAGTAGCACCGTCGCACAGACACACACACACACACACACACACACACATACATACAGTAGACACGTGCATGTGTGGTCAACTACGTCTGTGTGGCTCAGGATCCTTGCTGTTGGCCCCTTGCTGAATGGGATAAGTTGACTGTATCACATTTCAGTGGGTGAATAAGCATACGAGTGTGTTACTGCTTCTTTTCATATGCGTGTGTGTGTGTGTGTTGGCTGTATATGTGTCAGTTTGTGCTGAATGTAGGGCTGAAGCTCTCTGGCAATGGGGCTCATTCTCACTCCAATGATCATCCTGGCATGTCTGCTTAGAGCAGACTCACATGTCACAACTACACATCTCACCAAAGGACAGACAGAGAGAGAGAGAGAGAGAGAGAGAGAGAGAGAGAGAGAGAGAGAGAGAGAGAGAGAGAGAGAGAGAGAGAGAGAAAGGGAGAGCCCTGTCCATCGGTGTCACTCTTCATCCTTGTCGTCTCTGACAGTGACATCACCAGTCCTGTCACCAGAGTTCATCATCACTCCCCCAACAGATACTAGCACTCCTCTCATTGTCAATCCTGGTCTCTCATTTCATCTATTCTGTCTCTTCCCTCCATCTCATGCCATCTGTTTCTTTCCCTTCTAAAAGTTTCGCCATCCATTTGTCTCACTTCTTATCCTTTAGCCACTTCTGTCCATATGTTTTGCTACAATCTCTTCATCGTAACATTTCGCCTGGCCGTCAACATGTCTGTGTGTTTGCATGTGAGTGCACATACAGGTAGGTGGATGACTGGGTGTATTTATTTTCTTCACATGCTCATGTGTACGCGCTTTCACACAAGTGAGACGACAGGACAGTCAGACCGCGAGAAGAGAAAGACAGAATGAGACAGACGATGTACACTCTGTGGGCTTCTGGATGAACAAAATAGCTGCAAGAGCTGTAGATAATTAACATATAGGTGTAAAAATAGTCAGACAGAATAAAAAAGAAAAAGTAGAAAAAGTAGATCTATATGTCGTTCATGAGAGAGCAGAACAAACAAACAGAGATAGAGGTAGAGATATAGAAGGGTACAGGATAGGATATGGGTCAGGGAAGGGGGAGGGGTCAGGCTATGAGAAGCCTCTGTATGACTGATATTGAAAAGTAGACAGGCACCTCTTACGTTTATGCGCGCTTGGTACTCGGCGCTACCGGCCGAGTTTCGTGCGGCGCACCGATACACTCCTCCATCGCGAATCTGCGGGTTGCTGACGTTGACGTGGCTCACAGTGCTGCCATCCGAGAGCGTGTACTGGCTGGCTCGAACACGAGACAGGTCCCGCGCCACAGGCTCATCGTCCAGGGTCCAGGTGATGGTGGGAGGAGGCGCTCCTTTGGCGGCGCACATCAGGGAGAACGGTTCACCCGGGACCACCACCCTCTCGCTGAAGGAGGCAACAATTCTGGGTGTGCCATCTGAGGAACAATCACATCACGAGAGATGTAAAGTGTGATTTTAGAAACGTTAGTAAGAGAAACAACGGATTCAAAACAGCATTGTGGTGGGAGATGGATTGAAATGATACAAGAGACTGAATCACTGAACTCTGCAAAGTGGAAGCATAAGAACACATTTTTGTTCACTACACCTTACCATTCCTGGACAAAAGACTTTTTTGAAAGGTTATAGTCATATATCTATTATATTATATGTATTTTCCCAAACAGTCAGAAGACCTGTAAGTGTTTTGTCATTGATCTATATGAGTATGAGCCCACTGAAATATTTGGCAGATTACATATAAATGCTTCCACATGTAAATTACTGAAAATGGATCCTTAGCACATGTTTACCTGGCAAAAAATTGCAGCTAGTGGCCTAAATATCCCAGCTTAAAAGTAACTGGAGCATTAGACGCATGATAGTTATCTATTTCTTTATTTACTCTAACTTTGTGCATATAATTTGGTCCAAAATGATTACTTAGTCAGCGTGTAACTAGCTCATTAGAGAGGTGATGGAAGACAAAGTCGGTATCCTGCCAGTGCAATCACTCGTTGGCTGTTGTAGGCTCCAGTGCGTCCACGCAACTCCTCACTTCGCGGTCGCAGTTACTGATTATCGGAATTTATCTTGAAACCATGGATGTTTGATTGCTAATATTTGTACATGTTGTATAAGTGCCTGTACTCAAATGAATTAAAAATCAATGCTCGATCAATCTTGATGACATTTTCAATGCATTTGTTTTTTGTCAATCAGTTTTCCATTGCCCCATTCACTTCCTCTCCAGGATATTTTGTGGAAATTCAGACAAACTGCAAACATATATGCCACTAACAGGTCCCCAGCTTTCTCCGTGGATGTAAATATGTAAATATGTAATGCAACGCCAACATGGTAACACCTGTCTGCTCTCACCTTCCAGCAGTATGATGGAGAAGTCCTGGGCGGTCTGGCCCTTGCGCGTGGCAAAGCACTGGTAGGCTCCGGAGTGTCTCTTCTGCGCAGCGGAAATGAACAATGTCTCATTGTGAGCCCCCTGGATGGAAAAGTGCTGATCAGGCAGGACGGGTTCTGTGTTACGATACCAGGACACAATAAAGTGGGGGGAACCCTGGACGGCACAGGACAAGATGACTGTGCTGCTGATCCCCGTTTTCAGGTTCTTGGGAGACAAGGTGACCCGCAGTGGCTCTGGAGGTGGAAGAAGGACCAGGGAGAGACGAGTTAAAAAAGGAAGAGAGGAAGAAGCAAATGCTTTTTGAAATGTTAGTCAGTCAGAAACGACTACCTAAATATTGAAGCTACAGTATCGGTGTGATTCCAGGCTTGTCTCATGTCTTGCATTGCTGAACAAAAGCAATTTGTACGGAGCTACGCCCTGCTGGCAAGGCAACACAAATCATATTTTGGTGTAGTGTGATAGTGTATTTGTTGTTTGTGTTTCAAGATTTCTGCCACTGTTATTGCGTGTGTGTGTATGTGTGTGTGTGTGTGTGTGTAACTGTGCGCGCTAAGCAGCAAGGAAAACTGAGACAGAAAGACAGAAAGGGGAGAAAATGTCAGTGAGCAATAAAGCAGCTGGTGTTAAGTGCTGGAGGCTGCTGAATGTGAGTGAGCATGTGTGTGAGGGAGCGACAGTGCATGTGTAAGACTTTCTTCACGGGCAATAAGTGCATGTACTGTAAGTGTGTATCCAAATATGTGTGTGTGTGTGTTTGTGTGTACCACCGTCCATGCCCTGTCATAGGAGGTTTGTGGGTTGTGCAGTGATGTGCCCTGTGGCCAGTCTGCCCAGCGTCCACTAACTTCACCTTTTCCCCGACCACACTCCCTCTCCTCCACCTCCTCCCCCGTTTTCTCCACAAGTGTGGCTTCTCCTCTAGCTGCACCACCTCCTCGCATGTTTTTCATTCATACGGACGGCATTATGAAATTCTCTCTGCCTTCCCTCCCTCTTACACGTCCTGGGTAAACAGAGCGACAGGCCTGCTGTTCTGCTCCGTCACCGTTGCGAAGCCTCGCTGAGGTTTGAGAGCACAGCGGGGGGGAACGAGCCGTCCTTGGAGATCAAGCTCATGCCTGCTCGGCCCAGACGAGGGTGGGTTGGGGGGGGGGCACGTATGAGGCACGGGGCCAGGGCAAAGCCAGCAGAGCTTAAATGATGTCTCCATCGTGCCTGTCCGTGACCTGACATTACATTCATTACCTCTGTCCATCTCACTCTTTTGCTCCATCTGTAGTTGTCAGTGTAGAACAGTGGAGGTCAGGAGAGGTAGATAAAGTGTTGCTTTGTTGTGTGCTGAGAGGGGTGGTCACAGGTATTACATAGAGGTATTTTATGACTGTGCTATACACTCTTCAGATCTTTACCCACCTATGACGTTCAGGTGACCTGTCACCTCTTTGGAGCCGAAGCTGTTGGTGACCTCACAGATGTAGTTGCCGCTGTCCTCGAGCCTCAAGTCAGAAACGGTGAGGCCGGTGATGCGCCGCGTCCAGCGGGAGTCTGCGGGTAATGGCCGACCATCCTTCAGCCAACGGATGGTTGGGTTTGGGTATCCAGATGCAATGCAGGGTAGCTCCACACTGTGCCCGACCTGCACCTCACCGGACTGGAAACTGTCCAGCACTGACGGGGTGGACTCCGTAGGGTCTGTAGGGGTAGCACGTCACAGAAATTACACATGTATTTGGAATCAATAGTCCTTTAAATCATTTTCGGATTCTTCACTCATTGGCTGTTGTCGGCTCCAGTGCGGGCATATAATCGCCTAACTGCACGGTTTGAGGAAAAACCCTTCGAGAGGATCGATACCACTGTTGTGTCTGTATAGAAAACATATGAAGCTACTGCTAGCAGATGGTTAGCTTAGCACACAGACAGCATAAAAGGCTAGTAACAAAGAGGATTAAATTAGCCTAACAGCATCTTTTAAACCAACATGTTCAATCTGTATTTTTGTTTAATTCATACCAAAAAAATGAAAATGACAGGTTTTTTTTGACGCGCAATATTTAGGCCATGTGTAGTAACTTCCTGTCTTCTCTGGTTATCTGGTAATATCACAGTGATAAAAAGAGGAAGTGACTGACCCTGGCAAACAAACAGCTCAGCACATAATCTTCCCATAGCATGTTGTTCTTACACTTTTAGGACAAATTAAACAAACGTGAACCAACATATTAATTGATACGTTTTAGAGGTGCTGGTAGGTGGTTTCCCCTCCGGTTGGATAACCCCAGTTATTATTCTGAGTCAAGCTAACCACGAAGCTAACGATCTTCTCATCTAACTCTCAAGCGAGCAAGAAAGGAAATAAATATTTTTCAGTTGTTGAACAATTACTTTAACATGCGAGTACAGTAGAACATAGAAATGGTAACTCATTGCCTACCCATAACAGAGAGCCTGGCTCCATTGCTCTGGCGAGTTTCTCCGCTGTACTTGTGCTTTGTGATGCAGCGGTAGGTGGACAGAGCATCTTCCTTCTGCACTTCTGAGATATACAGTGCGCCAAATGAGGTCAGGAAGAAACGGTTACCTGGGGAGGACAGCAGAGAGAGACAAGGGTCTGTCAGCCTTTTGGGTTGCAAATAAGCCATCATAACAAAGACGTTTCATTTGACTGTAAAGCATTGCTTTCATGCGGATGTATTTGCTTCAGGACGAGATCTTTTTCAAGTCAGAATCAAGATTAATCCATTGCATTGTGGGTGATGTAGGCACCAGGTTTGAGAACCAGTCCACTGGTCTAGCATGCTTTCTTATAAACCCAGACATGTCATTGTTTATTATTCCATTCCTTTTCAAAACCTGGTGCCTAGATCACCCACAATGCAATTTAGCCACAGAGACATCACTAGAGGGAATTTATCAGACTTTATGCAGCCTCCTCTTAAGCCACAAAAGATTTATACTACCTTTTCTTAGCCTGACCGTGACCTGTAAACATACTCATACTGTAAAATAATTGGAGCTACCCTTTAAAACGTCCACAATTTTCAGTCAACACAAATGCACAGTTCTACATAAAAGAGAAGATGCTTGCATGTCTTTTCAAGTCGAAATGACTATTTTGAATGCTGTGAGAAACATTTATAACCCCTTTATTTCATCAAGATCTTCTATCTTCACTGTATTCATTATTCTACAATGAAAGAAAAACTGCTGTTTGGCGAGGGAAAGGTCACATGAGATATGCGCTGCTTTTGAAGTAGATGCCAACCTCTCAATCATACGACCCTCTTGGCCAACCTTGAGCACATTTTCTAGAGAAATCACTGAAAACACCGGGCTTGAACATACACGTCTTCAAAAAAGACCCGACTGCAGCACTTAGGTGAACACATGGGAGCTTTTAACACACTCGGTCCCATCCATCCAGCGAAATATACACAATAGAGAAAGACAGATTAGGGGAACGAGAGTAGAAAAGAGGAGAGTTATTGTAGGTGTTAATAATTGATGTGTCTGTGTGTGTTATGGTAACAGCAGATTAGAGTCATTTTCATTTCACATCACTGACTGCATGGTCCTCCTCTGATTTATCTTCATGTCAATAGAGACAGTGTGTTTGTGTGCGCGCGCGTGTGTGTGTGTGTGTGTGTGTGTGTGTGTGTGTGTGTGTGTGTGAGTGAGTGTGCGTGTGTGTGTGAGAGAAGAAGAAGGAGAGAAGAGAGAGAGATGAGGAGAGTGTATTTCAGTGTTTGATTCTTTCCGCTTCTCTGAATCTTTTTGTATTCTGTTCCCCCCAAAGGGTTATTTTAGACAGTGTGCACTTCAGAGTTTGTAGTATATTGCAGATTGCTTGGTTATGTGAATACCGCTGCAGTTTGTGTGTGTATGTGTTAACATGCTGGCTGTTGTTTGCTGTACATGATGTTTTAATGTCTTTTTGCAGTGTTGACAAGAGAGGACGCGAGTGAAGCACAGGTGCATTAAATGGTTGAAGACTGGAAGTATGAAGCGCACACAGATACACTCAAACACAGCCAGAAGCGACACTATAGGTCAGCGCCTCACAGCAGCTTTATACTACAACACTTCAGGTGTTCGATTTGTTGGATTTGTTGATACATTCTTTTTTTAATTTACTTTTTTATTGGTGAAATTATGTGACAGACAAGGTGACATGAGGGACAGATACATCACACCACGTGAACTACGA
>CAEMYA010000018.1:9107406-9132959 GCA_903131615.1 Diplodus sargus | reverse complement strand
CCCCCCTCCCTCCCTCCCTCCTTCCTCTCTCTCCCTGTCTTTACCCATTCCTCTCTCCCCTGCTCTCGCCAGGATCTCTCTTTTTTGTTCGCTCTCTCGCTCGCTGTTGCTAGGGCCCGTGCACTCACGTGACAACAGCTGGGTAGGGGGCGCTGCGGTGGCACACAGCGACATGTACGAGCGTTTGTTTCATGTGTGTTGTTCGGCGCGTGTGTGTGCGACAGAGTACCCTTCATTAGAGGTAAAAAGAAAAAAAAAAAAATGGGAAAAAAAAAAAGGAATCAGCCATTTAAATGATGGCGGCGGAGATCAGAGTAGAGGAGAGAAACTGCTGAATGGATCTGTAATTGATTCACAGGCCCGGGCTACAGGCCACGGAAGAGCTCAACACATCTTTCTGTGCGCCATGTCACTTTATTTTTTCACTCGGCGCCTTTCAACAAAAACACACACTGAAGACTGTAATGAGCATTATCGTCAAGGTTTGCCTTTCAGATTTCTGAGGCTAAATGGACCACGAGTTCGGCACAATGCGGACCAGCACTTGCACAAACAGACTGCACACACACGGATACATAAAAAACACACACACACACACACTTGCACGCAGAGCACTCGCAAAATCCGTCTCACGATCCACACAGTCTTACTCCCACTGTCTCACAATCCACGTTCGCAGCGTGCACTGTCGAGTATGTGTGTGTTTTTTGTGCAGAGCATCCTCACTACAGGATGCCACAGCGATGAGCAGACAGTGGAGTACACCTACACATTCCTTATTTATACTCCTCATCCTGATTCGACTTTGCATTGCTGCTTTTCTTCTCCTTTTCCTTCCTTTCCTTCCTTCAACAGTGTTTCTATTCATCCCCTCATCATTACAGTGCTAATTTTACCGGCCCTGTCTCTCTCCCGCAATTTGTCCCTCATGCTGCAGTGGCTATGGAGACTTGCGTGATTTAAGTCGTCAGTGTTTTCGACGCTCCATCATCCCTCTTGTTGCAATATTTGGGGTACAAGCTGAACCCATTCCCTGAAGCTCTAGAGACACTGACATTGGAGCGTTTTCCACCCTTCTGGCACGTCAGTGAATACTCTTCACCATACCTTTCCCCCTAGCTAAAAGATATACAGTATTTTTTTTTTGTATTACTCAATCACAGGCTCTAACTAGTGCTTTACCTTCAATAGCATCTCACATAAATCTCAGTAGTCTACCTGTGCCGTCTTTTTCTTTCTCTTTTTTGTCTGCTGATTAGTTTGACACTAGACTTTATTCTCTCTGTCTTGTTAACCTTGATAAATATGTAACATACACAATGTGACAGAAAGTATTGAGTACTTGCATTTTTCTGCTACTTGATATTTCCACTCCACGACATCTTGGAGTCACATATTGTACTTTTTACTTCAGTGCATTTATCTTATAACTTTGGCTACTACTACAATCAGATAAAAAACAAAAATCTGAAAATACTGAGGGTCTTTATCGGTCAAACCTGACATATCAATAGTTCACTTTATCTTCTAGCTTTGAAACTTAAGTCCATAAGTCTATTCATTACTAGAAGATTATTTTTAATACTTAAATACATATCAGATTAATTTTACTCAAGTACTATTTATATGGGTGTATTTCACTTTTAGCAAGTGACATTTAAACGACTTTTGGGTAATTCATACATATATCCACATGAGTAAACTACAAACAAATGTAAAGGCTAACAGGGCTTGGTCTGCGCAGGTGGGTATCACTTGTGTTTATTTGTTTTTTGTTTGTTTATTTACTTGACAGTAGTCTTTGGAAGATAGAAAGTGTCCGTTAATGGTATTCCATATATCCATAAAAAGCTCCATCTTAGCAGATATTCCTCTGTAATTTTCTGCAATTTTTTCATGGATGACTCGGTTTCACTGCTGAGAGAATGGGAGCAAAAAAACGACCTTGGTGAAATATTTTCTATGTTATAAACACTCCTAGTCCGGTGTGCTTGGGTGAAACAGGTCCATTGATAGTGTAATGTTTTATTGCTGCTTATTCCCAAAGATCGCTGAAATCTACTGAAGAACAAATGGATACACACACCTCAAACTAACTAACTCATTTCGCAGTAAACACACACAAAACTAAATGCCTATAAATGACAATATACAGCAGGAGGCTATAAGAGTGTGCAAAGGGATGTATCTATATCTGTGCTACAATGAGACTAAAGTTGGAGGATGTTCAAAATACATATTAGGGCTGAGGTTACCATTTGATCTATTGTATAATTGATAGAGTTAAACAAGATATATCTACTGTACTTAATTTAAACTTAATTGATCAACCATTTATGTAAGAGGAAACACAGTTGAGGACTTGCTAACAAGCTAGAAAAGATATATCCATGCTCTCATCGGTACATGAGAGGTGGTGCAGTCAGGATGTTCAAGGTCAGCAGCAGATCAGCACCATGGACAGCTACATTTCAAATATCAAGGAATGCTGGGTGAGGTGGCACCACGGACAGCGCTGCAGCCCAAAATAGGAAAACCTCCTCGTGCACAGTCTCTTCGTACAGGTCTCTGTGGCCCCATAACTGGCACCATTAAACTGTGTGTCTGTGTGTCTGTGCGTGTCTGAGGGTAGTGTTAGGCACAGTGGATACTATGGCAGAGCGATAAAATAGTAATGTGGCATATGGCCCAGTGCTACAGCCCAGCCTAGCAGCAGTCAGTCAACTCCCCTACCAGAGAGCATCTAACAGTGCTACCCAAGTTGGACATATATTAGTGATGGGTAAACACATGGGCGACAGACACAACATATAACGAGAGGGCAGAGGGTGTCCATCAGACGGTTTAACAAATGAGGCAGCAAACAAACTTTGCGAGCAGCAAAAATAGACGATCGGTGAGATGCATAAAGCAAGAGGGCACAGATAGTGACGGAAACGGCCAGCAGTGCAGCACAAATGTGACACCATGTTTGTCCAGGCTAGTGTTAAATTTCTCAAGGTGTGACAGCGTACTGAGTGAGTAATAAAATGGTGGCAAAAAAGAGTAAAGTAATAACGATTCATGGTAAACCTAGATCACAAAACGCGCAGTCGTTTCCACGTATTTGGCAGCTTCAACACTTCAAGATTATTTCACCACATGTAACTTTTTTGATTACTACTACGTATTTTGATGATTCCTTGTTTCTGTTGTACTGAACAGTCTTAGCACTACCTTCTTAAAAAATAATGTTACTAAAATTAAGTTTATCGGCATGAAACAATTTAGATCTTCAAATTGTTTCTTAAGACAATAGCTTTTAGGAGCCTGAAGACATGAGGACTGAAACTCAGATTTTCCTGACTGTCTTCATGCAGGCTTGCTGGTCCTATATGTCTTTCAGTCTCATACTGTCGCACTCGACACTGAATCATCTGAAAGGACACTCTGCTGCCACCATGTCTGTTCAATTGCCTTATTTCAGATCTTTTTAAAATCAATTCTAAATGTCTCTAACTATACTGTAATCTGTTTACTCTGCATTTTTATTCTTTAATTGTTGTTTATTCTTCAAAAAGTGTTTATCATCCTGTGTTTGAACTCTAAGCTAATAAAGACTGTTGATTTTTACGGTTCCCTGTTTTGTTTGAAAAGCTCTGTTTTACATCTCGACACCATTGTGTATGAGAAAGCCTCTTCGGTGGTCTTTTGAGGTACAATAAAGGTTGTGAAATTCAGCAACTACCTCAGCTGATGAGCACCATTTTACAGAGAGATACAAACAATTCTTCTTTCAAACATTGAACAGGAAGAGACGAATGTTTCGCAGAGAGAGAAAAAAAGAACAGACTCAGTCCTGGTTTCTCCTCCTCCACTCTCCTTCCCCTGGCTAATTTATTTGATAATTACCAAGGGCCCATTATGGCTGATTTCAAGGAGGCACTGGGAAGGCCTACTAAAAGCTATTTCATTTGAGCTGCTCATACTGTATCCAAGCGGCCTCCTTGTGGCATTCATATGCATGCACACACACACACACACATACATACATACATACATACATACATACACACACTATATAAAACATCCATGAGTCCATTCAGCTCCAACATGTAATTAACACCCTCACCCCACCTTCACTCACATCTAGAAATATTGAGTGTGTGTATGTATGTGTGTGTGTATGTGTGTCTCTAAAGCATGCTGTGTGAGTGCACACATTTATGTGCACCGATGCAGACATGCATGTCTGGAGTGTGTAGGGGGCCGAGGGGTGGGCAGGGGGCGAAGGATAATAACGATTGGATTCTAATAAAATGCTCTCATCCTCCTAAATCCCCGTCCTGCCCTCTCCCCCCTACCTGCCATATTAACACCCCCATTACAAGGGCAGATGAATGAAAATGAACAGAGCTGTGGTGTGATTCCCCGAGTGTCAAATCAATACCACTCCCCTCCTCCTGTCCGCCCCCTCTCCCCTCATCCCTTTCTCTGCTGCTATAATTTTCGTATTCTCCTCTCCTCTGTTGGCTCTGAAGAATTGACATGTGTTTGACAAAGGGAAATCTACACCTAGTGACAATAGGCTGTCTCCCTATCTGAGTGTCTCTCTCTCTCTCTCTCTCTCTCTCTCTCTCTCTGTAGTATGAAATGAATGACGCTTGCTCCTATCTCCTCTCTATTCACATTCAAAGTAGTCTATAATAGTTAAGTGCTACTGAGATCAAGACAGACATAGAAAGAGCCACAAGGACGGCGCATTACTGCCACTTTCTTTGACTCAACCGTAGACAAAAGCTTGTGTAAGGACTGGGAAGAGGTTATGTCAAAATAACGGGGGAAGGTTAATAAAGGACAGTTGTGTGAGTTTCACAGGCGCCGTCTCTTTTTTTTTTTCCTCTCCCGATGAGTCCAGGACACACACTGGAATCGGAATAATTGAAGAGGAAACACACACTCCGTCTATTCTTATCTCTCTACAAGTGTTTCGGTTTTTCAGCCCCAACCCTTGACCTTCTCATCCCTCCTCTCTTCCCCTTGTTTACCAGGTTCGGCGTGATGCAGTGATCTGAGGATAGGTATGCGGAGTACTAATGCACTCATTAAAAAGGCATGCTTCACCGTCAAATGCCAGCTGCCGCCCTCCCCAGCCCCGCTCGCCACCCTCACTACCACCGCCACGTCTCCTGTTTTTCTTTGTCTTTCCCTATCTCGATATCTATCTGTTTCCTTGGTTTCTCTGTTCTCTCCCTCCGTCTCTCCTCCTGCTGCCATCTCTCTCCATTTTCTCTTTCTATATCTGTTGTTAGAAGGTGGCACCCCTTACACCCACGCAGCCCTCACCCTCTCTGAACAACTCATGCTTGAGACTAGAGAGAGAGAGAGAGAGGGAGAGAGAGAGAGAGAGAGAGAGAGGAAGAAGAAAAACAAATAAAGGAAATGGAAAAATGCACTCATCCAAACCAAAAGAAATAGAACGAGGGAGAAATCTGATAATCTGTCTGTTTTTATCATCAGCCCACTCCCTGCGTGTTCATCTCCGTCTTTCCCTCTGTGATGGTTAAAGGCCTCCACCATACTAATTGGAATGGGCATAAATATTCAAGCAGCAAGATGGAGGCAGGGGTGGATGTCTGAGGAGAAAATTGATAGAATTGTGGGTAGAAAGTAGAGCTGCAATGATGGATCAATAAGTGGTCAATTATTAAATAAACTGCCAACTATGATAATCGATTGATAGGTTTGAGTAATCTTTGATATAAGGAGTAACAATTCTCTAATTCCAGGTTATGAAATGTGGTTATTAACAGTAATTATCATTAACTGGCTTCTTTCTCTACTTTTCTGACACTATATAGACCACAGAACAGATCAATTAATCGAGATAATAATCAACAGGTTAATCAACAATAAAAATAGCATTTAGTCAAAGCCCTACGTTTGCTTAAGGTCATAGTTTGCAGGTAGTTGTAGAACTTGCAGGTAGCATTTTCTGACATTTTAGAGACCAACAACTAATCAGCTAATCAATAACAAATAATCATCAATTGCATTAAAAAGAGACACAAAGCTGCTGTCCTCAGACACGTTTGCACATTCTTCTTTCCTGTTTTTCAGTCTGATTGTGCACAAAAACACAAAAAGAAAATGGCTCTGACTACATTTATCTGCAATTCCATTTGTTCTCTGACGATGACACACACATGCACACAAACACAAACTCCAGACTTGTCAACATGCGCTGCATTGTGTCGCTTCTGTCTTTAATTATTTAGCCTCATAGATAATAGATAGAGACATGCTCGCCAGTCATGAGAAGGCTAACGGGACATATCCAATGCATTATAAACACCACAATGCACACACACACACAGAATGAGGTCTACTAAAGCGTGACCTTATTTCTTCTGTGGAAAACACAAAAACAATGGAGTGTGAGCAGTCTAATTTCACACAAAGGTCGGTTTGGTGTGATTGTCATCCATTATGAAGAGGAAGACACGGCCGACGGGGGAAAACACTGATCAGGGGTCCTCTGAAAGCACCGCGATGACTCTCTGTTTGGCTGTTGAACCTTATTCCGCCGTCTACTTGTGGCAAGTTAAAGATACTGTGTAAACAAAGGTATCTGCGCACACACACAATGCCGCTGCTGAGAGAGGGAGAGAGCGCCGGCACACGTGTGATAAACTCTCACACAAATCAATAAAGCCTTGCCCTTTGTAAAGCTATGTTGTCCCCAGTGGGAGTACTACAGTGCCACAGCGTGTAAGCAGCACCACAGTGACACATACTGAATCTCAGGGAGCAGGAGGTCACCGGGGAGCAGGGCCCGTGTGCGGCTGAGTGCACCTTGCATGGCAGGCGGATGTGAGGAGCGAGGGAAGGAGGGTGGTGGTGGTGGCGGTGGAGGGGGAGGCCTGCGATTCTCCTACGCATTCCTTCCCTGGCTCCCCTCGTTCGCCTGCGCCACCGTGATGATGCACCCTCACCACTGTTGCTGGGCATCTTGGCGACAGAGACCCAAAAGAGGATGAAGAGGAGGAGGAGTCAGAGAAATGAGGGATGATGGGAAGCAAAAGAGCTGCAGAGACAGATGTTGCAGATTGGAGTGGAGTAGTGGTGACATGCTAAAAGCGGGTCCCCCAGACGTCGTGGGGAGGCCTGAGGGGCCAGGAGTGCCCGAGGTACGTGGGCAGTGGGGGGGGGGGAACCACAGCAGAGCAGCAGCTCTCCCTGCCTCCCTGCCTGGCTGTCTCTCTGTCTCTTCTGCCTCACTGCCCCCCTACACTCTGTCCCACTTTAGCCCAATGTCACTGCCAGACCAAGGGGGAAGGGAATAAAAAAAAAACAGAGAGAGAGAAAGAGAGAGCAAAAAAGGAGGATGGCAAAGAGGAACTTGGAGGAGGAAAGACAGATTGAGGACTGGAAGAAAAAGATCCCAGGGAGGATGATGATGATGATGAGGACACTGATGCCGGAGGAGACTATGGGGAGTCCAGCTAAGGTGCCATTTCATGCTTTCATGTATCCAGATTTTTCTCTCCCTTCCTCTCTCACAATGCCTTGTCTGGGAATTCTTTTGTCTCCTTGTCACACAAAACACACCGCACTCAGCATATGTAGAGTTACACAAGCAGTCAAGCACAAAGTCCCCGCTGCACATACATGCATGTGCACACACACGCTTACACACACACACGCACACACACACACAGTGGCTAGTCAGGCGTGCTTTGTGGTCTTGTCAGCTGATCCAGCGTCCCATGGCATGGTGATGTGTGATACTTGGAGATAAGCGTGCTTACCAGGACAGCAGTACAACAATCCAAACGGTTCAATAAACACAGTGTTTCTTTCCCTTTGCTGGGCTCTGATACTGTTGAAATTCATTAACTGTCCTACATTCCACTTACCATT
This sequence comes from Diplodus sargus, assembly GCA_903131615.1. Classification (NCBI taxonomy): domain Eukaryota; kingdom Metazoa; phylum Chordata; class Actinopteri; order Spariformes; family Sparidae; genus Diplodus; species Diplodus sargus. The sequence goes on along the minus strand of CAEMYA010000018.1, from coordinate 9,125,057 downwards.
ACAGATAGCTGCCGCCCCACGGACACATGCAATCTAGCCCTGGACTCTATAGCAGGAAGTCATTTTAAAGACAGTAAATGTAAGGCTGAAATCAGTGGCAGAAAATAAACTCAAGTCACTCGATTATCAGCGTAACACTGTTTGATTCATGATGGACAGTTTAAAAAAAAACTGAAGCAGCACAACCAGAGAATGGCGCCTGCATTACCCACAATGCAACGGAGTGGAGATGAGGAGTGGAACACAGAGATCTGCACGCTCATGTCTCTCTAATCCTAAACTGGTCATGTTCAGCCCCAACTGACGCCGACTCAAGTGATATCACACGAGGCCGTGGTAAGAGACCTGTAAATAGACTTTTATGTGTCAAATCCCTTTTGGGGGATAGAAAAAGGTATCTCACTGTTATTGTTAGTCGGGTCAATAATTCATGACAGGCACCGTAGAATCAAGTGAGATCTGTTGTAGCACTGCTTTTGGCCTTCTTCAGTTTACCCACAAGTAGGAGAGAGATGGGATAAGAGTCAGAGAGCGTATCTGGAAGCACCTGATCCCATTTTCAGACTAGATTTATGAATCAATGTACTGTAGTTTTATCATCTTTGACATGACTGACAAAAGTTGAACAAGTTAAATGTATCTATCCGACAACTTTACTTGACTCAAATGGCTTATTGTATACTGTAAGGCTAGGTAGAATTAGTCCACTGTAGATTAGATTATAAGGAAGTGTGATTACCATTATTGTGTTGTATAAACAAACCCCTGAAGGCCTCTCAACCAGCTTAAGCAGTTTTACAGACACATTACACCAGCCACACAAATGCAGCTATTCTACTCTTTACAAAACAAAACTATCCCAAACATCTGGATTTCTTCAACTTTTGAATAACGTTCATCTGGTTTTACTACATCCAAACCTCAAAAGCCTCGCTGACAACAGCAAAGTCAAGTTCTTGTAAGAATTATACTCATTACTTGACGCCACAACCATCAACATCTAACTGATTCTGCGATTATTGTTAACCGGGTGCTAAGTGGTCTATCACCCTCATCTATCCTTGTTTCTTTTTCAGGTTCTTAAATCTCAGTTTGGCTATTCCATCCTGTCCTACGCTCATATCATCTATACAGCAGATTAAGAGTCATGAAAAGTGCCCATAAACACAACATACATCATGCACATGAAATTGACATTGGCTTTCTTCTATTGTTTTTTTCTATTGATGATCTCTCTGGGTACACATACATATGGATCCAGTCATGTAGAACAGAGCAGGGTAGCGTGAAAGAACCATGGCAATCTGCTGGCCCCTGCCCGTGCCCCTAACTTTAATGACAGAAAGCCCTCCTCCACCTTCCCCTCTGACCACCATCCAATCCCTGCACAGTCCTCGACATCGCTTCCCTGAAGAGTGGGAGGTCTCATCAAGGGCTGGCACTGAGACATGGCAGTTTGGCTAGAGGTGGCATTTGCCAAGGTCATTTGGCATGTCTGCATGTGTGCCACCGTCTCTGCTGCACAAGAGAATTCCAACATAACATATCTGGACACAAGAACAGCGCAGAAATGGGCCATTTTTGCTTTTCAGTTTTAAAATGCAGTATGCAGAGTAGAGGCCATCTTATGAGGCTGCCTAGCTGTCTGCCTGCAGTAAGAGGAAAGGCAAGACTTGCTGCTGCTGCTGCTGCTGTTGCTGCTGCTGCTGCTGCTTGGTTTTAATGGGCCAGCAACTGAAGCTGAACCTCAAATCATCATAATGAGAGAGAATGAGATCCACATATGCAAGGGGGAGGAAGGGAAGGTAGATAAGGAAACCGGGTAAAGGGAGAGAGAAAGACAGGGGAGCCAAAGAAACAGAGGGGGGGGGGGGAGAGAAAAGGGAGAGATAGGAAAGGGGAAAGAGGGGTGAGAAATGAGAGAGATTCCTCTGCATCTCTGATTTGCTTGGGTGATATTCATCAGAGCGACAGAGCGTAGGGGAGGACGAGATGGCGATGGAGGGAGGCAGCAGCGAGGGAAGGAGGGGGAGGGCAAAAAAGGGAGAAAGAAAGCATAAGTATTTTTTGTTTCTATAAGCCATTTGTTTTTATTAGGCTCCCCTGCCTGTCCCTGTAGATGTTCCCTGCGCTCTCCGCTGGCTTGTATTTGTTTATGCTCGGTTACAGGGGCATGCCTATAGCGGTATTTACAAGCATAAAGCAAAAGTGTTGCATTCAAAATGTCTGGATTTCATTTTATTTGTGGTGGTTTGACTACAGTGAAGAAAAGGGAGGAAAGGATCAGAACGTACCCTTCAAGGATGCTGCTAGATTTACTTTATTTTAATTAAGTCTTAACTGGCCTTAAAACCAAACCTGGTTTAGTGATGTTGCGGGACCATGAGCGTCGTTCTCATTGTTAAATAACCAACATTGCTGATGAAAGAACTATCTGATGTGACTCAGACAGAATGATTGACAGACGAGGAAATGTTTTAAAGTTTTATTCATGTTTAGGTTCACGCTCTGGTTCCTTCCTCGCTCTCTGACCTATCACTCGGTGTTCACCAGAGGTTCTATCGACCAACGACCAAATTAAATGCACCTTGAATAAAATCAATAATTTCTCTGGGTTCGAACACTCTTGGAAGCATTTGGGGAATTGCAAGTACACGACTTAAACAACTTTTTTTCATCTTAAAGCAGAAATGTTACCTTTTATATCTTTAAGGTAAAACAAAAAATAATCCAATAAAAATACAGAAACCAACTATGACAAGTATTATATTGTAACAAAAGCCTAATACATAATTTAACTCCAAACTAATTAAAACACACGAATGAGTCACACCTTTGCAGTGGGCAACCTGATCTTTCAATATTATTTGGAGTTAATCTCGCATTTACCATTCTGCTGCCATGAACACTCACTAATGCACCAAATGTGTGTTCATCTGTGGCTAAAAGTATTTCCGACAACTGCACATTTAGTCCTATTTTCTTTGATTTGCATCTTTATTAAGAGTGAATGGGCTTGCGGCTAAGTGCTACGGACAGGCCAGTGAAGTCAGAAAGCATGTGATGGACTAAGGTGTCGCCGATTTTTTTTCTTTTAAAGAGTTTAAACTGTTGACGATGAGAAAATTGAGAACAATGCCGGTCTTATTCTTCGGTATAAAAGGAGATTGTTTAATTTAAAAAAGATGACTCCACTGCTGTTGAAATGAAGTGGTCATTTGGAATAACAACACCTCAAAATTAATAAGGCAGGTGAAGGTGATTATAATAACCACAGCCTAAAAAAGCTGTGAGGCAAAAATATTAGGCAGGAAAAATATTAAGAAACTGGGTGCAGTGCAGTGTGGGTGAGGAAGCTGGAAGAGAATGAGGGATGCAGGGAGGAGAGTGGGAGAAGAGCGAGGGAAAGGAGGGGGAGGGAGGCAGAAGAGAGGGAATGTGACAGAGTGGTGACAGAGGGAGAGAGCGGAGCGCTGTGTGTGTCAGGACTGTGTGTGTCTCTGTGCTCGTGTCCCCAGGCGCAGGCAAACATTAGCTGCATTAAGTGAGCTGACAGGTCCCTCCCCATTACCACTACTGGTGGCCCAGGGAGGAAGAAGAGAGAGAGGGGGAGAGTAAAGGGGGGGGGAGAAGTGGAAGGAAGACACTGTGGTTCTTACCAACTGTCTGTAAAAATCACAACATGTGACGTGCGTCCCCTTCTGCGCACACACACGCACATATATTATGCTGCATTTGCATAGAAACAGTGTCTGCACAAACAATGTTTGATACTGGTCACCAGCATGAAGAACAACCCTGACAGAAAGGGCCCATCACACAACAAAATTTAAACTAAATCATATAAATTACTATATGCTGACTCTTTATACATGTTGGATTCCTGATTAGTGATTATTACTAAATATGTTTAAGCAGAAAGTGAAGTCATCAGGGGAAACTGGGATCCTAGTACCATGTTGCATCTTAACATTACAATACAACACAATGGGTGTGTTCATCATCACATTTCAGAATGCAGAATATGGATTTTTTTCAGATGATACCGATAACTGATAATAACCTGCATCTCATGGCCAACAATGATAAGATAAGTAATAATGTTTAAATTCAAAAAGAAGTTCCTCTCCTGTAGTTTATGTGAAGCCGAGGGTCCGAGGTAAGATCTTTTTTGCTATAAAACTTGCCCTTTTCTCTCCTCTCTGAAGTTCATGCATTGCAAATGGCAATTGCGTTGTAGTTGGTGTTCACGTGTTTTGCCATCCTCTCCTTCTTCTTCTCCTCTTCTGCATACCATCACCTCAGAGTGTGTTGCACGTGTTAAGTCAATGGAAGCAATCTGTCTCCACTATTGCTAAGTAATACATGGTCCAGTGAAGTTTAGAGAAGAGGGGTTACAAGGTTTCACAAAAAATCTTATCAGAGCTGTAGAACACCCTTAGGTTTGTAAAAAACTACAGGAAAGGACCTTCATTTTAAATAGAAAAAAATCGTTTTTTATAAGATCGGTTATCTTATCTGCATCGCTCATGAGAAGGAGTAATTATCCGTTATCATATCAGCTGAAAAAAATGTATGCATTCCTTCTTTAGATCCCCTCTAGCTCCCCTTGCAGACCCAAAGCTGAAATGTAACGGTGGAACACGGGCCAAAAGCAAACACATATTGTGTTGTGTTGTATTGCTGGAGCCCTTGACTGCCTCACTTCCTGAAGTATCACTCTGCCTGCTGTGCTCAAATTGTGAAAAAAAAAATCATAATTAGACATTTAATTTCATTACCAGCCGATAACAGATAATACACATTTCCTCATATCAGACTTATACATACTGTGAATCAATCTAAAGTAACAAAAACTACAAATATACCACACAAACATACCAAAGTCTTAATTCTAAACTCTTGCCACAATGCTTCACACTACAAATCCCCCCAGTGTGCAGAAAAATACACTCCACACATCACACACACTGACAACATTGCTGTCTCTCATGAGAAATTGTAAGTGACTTTATTTACAGTACACATGTAAACATGTGTGTGTGTGCATACGTGGTGTATCATTCCATTTCTGCTTGAATATTGATTGTTGTCTTGTCTGGGGTTCAGGGTTAAAGACTATCTGCTGCCTCCACCCTTCAATTATTCATTCACCACACCACCACCAACCACCTCTACCCCAACACACACACTCACACACACACACACACACACACACACACACACACACACACACACACACACACACACACAAATTAGTCCATGGGAGTGTATTTCCTTCTTCCGTGTGTGGTAATAGCCTACTAATACTATGCATGCCACACTGTACTATGTAAAATGGCTGAGTTATCTTTCTACTGTCATTCTGACGACAGCGTCTCCCCGTTCATGTTGCTTCCTGACAGCACACACACACAGACAGAGCACAAACACACTGTCCATTACAGGAGTTTAACTTAACGGAGTGGCAGGAGGTCGACCCCTGCTCTCTGCGAAAGCAGCACTCTGTGGGGGGCTCGGAGTTAACATCACACTGCGCTGAGGCCAACTCCTCTGACCTGAACAAGCGCACCGGAGACAATAATGAGATGAAGGAGGAGGAGAGAAAGAGCGGAAGACGGAGGGAGGAGCGGGGGAAGGGGTGAGAAGGGAGTGCAAGGAGGACGGAGATGAAGGATTGAGAAAGTAGCGCAAGAGAGTTCAATGGTTGCAGAGACTGTGTGTGGGAGAGAAGAAGAAGCAAAGCGGTGAAAGACAAGCGAAGGCAAGAGAGGTTGGTGACCTCTGGCTATGGAGCTTGTCGCTATAGTGCAGGCAGGAGGGGAGTGAGGGGAGGAGGGTGAGGCGGGGAGGGCTTGTTTGTTAGTGAAGATGGGTTTTTTTTTGCACAAAACGCAACGTCACCAGCGTGATGCAGTCCACGAGCGTGTGAGTATGCGTGTGTGACTGCGCGTGTGTTTGCGCGTAATCTCCCCGGGCAAATCCCTCTTTAGCCAAAGCAGGGAAGAATAGAGAAGAAAAGGAAAAGCCATCTTTATCCAAATCCAATTGCAGCTGGAAGCAGAGAGTGGAGTGAGGGAGGTGGAGGAGGAGAAAAGAGGAGGAGGAGAAGACGTTGTAATTTGTCTGAGGGATTACAAGGAGTGCTGGCAGAACATGACTGCTGACTGCGCGTGTGTGTGTGTGTGTGTGCGTGAGCGTGCGTGCGTGCGTTTGTGTGTGCGTGCCATGGCCTAACCCTGTGAATTCAGAGCATAACAACATCAGAGACAGTATTTTTGTAACAGAAGTAGAGCAGAAAATAAAGAATATTTCTGTACAGCGCCGCTCACTCCAGGTAAACATCAAACCCTCCGTGTGACTCAATTCATAATAGCAGCCAGGAGGTTGACTCAGAGGGCAGAAGACTAGCCCTCTGTTTAGCCCAAAGTCATTATTACTTACGATTGTCTCTCATAATAGATCAGAGTTCCTTCGGCTCCACTTCCATGACATTAGCGGTGCCATAAAAACACAATTACACAGTCATATCACAACTAAAGCAAACTAGACACATGACCCACAAATCTCTGCCGAGGGTTAAGTCATGTGCTGCTACAAGGCAAGACACACGGCAGCAATGTGGCAGCAATGTGGCAGCCGTCATCTCTCTTAATATCAAGCGAGCGCTTTGAACCCAGCCACTGTGTGGAAAAAAATATACACTTGACAAGCACAAGATTGTGTTTCTGAAAGCTGCTTACATTCTGAGTTTAGTTAAGTAAGTAAATTAATTAATTGTCAAACGCTGAATCTATAAGTGAACCTTTAATCTGTTTAACTCTTTTTTTTTAAGTAGCAAAGAAAAATGACCAAAACATTAAAGTAGTGGTTAGTCTAAAAAAAAGAAAAGAAAAAAAGAAAAAAATGTTAAGTAAGCTGAATGGTAAAGTCTAACATTTACTTTAGACCTACATAGCACTGAAAGGATTCCTCGAGAAACTCTATTACTAAAAAGCATTGAGGCAAATGATTTGCTGTTGATACACTGCAGGATGAACTTGAGCTAAAGCTCGGATCACAAAATAAAGGAGAAAGAGAGAAGACAATAGCGAGGGGCAAAAGGAAGAGACAGCACAGAGAAAAGTACAGAAAATGTGCGAGGTATGGGATCACTACAAGTTAAAACGAAATAAAAAAAACCTAAACAGTACAGCGTGTCTATTGTAAAATGGAATTAGGTTACCAAAAAGCACTTTGTCAAAGCTGCAGCGCCTCAACAGAATCATCCAGTCTGTGCATCCACTCCACAGCGCCTTAACGTCACAATAACATTTGGTGTAAATCGATGTGATTGCTAATTGCGATTAAGGCTAGTAAAAAACATGCATTAATTATGGCTATATGTAATGGCTCGCTAAGTTCATACATCAGTGTTGTGGCTACCTGGCTGGGTAGTATGTGTCCCTAAAGCTAGCTAAGTTTTGCTCAAGAAAATAAGAGCCCACAGAACAATAAAATGCTCCGGTCAATTTGTTAAAGCTACAGCTTCATGTTATCATCATATTTTCTCTTATTACTACAGCTCTTCAATAAAGGAAAAGTAAATTAATGAAAACGTATTTCTTATCCAATAACCACTCAAATATTTGGCGGAATAATCAGTGGAATACTCAATTGCTAAAATACTCAGTAGATTCTAAATTTACAGGCGCATGCCCACTGTGCCACCCTGCCTCGGTGGTCACTTGTGGTTGTTGGTGGGAGAATTGAACAACATGCATACAGGACATACACAACTCAGAAAGTCATTGCTTCTGCAGCTTGTTTGGCCTCCTTGATGTCAGCACTGAATTTTTGACACGTTCTTGCATCACAAGCCTGGTCCACAAATGAGCAGCTTCCCATAAAAAATTAAATTGTCGCCAGTTTTTTCACCTACAGTGTGCCTAACCCAAACCACTGCACTGCAACACTAGATCCAGACTCACTTTAAACAAACCAACCCCTGACACACACACGACAAACAGGAACAAAACCACTTGTGTCCACTCCTAAATCTTTCAGATTTAAGGAGGTGTTCGGACTGCTGACGGGTTAGGGGAGATAGAAAACGAAAAGAAACAGGATGAATGAAGGGAGGGAGCTGAAAAATGACTCTGGAGGAGAGGACTGGGCTTTAGGCCAGGGTTTTGGTGCCATGGTTTTGATGTGATGTGACTGTGTGACACACAAGAACACATATATCTGCCTGGAGCAGGGTAGGAGTTAAGGACAGTGGAGTCAGATAAGTGTCAGTGTGAAACAACATCAGTGTCTTTCTCCGTCTCACTGAGTGACAGCGATACAAGCCAGTCTGCCCCTCGCACGTATACACAAACATGCACACACACTAACACAGGTGCCCAACGGCTCTGTGCAGGAACAGCTGTTTTGCTGTGACACATAGCATACACTGCACATCACATCAGATACACAGCAGCTCCTTACCCAGAAACTCATGGACCACACTGACACACAGATAACCGACGCTTGGCTCCACCAAATGCTGACACACTCTTCTAGGCATTTTATACTGTCAGGTTACATTTAACAGATACACACTCACACACACACACATGTCTATGTACAGTATTGTCCTGCAGTATTCTGAGAGGGCATGGGAGTACAATGCGTGCGCCTACAGTACAGTAGTAGGCTGCTTTGTGACAATGAAAGCCTTTTTCACAGCAGACATTTTGACTTGGAGCAGGAAGAGTACAGGTGTTGTTAATATGCTTACTAAAGCTCTGACAGTGTGACAGTGAGCCTTCATGCATTAAAACAGGAGCCTGAAATAGAAACAGCTAAATAGAATTTAGCCATCATTAATTTTATTATTTACACCCGTGCTTTTTCCTATTTCCATGAAAATGGTCTGATGGGTTTATATGATTTAATTCACTTTTGAGTGTTTTCAGCATATCCGATTGTTGGTTAGTCGGTAAAATTGACTTTTAGTCTAGATCTGGATAAAGGGATGCATCCAGGAGTTGTTTTTTTTCCCACTATACACTGTACAGAGCGCTGTTCTAATTAACTACTTCATTTACAGGATGGAATTGCCAAAAATAAACATTCCTACATCACGTTATTTTTATGTCAACCAATTTTGTATTGATTTACCATGAAATGCATTTCAATTCACATTGCTGCTGTGATATAAATTTACATACACATTTAAGATATTATCCCGTCCGAAGATGGTTTGGATCCTGTTTCCATTTTGGAATTGATAAGCGCTACACTTTCTTCCCCTTCCCACCCTCTTGTTATTGAATTTCATGGATTTAGATTTGATTAAATGATGTCAGAGCCCATACTCTAATCCTAAACAGAAGTAAATTTTTTTACAATGGGCTTAAAAAGTCAATTTTGTTAGACAGTTGATTGTTTAGTCTCATTCCCAATTCATCAGATACAGACGCTTTGGTTTAGTGGACAGCCCGACCTATCAACCCAAAGTGTCAGTATTTGACGAGTTGGGAATGAGACTCAACAAAGAACTATCTGAACCTTTAATCAGATACCTTTTGATCCCCATAGAGGCAAAAAGTAGTTAACAGGTTACATTTGCACCAATTGAGCCTGGAATAACCGTTACAAAAGTCATTTAAGGTAGTATAATGACTGAAGTGGCGTGGGCGGCACAGGGGAAAAGCACATATCAGGGCTGGGAAGCTATTGAAGGATCACATCATTGTTGCATCACTAGCAACTCATTATGGTTGGTCTCTCTACACTGTATTGTCTCTTCAAACTGCTCACACCAAGAGTAGGACTTAGCAATAAAAAGGATGGCAGCAGGCGCTGGGCATTCAAAACCGTAAATTACCACCATAAATTAAGTTGGTGTTCTGATTTTTCTTATCTTTTGATAATTATCATGATTTTGCTCTCACTAGACTTGTTCTGCTCAGGGTAATGCTCGAGTGACAAGCTCTAGTATTTCAAAAGATACGACTGTGCTCTCTCTTACTTTGAGAGTGTGGCAGACTCACGCACATGAACACAAGAGTGCATGACAAATTCACACATGCACACAAGTGTATGCACACGTGTATTCAATGAGGCACATTATACAAATGTGTCATTGTAGCATCAAGGTGATTCCTTTATGCAGAAGCCTTCATTTCGTGCTCTCCGTTCTTTGTTTATTTTGATTCCTGCCTTTAGTCCAACAGTCCAATCATCTACTCGTATGAAAATTTAACACAATGCAGTCCCCCTTTAGACATGCAGCTGATGCTTTTACACAGAATAACTTATAGTGAGTACAACAATTGAATTAGCTCAATACAATGGAAAGCTCCTTCAGCAACACTACTGTGACCACAGAGCAATCAAAGAAGATGTTGTGGAATTTATGTACTATAAACTCAGAGACAATGCAAATGAGAGAAGTTCATATAATATGTACAGGTTTTTATTTTGTGTAATCAGTAAGAATGATCTGTCCTGATCTCTTGTCTTTCATACTTCCTCCTTTGTCTCTCCTGTTGCTCAGGTAAACCCGTGCAACTGGCTCACTATCAGCCACAGGTAGGCTCCGAAAGACTGGAAGAGATTCTGAGTGCTTTTCTATGTTTCCCCTCTGTGCCGCCTCTCCTTCATCTGATGGAGGGATGGAGGTGAGGAAAGAATGGAGAGAGGGAATAACAGAGGGGGGGGGGAAAGACAAAGAATGTAAGCCCCCACAGCAGCACTTAAAGTAAGTCTGCATTATTGATGAGGAGACAAAGCGAAACATTTATTTATCATCATGGATGTGTAGAAGACGATCCCCGCAGAGCTGAGAGAGAGAGAGAGAGAGACGGAGAGGGTCAAGAGACGGAGAGAGGCAATGTTGAAAGAGAGACGTCTAAGGAGGTTTGAGTGTGTTTTGTGTGTGGGTATACAGTAGAAGGTCAAGACTAAGATGTGTCCTGTGCATTTTCCCTGGTCAGCTGTGGGATTTCCTCAGGGCTGAAGGATCAAGACCAGGCCAGAGAATTATTTATGAGTCCTAAACAGGCTTCCATACTACACAGCGCGCTTAACCCCTCACTACACTAACTTTGATGTTCCAGGCTCAAGTGAGTCCCCCGACTCTTGTCATACACTGTCTAAAGAAATAAGAACGGATGCAGGAGGTTTTTATGGGTTAATCTATCTGTAATATTTTTCTTTTTTGTATTCAACATTTAGTCTATTCACTCTCAGATTTTGTGCAGATGAGTGCCCATCACAAGCTCCCAGAGCCCAAGGTGACAACTCGAAATTGCTTCTTTTGTCCAATCAACAATCCAAAAAGTAAAATAATTCCACTTAAAATGATATAAAATAGATAAAATTCCTATAGAGCTGTTGAGACTGAACACAAAGTGAATTTTAGAGGTTACTTGATTGTAACCAAGGGTAGTAGACAGACACTACTTCACTCCAGGCACGCAGCGCCAAATTAGGTAAAAGCATGTCTCGGTGAACTGAATATGTTTTCTAATTGTGCTTTACTGCTGATCTAAAGATCCTCGACCCCACATCAGAAGAAAAAGAAGAGACACAGGGAGGGACGCTAACAGCCATACACCAAACACACACAATGACTGAGCACATTGCTAGCTAGATACAGCTAACGTCTCTCAAGTCAGTATGATCGTTGTCTGTATTGGACAAACAAACATGGACTGCAAGAACACTCCTGTGACGAATTCGAACTACACAAGGCAGAAAGCTGACTAGGTGTTCAATTTGAGTGCATATTTAAAAGGTAATGAGTTGGCTTTTCGAAAGCAAAAGCAGGATTGGCGATTCTCCCGATATTTTGTTCACCCCACCCCTGCCTACTTATGCTCGTCCAAAGGAAAAGAACAAGACAACACAGGACAATACAGCTCGGTTGCCTAGCAAGAAAAACAATCAGCTGACTGGTATTTGAGTTATCTGTGACAGCGGGGCAGATTTGTTTGCTGTTCAAATCGAAAACTGAATCACATCATGACCCTAAAATCGAAAGTCGAATTGAATAGTGGATTTGAAGAATCAGGCTAATAAACTCAGACTATAATGATAACCGGGGAATCGTACCCTGATATGATGTTAGCATCTACACAAACAGTAGTAATATCAGGTGTCCATTAGGTAACAGAGGAACAATTGATGAATGAACAAAGTTTGTACCGCTCGTAGTTAAGACAACGCTCACATTAACAATAGTTGCTATAGTGATTTGGCTTTGTGTTAGCAGATCAAACTGTCACCTGCAGGAACACTTCACTGCATGTCAGATTAGGCAGAATGTTTGGTTTAAATAAAGCACATTGTTCGGCTGATGGATTTGCAGGGAGCTGACGTGTGAAAGTGGCTGAGCATGGACATATGAATAGTGCAATTTTATGGACATGGCCATACATTGTGTGCGTGTTTGTGTGTGTTTATGTGTAGGGGAGGCCGTTAGGGGATAAGCACTCAATAACAGCTGACACTGAGCTGCCCTCTGCTCTCGCTCACACAAAGGACTATGATTATATTACTGTTTGACTGCCCCCCCCCACCATCCCCTCATCATACCCTATACTGCCAAGCCCTCTGTGCACTCAACGGCTAAGATAATTACCACTATTGTGTGTCACACGCATACACACACTGCCATGCAAAGTGTGCCACGTGCTTGCCAGCTCCCCCATCTGTCCCTTACTCTCTCCCCCCTTTTCTTTCTCTCTCTGTTCCCTTTCTCCATTTTTTTCATCTGTTTTTGTTTCTGCACCCTTTGACATTAGTTATTTGGCAGGAAAGGGGAAATCCACTACAGAGGGGAAGAAGATTGGTGGAATAAAGGCGTGTAATTTTTTACTACTCGCATTGATTCAGTGTTGTACAGTAGGCCGTTGATCCCTTTTCAATGAAAAATCATATTGATATAGTTGTCAGGTGGTCATCCTACTCAATGGTGTGAAATTTACAATAGAGTGATGCATCAGCGGTGTGATGGACTTATTACTGAATATCAATATTCCTTCCGATACCTGATTGCTCTCCACTAATTCAATCCCCCCCCCCCCCAACCCTTTAGCCTTGCATGTCTCCTGCATCCTCTAACCTTTCCCATTTAGCCAGGAGAGAAAGAAAAAATTCAGAATTCAGACTGGGAGTATTGGAGGGGAGAATAGCGTGTGTGACAGTTCTCTGATGTCCCCCTTTCTTCCACTCCTTCTTCCTTTCTCTCCTCCGCCAGTTAAACTTTAATGTGTTTTCCCGCTCAAGTACTCAGGGAAACTCCTCAGAAATGGCTTTGGTTGCAGAAACACCAGAGTGGTTGTAGTGTGGCTTCTGTGTGTGTGTGTGGCAGCATTGCAAGAGAAAGAGATTTAAGTGGTTAGCGGCTGGGTTTGTGTGTGTGTGTGTGTGTCTGTGTGTGTGCATTTGTGTGAACGGGGGGGGGGGGGTCACAATATGATGTTGGAGCGGTGTTTACACGAGCGAACGAAGCCGCAGACAAATGTAGCCATTAATACCGAAACCCCTTTCCACCATTTCTCCATCTGCCTTTTCCTTATCCTTCCGTCGAACAAACACATACCTGGAAAACAAACACACACACACACACACACACACACACACACACACACACCTCTCTCTTTCTCTCTCTCTCTCTCCCCCTGTGTTGAAGGTTGAGGTGACCACCTTGAGAGTGTGTAATTGTTTAATAGCCTGAGAGCTCCCATGTCTACCCCAGAGGCCTTTGCTCGCTGAAGATCGATCAAATACTCTGGCTGCCGGTGACAACTTCGGAGACACACACAGGCAGAGGGGCTAACAGCGAGTGCTGCGGGAGAGACGGACGGAGACAGTTAAAGGAAAAGAGAAAGAGAGAGTGAGAGGAAAGAGGAGTACCTCCCTTAGCGGCTGCCATGTGGCTTTAGCCATCTGTTGGCAGAGTCTAAATTAATTAGCTCCACTCATTACTAGTTTGCAAGAGGCCTGCAGTCTTAACCAGACACCAGCTCTCCAACTTCCCTTTCTTACAATCTCTCCTTCTTTCGCTCTCTCTCACGACTAAAAACATTCGTAGATTAAACCCCTGAAAGCCTGCAGTGTTCGCTGTTATAATCAAATGTGATACTAAATCAAAAAGGTGTAAGGTGAAAGCTGATGTTTAGACAATACAAACCAGTTTGTACCTTCAAAAAAATGGAAAAAAAAATGGGTGGGCAACTTGCCAGGTTGGTCACTCTTAAGGTGTGTTCAGGCCAAACACGAATCACATTTTAGAGGCAGCAGTAACAACAAAAAAAGGCATAAGTGGTTGTAAAAGCTGCAAATTTGTCTGAAAAAATGTGCAAAAATTCAAGGCTGTCCCGAGTTATTAGAGATCTGCTTCATAATTGTACATAAACCGGTGGTGTGGGCCGTGAAAAAAAGAACTGAGATCAGTCAGAGGCTCAACTGAACACGCACATACTCAGAAAGTGCATCTGTTGCTAGCACGCTTACACCTAGTGTCTGTACAATTGGAATATTTGTCATTTGAGGCTGGATACTTATTTTTTCCAAGGACAGAAAAGGACTCTGATTGGCTTACCCATATATTCCTACCATAACCTCAACCAATTATCAGTCCTCGTACCTCAACTTAACCAGGGCCCTTGAGTAGAGAGAGTCGCATCATCACCAATGGATCATTCTTTCTTTAAGGCAAATGGTGGATCATGGAGCCTTTTAATAATTCCTGGAAGTCAGCTGCACATACTAGCAGCCGTGTACTATAAACCAACCAATCAATAAACACATGTTAACTACGAACTACATAACGTTTCACGTCTGTCTCTCCGTATTCATGCATTTATATTGCCCACTTAGAACTTCTTGGAACTGTCCGATGTGACTCATGTGACGATCAGCATTTTGAACTTCCGATGATGCGACTCTCTCTACTCTCTCTGCTGCTCTGAGCCCAACCACCCCAAACAACGAAAGCAAGAATAATAGCCAATCAGATTCAGAGGAGGGCCGGCCAAAATCTTGGTTTAGAACAAATGATCAGATCTGCAGAAATGACTCAACACGCACACCATTATAGAGGCTATTTAAACACACACACACACAAATTAATTGAATTCAAACCACAATACAAGTCACTTAACATTTACTGACTGGCCATATTTTGTGCTCCATTCTCCAGTATTGGGAGAGGTTGTTTTAACATAAAAAATCAAAGTTGTAAAGACATTATATGTGGACCAGATGTAAAAACAAATTCTAAACATGTGTCTCACTGATTTGGCAGCTGGTGGTGAGACGACCTAAAAGCTCACAGTTTTTATTGTAATAACTTGCTGTGATACTAAATTCAAAAAGCTGTACGGTGAAATCTTTCATTCAGACGGAAACAAGCCCACAACCAGAAAAATCTCAGTGTTGACACTAAACGGGAGACATGCTCCTGTTATCCCTCTAGACACACCTTACCTTACCCTCCCCTCCCCTCTCTCTCTCTCTCTCCCTCCTTTTCTCTCTCTGCCCTCTTATCCCACTTTTCCCTCTCATCCTTGGGGAGTGCTCTGTGCCACCGCAGAGACGACAGATGGGGCTCAACATCATCCAGAGAGTGAGCAAGAGGGAGAGAGAGAATAGAGGGAGGTTGCATTCATTATTTACATCACTTGGTATTGGAATATTAATGCTAAAAGCAATCGGGCAACCCTTCATTAAATTAACTGGAGATGTAGGGAAAGAGACGAGAGGCTGAGGTGGAAGGATGGGGAGCGAGGGGGGGAGGCAGAGACAGTGGGAAAGAGGAGAAAGAGAGAGAGGAGAGCACACTCTGTTAAATGGGCCCTAAAATTAGTGAAGCAAAAACACCTCCATTAAGAAAGCCTGCATCTCCCTTTTCCCTCCCTTCCTCCACTCTAACTCCTCTCTCCCCCTTTTTCTCTGCTCTCTCCCTTCTTTTAAACACCTCTTTCTCTCTCATACGCACACAAAAAAATCACTGCTTTACCCACAAGTGCCTGCTCCGAAACCTCTTTCAGAAATATGCATTTCTGTGCTGTCCCTCTTAAGTGCCTGTTCAAAATTTAAACATGCTTATGGTGGCAGAATGTGTCTTTGGTCCCCATGTGCATCCCTCTGGAGAGTACTCCTCTGTCTTTCACTCTCTCCTCGGCAACCGCTCTTTCTTCTTTATGCTGCATCTCTCTCTCTCTCATCACTCCAACTTACTCTCCTTCTTCCTATCTGTCTTTTTTCTCTCTCTCTCTCTCAATCTATCCCCCTCTCTCTCTCATCTTCTACCTGTCTGCAAACCCCCAATATTATTGTCACACGTACAAATGTGTACACGCTGGATGTGCAAGCACGCATGGGCGAACACACATCTGTACGCAGGCACACAACCATGCACATGCATACATAAATGTACAAACTCATGCACACAGACAGTATCAGGACACATCGGCACACACACACACACACGCAGACACTGACAGTAGCAGAATGGTTCTCTCCTGCACAGCAACACATTGCGTATATGCAGAGCCACTCTCCCTATTAGTGGAACGCTGCTATGCGCTGTTGACTTCTGGAGAGGAAAACATACAGTCATGTCCACCGGTTATCAACTGATGCCACAATTACCCACCCCTCCACCTGCCACCCGGGCTCTCACAGGGTGTGTGTGTGTGTGTGTGTGTGTGTGTGTGTGTGTGTGTGTGTGTGTGTGTGTGTGTGTGTGTGTGTGTGTGATACAGAGGTGACTACTCTATATGAAACTATAATGATCATAGGAATTCATGTTATTGAAAAATTGGGTCACTTCCTATTGGTGGAGGAGGATCAAAAATGGAAACTGAGGCTTCCAGATGCAAATGAGGTCCCAGTGACTCTTGTGAGGTCTTAAAAAGACAGGACTAAAAACTTGTTCAGACAGTTACTCTGATTTATCCATGCCGTACCAGCATTATCAGACTTTTTTTTAAGCACCACAGATTTGATACAGAAGACGCATTTATCTACATCACGCCATGCGTCCAAGAATCAATTCTCTGTAGCCGTTTATTCCCGTTCAGATTGTAGACAGACAAAAAGCAGTACAATGGGCAAGGCATTGGGCAAAAGAAGGGGTAAGGCATCAACTTTTATTCATCTACAGATATTTAAACAAAAACTGACATTATCAATGTCAGATTTATAAAGATGCACAGACTGAAGAAGAAGGAGGATGTATGAAAGTTTCAAAAGAGAGTGCCTGAAGCTGAAACTGTGAGAACACAATCCTCTGACAGTCTGCTTCAAATAGTTCATAAATTAAATCTGGCTGGACAAGATTCTGTATGTCCATGGATGTGAAAGAGACTCCCCTAAGGTTCCTACAATCATAAACAATGTAAAAACTGTGTTTTAAAAAGCAAAACCACAGATGAGTGAAGCTCTGCATATGTCCGTTTGGCCAATGAGAAGACAGATGTGGAAGTAATGCAAACAGCTGCATCACATAATCATCCCAGTGGAGTTTCGGACCAGCTAACAATGTTCACAGTTTTGGTCTCGTCGAGCAACACTTCACTATCAGCCACTTGTGTACTTGTACTCACTGCTGTTTTGAGAAGAAACACACCCTCGGGTAACATACAAAGCATAAACTCAGCTTGTCTGAG
>CAEMYA010000018.1:9075214-9091616 GCA_903131615.1 Diplodus sargus | reverse complement strand
CTCGCTCTCTCCCCCAGCTCTCCAGTGATATAATTAACGCCTAGCCTGAAGGCCAGTTTCCTTGGTCATTAATAATGCTTTATGCCAGCCGCCACTGTCACTGGAACCCAGTGGAACCAAAGCCGATGTCCTTGTCCGAATGGTGGGGAGTCTTTCACCTTAAAGTCCGAGGTTTAGTCTCCCAAGTCTTTGTCTGATTCCGTCCATTGCTTTTACACTGTTCTACTTTTTCATAATTGGCTGAACCTTGGACCCTTTCTATCCTTTTTCCTGACTTTTGAAGGGGTGCAGACTGGAGTGGATTATCTGTCCACATTGTTGAAATCTAACCTTGCCAAACACAGATGAAGTATCCAACATTGGATTTTGAGTCTACCAGTTGTGGTGTTACTGATGCTACTTTGTGCCTCAGCTAAATTAATGGTTGCAGTAAGATATCCTCCGGGGGGCATATTACTTATTGCTTTGGTCACTTGACACACTGGCCGCTAATGTGAGCCGAAGCCTCATTTGTAAACAAGTCAAAGCTAAAGGACAAATAATTCCAATCAAGTCTTCATTTCAATGCTTCATTCAAACAGCGGCTGCCTCTCATTGATGCCATCTACCTGCGGATCAATACTCAGGATCGACTGAGTAGCCTCGGCTGTTGAGGCCCAGCCAATTCTTTCAATCTTTTATTTACTCTCCGACTGACCCTTCTGCCTCCCGTCAATATCAGGGAAAATCCCCAATGTGCCTCCAACAGAGTGTTTAAAACCGGTTTGACAGCTTGTAAATGTCTGGCGCAACGACGGCAGTTATCACATGTCAACTCAGCGGAGATTCCCGTCCAGTCAAGGTCACTTGAGTTTTGTACTTCCTCCGCTTTGACCCCTGCACTTGCTAGCCTCTAAGAAGGTGTTGTTCCATCACCCCATCTCCCTCATTAAAAAACAGTCAAATAAGCCCTGTGTGCAAGCCCATGTACACAACCATGTAACCAGCTCCAATAAGAGGCAACTGTTGAGATAGCATTGTCATTTAACACACGTTCCTCTTCCAAGATATAAAAGACACAGAGGGAAAAAAACAAAAAACATTATATATTCATCCTCTTAAGCCTTGTGACAGGATGCAAATGGTAGCCCAACTGATTTGTGTGTAAATTGCACTCCCCCTCATCGCATGCGCAGCAGAATCATTAGGATGTTACTGATGCCTGACTATATGCAGCCCGGTTGCCTAGGAACGAGCTAAAACATGGGTCTGGTGCACTGGGCGCACTGGGAGGCAAGTCTTGTATCACTGTCGCTTCAATAATTAACGACGGGGAAACCAAATACTGCATTTACTTATTCATAAAGCAAAGCAGCAAAAACACAGAGAAGGAGAGAGATAGAGACGGGGAAAATAATGAAATGCGGGAGAAATGAATGGACGCGGGTTTCATTATTGAAAGCAGTCCTTGTGTATCAGGTTCAGGAACCCTACTTACTGTATTAGTAAGGAAATGTCAGCCAGAGAAAAGATGACGAGGGCAGATGGAGGAAATCGATCTAAACACCTCCTGCCTTGGCCCGGGCCAACATAGGGTTGTGCATTTTTAGTCGGAACAAAAGGGAGGCGAGGTCAGCTCACTGAACAGGTGTCTTCGTTTCATTTTATTAAGTTTGTGTGAGGAGGCAGAGGGGGCACAAAACATGGAACCCTCTGACTCAGCCAGAATATTTTTCTGGCACAAACAACTGCAGTGACTAATTGTATGTGCGTACGGTGTACTTTCATGAGGAAACGCAACACATTTTGACATTAGGTCCTTTCAAGATATAATAAGAATATGAAAAGAACAACCAGACCTTGGTTATATATTTTGTTGAGTGACGTACTCACATTATCCCAAATGTTCCCAACAATGTTCAAACCAAAGAAGTCACTCATTTCATTCAGGGTAATGGTGTGTTTCATTTAGTTACCTGTCAGTGGCTTCATATCTCCTTTTTCCTACTTTAGTCACAGTTAGCCGAACCTACTTGGTTCGGTTTAGGAAAGATCTCAGGGGTGTGTTGTGCAGTCTACAAGACTGCAAATGCAGGGTCAGAGGTAATGACCATGGATCAATCAAACAATTAAAATCTCTTTACAGCATTGGAGGCGGAACAGAGTTCATTCCTATGAAAGCAACTCCGTGGTTAATGAAGCCAAAAAATCTCAACTTCTAGGATATAAATATACCTGGACCTTCCACATTGTTGGACCTATAAAGTGTGTGCAACTTGAATAGAGTTTAAATGGCTACAATCTTGCTGCTCTTCAGGATTTTCCAAATTTTACTGGACGCTCAAAAATTGTATCCACTGTTTTACAGCCGCTTGTATCCCAGTGTAAGCTTATGGAAGAAAGTGTTTTTGGGCCCTGATGCATCCAATGATGTTGTAATTACATAGTTTGGCCACTGGGAAATTTGGCTTTTAAGCCTGGTGCTCTTCCTGCGGGCTTGAGAAACATGGCAAATACCAGATGCAGAGAGCAAAAGAAGGAAGTCAGTTAACCAGCTCAATAGCCATGCTTTTGTTTGCCATTGCTTGTATTGCTCATTTGTGATGGTGCACAATTATTGCATGACTATTCTTTATCCTTGGCAATGATCCCATGTTACTTCACGACATAATCAATTTTGGTCTTTAGTTTTATTGTAAAAAAAAACCTAGCTTCAAAAATTCCATGAAAGTGAAAATGATGTAAATAATAGAGGAAAAACATGTTAAATGTATTGTGAGGGGAATCAGCTGTGAGAGGAGAGAAGAGGGGCTCCTAAAAAAAATACAATAAGACCTCATTCCTGAGGCTTTACAAGACTCCTACATTTCTAGATATGTTACACACAGACAAAAAGCGTTGCTTTAGGGGTTAGGGTTCTATTCACAAAAGTGGCCAAACACTGAATCTTTTTGTCAGTGTGGAATTGATTTTCTCTGCCTTTTTCAACCGATTGGCTTCCTTTTCCTGTCTGAAAGGAAGAATAAGTAGAGATGATTTGTTCCTTTATGCATTGTTTTCAAAACTGAAGCAGGTAGAAGACCCTGTCTCAATGATGTGTACAGTTACTTGTGACTAAAATTAGCAACAAATATATTTATCAAACTGTATCTCGTCACTTTGATCATGACATGTAATAGAACAATAATATATGCAGTTATGAAGTTATACAGTATTTACCACTGCAAAATAATCGATCCCACATCAATGTATGCAGAAGCACATGGTGCTCATATTGGATGGGAAGAAGACTGCTCACATTTTCAATTCATTCTAGCAATGTCTTTTTGGATTTTTTTTTCTTTTTTTTGAAGACCTTACCACTGACTACCAATGCTGTATTGTTTCATGTATTGTTAATTTTTCTTCCTTCAAAGACTTCATTGGATTGAATTAATTTCCACATGGTCTGACAATAAAAATGGCAAACGCTTGAATCTACTTGAGTTGCATAATCCATGACAGCAGACATCAACTCTGCTCCATCATTTATCGCTTATTGTTGTGACAAATCAATCTGGACTTGAGACTGCTCGACCGTGTCACAGCAGTGTTTAGTGTGATGCATTGCACAACTTTGAAAAAACAAATGTTTTAAACCCCCACCAGATGATTTTGATGACATAAAGAAGTTAATGGAAACAAATGGCAGCCTGAAACTTGAGAAAAGATGCAAAAAAAAAAAAAAGTACTCAAAAAAGACCAGCAGTAAGTACACATGATTTTAAGTTAAAACTTGCAAATAGAAGATCATGATCCAATTGAGACTGCACTGAAAGCTTTTTGAGGGCCGGATACATTTAATCATATGATGATTCTGTCTGTAAAAGTCCTAAAATAGTTTTTGTCTGAAAAAGTAACTATTATCAAAGAGTTTTTTGGTCGCCTGTCAAACCTCATCAAACAATTTTGCCCAAAAGATAAATGCATTCAACAGATCGTTTTTTTTTTAAAGAAGCCTGTGGAGAAAAAAAAGAAAAGAAAAAGAAAACTAAATTAGTCGCACTGACAGAGCCAAAAAAATGAAACATATACAGGAAGAAAAACAAGCAGCCCACATAGTGATTTTCATAAATGTAGAGCTATCCAGACAGGTGCTGGTGCTATTATTGGACCACAATCAGCATGCATGGGAGAGGGTGAGAAAGAGGGAGAGGGATAGAGAGAGAGATGTGAAGATGTGAAGAGAGGGGAGACAGAGAGGGAGGGAGAACGAGACGGATGGCGATGGGGGAGTGGGGGTGGGGCAGACTTTTTTTTTGGTGGGGGGTGTCACACTGCGAGCTGTCAGCTGTCATCATTCTCCTGCGCCACCTGAGACGGGGCATGCCACACCCTAGCGCTCACGCCTCTGTCGCCCATGGCAACTGCAGGGTTGTGTATGTGTGCGAGCGCGTAAGTGAGCATGTGTGTGTGTGTGTGTGCTGTGTAGGACTCTGGAGGTAATGAGGTGCACACGCATGCACGTGAGCCCTGGTTATGGAGCTGTGGAGTTGTGGTTGCCTCAGCATTTAATTGATTAATTGTTGTAATTATTTGGGTGGGAAGGTCATCCCAACACTGAGGCTGGCTAGAAGGTCACTCTCACGCTGGAGGGACTGTCCTCCTCTGGGGACCACGCAGGCCATATGGGTGTGTTTATGGGTCTGTGAGAGAAGAGAATCCGGCAGCATTTTGGAGAATACATTTGTTCGTCTCCATGTGTGGTGTGGAGAACTGCTGACTGTCTCTTCATGCAGGATTGATCAACACAGTCAAAATGTCTGCCTGGCGATTACCATGACCTGAAAATCCACTTTTTTTCATGATTCTGTTCGCATCTTTCCATGTCTGTAGCTGACTCTCCAAAATCTTTCCTGCCAAACACCCTGACAAAGAGCTGGCAACTAAACACCGAGAGCCAGCTTGACGAAAATGGCTGTGTGTGTGTGTGTGTGTGTGTGTGTGTGTGTGTGTGTGTGTGTGTGTGTGTGTGTGTGTGTGTGTGTGTGTAGTTAGGGGACTTTCCAGTCCATGGACAGATGGAGAGACTGGGAGACAGGAGGCTTGCTGGCATGAGCTACGCACAGGCTGGTGTGCATGTGAGTGTGTGCGGATGAGTGTGCACATGAACATACATCCGTGCAAGTCTGTTGTATACACGTGTATCCAGTGTGTATATCACATTAGGTCATATGCATGTGTTTACGATGTTTGTGTGTGTGTGTGTGTGTGTGTGTGTGTGTGTGTGTGTATGTGTGTGTGTGTGTGTGTGTGAAAGAGTGTGAGAAAGAGCAGTAACACCTTCCCTCGGTGTGTTCGGTGCCTCTCTCCAGCTTTGACCTTGGCAGGGAGTGCGGACAGGTCACAGAGCCAACTGCCTCGGTGGCAGTGTGTCTGTCTTCTGGAGGATTTTTTAATACACAGGGTCAAGACACTGAGCTTTGAGACACTTCACCCCCACTGAGAGGAGTTGTTGGTTTGGGAGGCCAATATGGCTGCCGTTCGGGTGACCATCTTTACAGATGCTGCGCTGCAGCTTTGTAAGTGCTGTTGTGACGTTTTCAAGGTGTGTAAAAGTCAGACATTTTTTCAGGTATGACCTTAAGGTTACATGGACATCAGTTCATTTGTCCTTAGGGGAACAACAGCTTTCCACAGGATAATCTCACATTCAATTTGAGATTGTTATTTGTATCAAGAGAAAGTTTGCGTTACCAACTTAAAAATGTGTAGTCTGAAAGGTGAGGGGAGGGAGGCTCTTATGCAAGACATTATTAAGTTGCATTATTGGAAATGTAGGCCTCTGTGTTTTTTAAAGCCTGACCCATATTTGGGAATAAAAGTCAGGATGTCTCTCCCTTGTGGGCTTCAATTTTAAAACTCTTAAAGGCATAGTATGTAGTTTTTTGTCTCTCAATCAAAACAAAAAAGTAACTTCAGGGATCATGGAAGTTGTCTTCGTCATTCAAACCTCCATCCACATGATACGGGCAGAAATGTTCACAGACAAGCGAATGTATTCAAGTTTAATTCACGCTATGACTTCCTTCCTTATGCTCTGATTCTATAGAGAACAGGCGACCAAATGAGACGCAGCATAATCTTGAATAAAATGACACATTTCTCTGTGTTTCATCATTGTTTGAAACATTTGTTATAATGTGCACAGCTTAACAAAATGTACAACAAAGGTCCTTTTCAGACATAGCATAAGCAAAGCCAATTGGAGCCACGCCACTGGAATCCCACCACACTTCAGTGGATTTCCAAATATATATAAGGAAGGCACAGACTGGCTGAGATGGCAGTGTTTCGTACCTCCGCCAAGGACGTTGTGTTTTCAACCTTGTCTGTTTATTTGTTGGTTGGTTGGTTTGTCAGTAGGATTACACAAAAACTACTCAACAGATTTTCTCAGCCCAGAATAGACCCTGTTTACCTTTGGTGCAGATCTGGATAAAAGGACAGATCCAGACATTTTCCTCACTTTCTTTAGCATTGCTAGATGTTTTGCATTTTTCGACATTTTTGTCACTTTCTAAGGGAACAATGCATGGATCTTCATGAGAAAAACAGACCTACGTTTGTTAATTTACTATGAGTACGCAAAATTTGATGCAGATCCTGAATCTGGTGATCTTGAATTACAGTTAAGCAGTTATGTGTAACATTCAGTGTGATACAGGGCTATCCAGTTTAATGCTGGATTAGGCTTGATTTTTTTTTAAGTGGACTGTTGGGCCTCGGCGGAGGAATGCGCTCTACTGAGTGACATTCTAGTTTTTAAAGGGATGGTTCAAACTTCTGTCAAGTTAGATTGAACTTGCACTGTTCAAAAGACAGCCAGAAATTGGGCTACACAAGGGTAATGTCACGATTTATGAAACAACTTTAAAAGGCATGCAGAGAAAAATAAGTGAAGTGCCTCATTTACTTAGTTGCATCTAGAGTGTCGAACCCTCACCTGCTTTGACGTGGATGCTTGGGCTACGGATCTTGCCCGCCTGGTTCTCAGCAGTACAGAAGTACTCGTTGTCGTGGATAATGCTGTTATAGGCGGAGGGAGAGAACGGGTAGAGCTGGAGGGTGCCGTTGGCATGCACGTGGCGGATATGGGGAACGTCGTAAATGTCGTCTCCGGCGGCCAGGTACCAGCGCAGGACGGCATGGGGGGCGCCGCCCGCAGGGCAGGGCAGGGACACCCCCACCGAGCTGGAGAAGGTCACCCGCTGCAGGGAGGCGTTCACAAAGTACAGCCGCGTAGAGACAACATCCTCACTGTTGACTGTTAGGATGACAGAAAGGGAGACAGTTAGTTAGTTGGCAAGAAACATTCACATCTCAGAGCGAATGTGCAAATGCAAAGTGCATCTCTGAGGAATAACTGGAATGCTTATCGTTTAAGCTACACTTAACACTCGATTTGAACACTGAAGGAAACTGCATTGTGTTAAAACGTTATTCATTAAAGCAATGTAAGAACACTGCTAACACAGAACATGCAAACATCCAGTAGCCTAATCATTTACTGAAAGGAGTGTTTGTTTCTATTTTGTACTAAATCGTGTTGAACTGACCGACTGCAGAGGGAATACATTGTAAGATATGGGACCCTGATCAATCAAATGTGCAGGTTGCCAAAAAGTTTTGACAAAGGCAATATTGACATTATTAGAACAGCACATTTTCTGAAGAAACAACATGAAAGTGTGTTTACAGGTCTTGGGGAGTGCGACTGTATATGTGAAGAAAGTCATACTAAGTCTTTCGTGGGTCCAGATGAAGCTGCATGTAATCTGATAAATTCCCTCCGGAGATATCGCTCAGTCGTTGAGTAGTTGCATTGCGCAAATGATCAAAATCGATACATCAGAACCCAGAGATATCACCTTTTTAATGAACACAGTTTTCCTCCTTTTCAAAACCTGGTGCCTACATTACCCAAAATGCAAGTTAGCCACTGAGTGACATCATTGGAGGCTATACATCAGATTAGATGCAGCTTCCTCTGGGGCCACAAAAGGCGTTCTACTACTTTTCTTTCACGTATGGAGGAGCACACCTCAAGACCTGTAAACACAAAAACACGTCAATGTTTAAAATTGATGGCTTTAAAACATGTCTTTAAAATGAATACTTTCTCTAAATATTCTTCATGAAATGTCTTGACAGTTGTGTACATCGTATAAAGCAAGAAGTGAATATAAAACAGTTCATTGAAAAATATTAATGTCTGTGTGCTATATGCTCTTAAAATTCATTAAAATATTTTCCATGACTCAATCCACTTGAATACAAAATATTTAGGTGCGTATGACTCACTTGAATATATTACTAAAAAAATAAATACTACCTGATCTCACACTAACTCGCACAGAAACACACATACAAGCTGGATCTACAGGCGTTCGGGTCACCTCAACCCAAACAACTTCCTCCCTGTGTGCCAAACTGCCGCCGTCCATCTCATCTTATATGCATTATCCTAATACCTCTAATCTAATATGTGTGTCCAGAATGCCCTTTGTAAATCTGCCTCTCAATACAAGGAAGAAACGGGTCACATGACCTGACCCTTCCAACACCCTCATCCTTCCCGTTGATATCCTCTGTCGTTCAAACAGCAAAGTGTTCGCACAGGCGTGATGGCAGACTGCTGCGCTCCTCAGGCCTGCTCACGTCCGTCATATTTACTGTAGCTAGTATCTGTAGCCGTACAAGCCTGAGGAGCTGGATAACGCAGATGTTTGCTGTAAAACAATGGTTTTGTGGCGCAGATGAAGAGCTGCTGCCAGATAAGTCGTCCTCAGGGAGAGAGACCACCATATATCCTCCCTCTCAAAACGCCCTCTTCCAGTGTAGAGCCGGGTAGCGAGGCGTCTTTTAAGATCTGTGTGTTTCTGTGAGTGTGTGTGCTTGCTGTGGGTGGGTGGTGGTGGTGGTGGGTGTACAGAGGAGAGAGTAAAGAAGTGCTGAGCTCAGCTTGGCTGGAGGCCAGGGGAAGACGCTGTGCCCCGAGCCAGAGAAGTTTCTTCTCAGACAATGATACTTAATTAATCCCTTTTCCCGGATTGTGTCAACAATGCCTGGATTAGCCCTATCTCTTTAAATTCGCTCTGCGCTGGGAGAAAATAGGGTGTCGGCAAAGACACATCAATGGAGATATAAAGACGCTATCAGATGTCATTTAGGCTCTAATTTCTACTGATCCTCCACATCAATGGAGATCATTAGTAACTAGCTATTAAAGGAGAAGACAGAAACCCACTGGCTGTCTTTTTAAGATCTTAATGCACGCCGAGATGGATGAACAGTTGATACAAAAGACAGTTTTTTTTATATCTGCCTCTGTCCAGTATAAATAGTAACAGGCAATGACATTAATAACATGACATGAAAGGGATGAATCACATGAGAAAAGGCTCTGAAGTAAAATGCAGGGATTAGGGATAACGCCCAAAGTGGCATAAGGTGATTTTCACTCTCTCCTCCTTATCTCCCTCAGTTGCTACTTTCGTGTTTCCCATCTGCCGTCATTCTTTCACCCCGACCAAGACACAAACACGCTTCCCTCTTGTCTTTTTCCTGCCACACTTGAGACAGGCAACGTTGTGCGATTGGAATTTGTATGCCAGACGCAGGAGAGTTAAACCCACATAATCTCCTCTCACATTTAACACACACACAGTCTATCCACCCTGTAATCGCACTGCTGTGGGAGGCCGGCGTCCGACTTCCCTGGTTCTAGTGTGTGTGTGGGCATGGAGCGGAAGGAGACACTGGGAAGCGCAATATTGTAGACAGGACACGGGTGGCTGGCTAGGGGGGAGAAAGGTGCTCAGGTGCAAAGGTGTTCGGATGCAGCTGAGTGAGGGAGCGAGTGTGTTTATGTGTGTGTGCGCGTCCGTGTGTGGTAAGGTCAAAGGGATAGAGAGGTTAATGTTAAATGACTGCCTCGGTTCCCGATGTCAAACTCAGCCGACGAGCCGAGGCTGAGGTGTGCGGGAGAGAGATGGGATCGCTGCTCGCAAGCGCAGCAGAGATGCTGAGGATGTAGAGAGTCATTGTTCTCCTGCCTACCAGCAAAAAAAATTGGAGCAGATCCTCTGTGTTCAAAAAAATCCTGAATTCAGGTCAAGTTCAATCCATCCTGCCGTTCGAATCCGTGTCAATCACTCTCGCAGGCGGCGAGGCTGACTGATCTGCACTTTCAGCGCCGGAGAGCGGCGCAATGTGCGGAACACACGGAAGAGTTTCCGCACAGAGTAAACAAGGAGGAAACTGTTAGCAGATGATACCAGTGACAGTGACCTGCTTCTCTTTGATGACAGCTGCTATTTTTAGAGGCAGAATATTTTCATGACAAAAACAAAGTATTCTAGCTGTAAAAGCCCTCAAAAAAAAAAGAAACATAACTGTAGAAGAATCTGTGCTCAGAATACTGTTCCCCTTTCACATACAGGTAATCACAAAATACTGTTATTCTTCAAATGTGAGGTTCCTCATTTTTCTTTAGTCCAGTGCATCCAAAAAAAAAAAAAAAATGGGCTCAAGTACCCCTTAATTACACCTTCAATGGCCTTCATGGAACTGTTTGATGGTATTCTATCACAGAGAAAAATGATTTTTTTATCAGGCAACACAATAAAACACATTCAAGTGAATTTCCATGATCAGGAGAATCACGAATATCCTCACATGAGTGACTGGACGTAGCTGTCTAATAGCTCACTAACGCACAGTCCGATATTGATTTCCTGATCTATTTTGAAGTGCCACAAGGGGGATCACAGGACATGAGCCTGTCACCATGACTGGAGGACTCAGTTTGTCCACTGTATTTCCCTCACAAAAAAAAAGTTAAATATGATGTTTGGAAATACTATATATTCCAATGCAAGAACTGAAACTCAGAGGGGAAAACCCTTTAAAAGGCAGCAGCTTATGATGCGATGGCTAAGCGCTTTGTCCTATGGCATGAATTCAGGTCACCGAGTTCACAAACACACACTCATGCACACAAAGACACATGTGTAGCAACCACACGGAAGCGAGCCCGGTTCTACGCTCCACGGATTACGGCCTCCAGCGGAAAGGACCAATCGTGACGATGACGACCACGGGTCTCATCGCAGTAATGGTTCAAGTTTGATGTCTAAACATCGAAATGGAATGAGAAGGGATGAGAGGGGAAGAGTGGATAAGAAGATCTGAGTAAAAGGTCAACATGTTGTGACTTGGCAAAAGGTGTTCCCAGGCTGGAGCTGTGGATCACGTATGATGTGATACAGGCTGTCATGGAGTTTTTATTGTCTCGCCTTCCCTGGAGCCTTGGCCTCTTCGGGATATCTGGCAGCTGAGGTTTGCAAATGGGACAGCAAACGTCTGATTTTCATATGGAGTACGGTAATCCGCGTTAAGTAGCAGAATTAAGGACATAAACAAATCATCCTCCCCAGACTTTCCATGAATTGGGGATGAGATGCAAACAAACAGTGCAATCAGTCAAATATATGTCATCAACTGTGAACATCTAATGTAAACAACATGAAGCACAATAACCTACTTTGTCCTCTTTATTTGGGCAACATCTGGCCTCAGATGGTTATCAGAGTCCTTTCGTAGCCCCGGGCTCCCTTTCCAGCCTTTCCCCAGCGGAGAAAGACGGAGCAAAGGAGCAGCACTCATCCGATCATGAACCGTATTTTTGATTTCCTTCCTCGCATCGACTACGACGAGGAAGGTCAAAGTGATTTGGGGGGCTGGAGAAACACCCGCAAACATCTTCCCAGTCAGCTGAGCCCTTCACATTCTTCCTCCATATTTGTTCCCTTTTCTTAACCTTCACTTTTTCTTTCGACTCAAATCTTTCTTTGCTGTACACTCAAATACATTTGCACTTTCTTCCTGTTCTTGCAGTGGATATGAAAATGGAGTATGAATATGTATGCTGGAGAAGCAAGGATATTGCCTATGGTGAACCGCTATGCATAATGCAGCTTTTTCTGTCTCATCTACATTCATTCAGACACGCACACACACACACACACACGCACACGCTGAGATTCATACCATCACGTGCATAGAAAAACAGGGCTATAAATCCCTCCCGCTCTCTCTCTCTCCTTCAAACACACACACAAAGTCACATAAATACGTTTGAGATTGCACATATATACGTTCATAATAGGGAGTAGATTTTCCATGTGGCGAACCATGTAGCACTACAGATAACAGCACACAAAACACATTCAGGCCGAATAACAGCTGAAGCATTGAAGTCTGTGGCAATACAGCCTTTGCAGTGACGCCACAGCAAAAAAGAAAAAAAACAAAAACGGCAGCACATGAAAGGCAAAAGATACGATCATGTTTGATAGAGGATGCTGCTCATTCACTATACAATGACTCCAGATTGAGATATGCATTGGGGTTGCATGACAATGTGTCTCTCCGCTTTTGTGTGCAGTCAGAGAGGAAATCATTTCTAACACGGTGTCATTTCGCTGTGGTGAAGACAAGAAAAACTGCATGGCATGATATTAGTGGATGTGAATACATTTTGCATCTGCACAAACACACACACACACGCACACACACACACACACATACAGGGGAGAGAGCAGGGTAGGTGGTGGTAAACAACCCCTATACACAGTTTGTGCAGTGTCAGTAAAATATCAGGCAGCAGCCATTTCAGCATTTGAAAATTCACATCTCCCACTTCAAAAGGATGATTTCCGCTGTTGAAGTGAGTGTCAGATTTGTAGAGATGTGTTGTTGTTTTTTTCTCCCTTCCTATTCTCCCTCAGAGACAGGGCCATAAATTGTTTGATAGTAAGCAGAGCAAGGAGAAAGAGAGAAAGAGAGGCAGAGTTGATTGTGAGATGCTGAAGTGTGATTGTTGGGAGTATTTTGTGATTTCCAGACAGGAGACTGAATCTTTCTCCGTGCGTAATGGAGAGGGCACCGGGCTACCGGACACCGCTGTTGTGCGTAAAACCTGTTGAGTGAGCGGTAAAAAAATCCACTTGTGCGCGCGTGCGTGTGCGCGCGTGAAGGCTTAGAGCAGCCACATTGTTGTTGCTATGGACTACAGCTTTGTGATAATAAACAGACATTTTGGAACAGCTGGGATTGTCTTTTTTAGAGTGGTGCGTGCGCGATCGTTAACTCATAAAAACTCTCCCTTTGAGCGAAAAAAAATAAAATGCTTCAATACGCCTTGAAGACAACACCATGGCTTAACCATTATCTCATTGGCTGTTCCTGCGTTTCAAAAACCCCCAAAATAATGTTCACGCTAAATATATGACTTGTTCAGATGGGACATGTTTGCGCTGCGAGTGGTTTAAATGCAAAAAGCGGAGCGCCAACACTCGACAACGAAAACATGCTTTGCTCGCCGGAGCACAACGAGGGAGGCGAGTTAACCTGAGAGTGACATGTAGCTATTATACCTGTCTCTCTCCGAGGAAACTGACAGGTAGAGCCGGCGCAGCGGGACTGAAGAGCCGGAGAAATACGACATATGAAGGCGCGCCCCCCTTTTTCGTGTTGGGATCCAGTGGGACTTCGTGCGTTTTTGGAGAGATGCGCAATGGATAGATTGTGGGAGTGCTCTATGAACATTTTCGAATTTTGTTCACAAACACATCCTATCGTATACCTTTGTAGGTGTCTGAGTTGTGTGTGACCTCACTGACGCAACAGCCGAAACTTTTTACGCACACCCTTCTCCATCCCCAAGTTCTCACACAGATCACTTTATATTGCTTCAAATAGACCAAAATAGTCAGTCTCGAACTACACGTCACGCAGCCCTCTTCACACTAATCCACCCGGCTCTCACACCGTGATATAAAAAGACAGAGACAGAGGGAGGGAGGAAGTTGTTGTCTTCCATCATCCACTGAAGCCTCAGTTGTCCAACCCAGACGCAACAATCTCTGAGAGCATCGTGCGGGTGTAGCCTGGTAGCCACCGGAGTCTGACTCATACCGCAATTACTGGGCTCCCCCTCAAAGCGCTTCTCCTCTAGTCAGTATCTGTTTTGATGCCACATTTACACACAGCCCCGTGGTCTGCAACGCCGCAGACGAGCGGCTCAGGCCGGCCTCGAGAGCGCACAGGAGCACCTGGAAACACTCTGAACTATACATGCAGACGATCCGACAGCAGATGAGACCAAAGCTGCACTTTATACTTCATTTGTTTATGAGTATGGTCCTGAAAGTTGATGTTTTGTTTACTGAAATCAAGCAAAAAAAATGGCACAAGTGATGACATTTCCTCTGATCAAACACACACATACATACACACGCACACACAATAATTAAACGGAAAAAAGGTCCTTGGTCCACAAAAATGCACAAATAAAAATAAAGTGCATGCATAAAATAGACGTCAAGGTTTTTCTCTATCTCTGCAGCATCAACACTGTAACACAGTCAATATCCAGCTTAATGTTGAGTGTGTGTTGCAGAGGGGCCTGTCGACCGAAACTGGATAAAACCGGAATCACATTAATTGATGAAATAATTATAGCCAGAGCTCTCACTCCATCCCCATCACTGCGCGGCATTTTTTTTCTCTCCCTTTTTTTTTTCTTCAAATTTGCACAATCACTGTCTGAATCTCCTTAAATCCCACACCAAAGCGACTGTCGTTAAAACTATATTCATTGCTCTAATTATTTAAGCCCCTTTTTTTCCAGTTTTCTCGGGCCCTGTTCTGGCCTATCAGGCCTTAAAAGCAGATTCCCACGCAGCCCTCAGCTGAGTTTGTCTCAATTTTATTTCCATAAAATGACAAGCAGCCTCCCAAATCATGACAAAGAAGGATGAGTGTACCCCCCCTTCCCTCCTCCTCCTCCTCCTCCTCCTCTCCTCCCTCTATCTATCCATCTATCCATCCCTCTCATCTCCCCCCCTCCTCTCCGCACTCATGGGTGCAGGTGTGTTGATATGCAGCCACAGCAAAGCAACACACGGTCAGTAATAACCTAATGAATGTCGTGTTAATGACAGAAAGAAAAAGAAAAAAGGACTGACTGAATTCTCTGGAAAAATTATGCAGTGGTGTGTTCTGAAATCTATTCTCATGCTGGTGTAAAAGAAAAAACAAAAAAAGAAATAAAGAAGAGAATTGTGTGCCGTTCTGGGAGGCGCGGCCGAGCCAGGAAAATACGCAGTACTGATGCATATGCATGTATGATAACAGACCTACCTTTCCCCCCCATTAAAAACAAAGTTTATTAAAAATCACACGCGTCTAAAACACACCGCAGACACACGAGGCGTTGGGTCGCAGCGGATTCGTGCAGAACGAGCGGAACATGGCGTGGAAAAACAACAGAAAATGGAAGTTTGTTTTTTCCACTGCGTTATCTACATCTCTCCCATCTCAAGCACTCTTTCCGCTCCAGTGGCTGTTTGCAGCCCCCGACCCTCCTCCCCCTCCTCCTCTCATCACACACACACACACACACACACACACACACACACACACACACACAGTACATCTCGTTCAGTCACGGGACAGGGCGATGTACAGTGTGTATAATCGAAATAGACCCTGTAATCCAATTACATACAGCAAAAAACAGCCCAGAAGTCCTCGCCGCAGCTGCAGCCTGGCAGAGGGCACTGCCAAGGCCAACGATGGAGACCAGGAGCATCAAACACACCCACAGTTACTGAACAAGCGCTTCATGTCCTCACAAATGTGTCAACAATTAAGGCTTACAATGAGGTGTGTTCGGCTAAAAAACAAAACAAAAAAAAGGTGTGCGCGTGTGACGAAAATGGATGAAAATGAATAAAAAATTCTGAAATCTTGGTTCCTTATCCCCACTGTGTGCTTGTAACGAAGTGATGGGAATTGAAAGAAAAGAAAAGAAAAGACAAGAAAAAGGAGATTTCGTGTTAAACAGAGGCGAACCGGATCATTCTCTCCCATCTGCAGCATTTGGAGCGAAAGCCAATCAGCAGAATCTGGTGCCACAGAAAATGGTGGATGAATAATTAGACCAGGGTGATGATAACAACCGAGTCTGCACACACCGACACTCCTACATTTTATTTTTATTCTTGTTTTACCAAAGAAAAATAACAAACTGCGGGCTGATAGACGGCCTCGTCTTTTAAAACATCCCAACTGGGGCGCATTATCTGCAAATTACAGGCCAGCGCTCGATACCCCCAGCAACAGTTCACACGTCTCTCATAAAATGTATTGACCCTTGCTGCCGCACACGCACGCACGCACACGCACACACACACACACTGGTGTTCATACTCTATTCCTGTGTTTCTTTCAAAATAAATAACTCATAAAAAAGGGTGTTCTAACCCCCGAGGGACCCCCCTTCTCCCCTCTCCTCCCCTCCCTCCATCCTGAC
>CAEMYA010000018.1:9043517-9075113 GCA_903131615.1 Diplodus sargus | reverse complement strand
TTTTTTTTTTGCGAGTAAACAGCCTCCAGCTGCGGCCAGCACCGAGCGCTCGAGGTCGCCCCGATCTATCCGTGCGCGCGCCCGCAGATCCTTATCAGCCTCTCCTTCTATTCAACAGCCTCCATATTCACGACACCTCCACACACTCATCATGCAAAATGCAAATGTCTTTTTCTCGTCTTCAACGAACGCACTGTGCACTTTTGGAGATCTGTGGCGGCTTTATCCCCCGCTGCGCATCCCCAAACCAGGTGCACGTTGTTTTTTATGCACATGGTGAGCTTTATGATCTTTTTTTCTCAGGAAAAAAACAAAGATCATGTTATCAGCTAATCATTGTGAGCGCGGGAGAGGAATCCGAGCCCTCCTCCAGCATGAAAACGAAGGCTCAAGCAGGAGAGCATCGTTTCAATACATAAAGAAAGAAAGAAAAAAGTTGCCAGTCCTCCTCCAAAAGGTGATTTAGAGTTTGATTTGACACCTCTGCCCCTCCTTTTGAGGATTCCATCGATTCAACCCAACACCACTCATCATCCTGATAAGCTAATAAACACGCACGGCCAACTTGAGCATCGCACTGGAGGGCAGGCGGCATGCAGATAAGCATCACTCGCAGAGACACATTTTCCAACCTACCTTCTTGCAAAGAATACAGCAGAAGTAAAGTTACAAGCCACATGCCATTAAAAGCAGTTATATTTCGCAGGAATGTTGTGCAGTCCCCCCGAGAAGAGTGCACGGCGCAGCGGTCGGCCAGGCGAGGCTCCGTGCTGGACTGGTTCTGCTGATGCTCCCCGGCGGTCTCTCCAGCCCTGGTCCCACACTCTCCAGCGCCGAGAAACGAGCCGCGGAGAAAGTACCGCCTCTGCTCCCTGTTCTCTCCTCCCCTAACCGGGACAGGCTGCTGTCGCTCCACCCCCGGTATCCTAATGATGCGCCGTGATGGAGAGGTGAGCCGTACGCACTAACGGGGGACCGAGCGGAAACCACTGGGACCTCTGGATTACGCGCACGGGATCGATGCCTGATGGACTTCCAAAGTTTAAAACGCACCCTCATACAAGTCATTTACATTGTTCGTTTTACGCAAGGAAGTAAAGAAAGCACCGGCCGTTGGAAGAAAAAGCCTGCGCGTATTTCCCATGCAAATCAGCTCGAGAATTTCCATATATCAGTTGTCATTGTCTGAGCAGCGGTGCGCGCAGGGGGTCCATGTAAAATCGTCCAGAGTGTGCCATTGTAAAGTTAGAAAAGAACATTTTTGGAGTGTGGATTCCAGGTGAGGAGGAGGAAGAGGAGGAGGAGGAGGAGGAGGAGGAGGAGGAGAAGCTGCAGCCTCCGTCTCATTCAAGGGGAGAGGGGGAATGCGCTCTGCGCTCCGCACCTGCGTGTCGCTACCGACGCTCGTGGCGCTCAAGTCACTTTTCTTTAGCGCAAACTGAATAGTTTGGATAATAAAACACAGCACGAGGCAGCGATCGATAATCAGCTTCATTAAAAAGGTGCGTATCGGGCTAATACTGTGATCGAGATGGTCGATACATTCGATCCGTGAATCTCTCCCTTTGATTCTCTCTGTCTCAGACACACACACGCACAAACACGCGCGCGCACTCACACACATATAGGGACACAGGCCGTGCGCACACAGACGCACTGATCAGGGTCATCTTTCGTTGGTTACTGACAATAGAATCACGTATTCCATTAAAAATAGAGCTACCAATATTCACAGACACATGGGCCGAAGTCATGGATACCCCAAGATCTGAACCAACCAAGCAAAAACCTCGTTTATTCCCACAGCAATAATTCAATTAAACTGGATGCAGTAGCCACAGGAGGTCTGGGGAAATACATGGATACATGTGCAGCATACATTAATGAGAGCTGTGAGGTTTCTGGAGGGCAACACATTCTGGCCTTTAATTCAACTCAGTGTAAATTTAACCTGTTCGTCCTTGTGTAAGTTAGGGAATGCAGACAATACGGGGCTCACAGCTCCAAGGGACCTTGGAGCCAGCATTCAGCTGTGTGTGGGTCAAAGGTTAGCAGAAGACAAGGCCACTATAGGGACTAAAATGGAGCCTGACTCCTATGTCAGCTGGAGAAAGATATCTAAACATGTACATCTCCAGAAAAGGATAGAGGGGTCATTCAGGTAATTTTGGAGTATAAGACCCAAGGAGTGACAGTAACAGATTTAACCATTTATGGGAGATGAGCAGAGAGATAGGCCAACTCCTTTGCCTAGTTGATTGGACAAATGAACCCTCAACCCACCACAGTGACCAATTAGAAGTAGACAGGTTCAGCCCAAGAGACTTTAAAAAGAGATTACACGAGTAGAGAAGAGGGGTGGCATTTTGGTGGATCTCCAAAGAGTTGGATTTCCAAGAGAGCAGAGGGCAGAGCTTTTTGGCATGGCTTTTGCCAGAGATTGGAGAAAATCAGATTGCGGCCGCTTCTGATCCGGACGCAGGGCTCAAGGTCTGTTTCAATAAAGATTGCTCTACTATTCCACCAGCCTGCCTCCGCAGAATTTTTTTATCAACATACTACACGCCGACACTTTTGAGGACGAGAACCCAGAAACAACAGCTGCTACAGATGATCTTTGTGCTTTTAATGTATCAATATGCAGTTCTGTAAAAAGCACTCAAAAGTCAAACATTACAATAATACTATAATAAAAGTCTTTAAGTATCTGATATTGATTGTACTTAAGTTTTAATCGGCCAATCAGATCCGATATTTGGCTTCTGAATCAGCGTTCATTTTGATATACTGATTTGTGTCTCTTTGGCTGCAAAGTAACTAGTAACTAATGTTATCAAAGAGATGTAAATGTAGAATATTTGCCTCCAAAATGTTGTGGAGTGGAGGTACAGACAAGGCAGAACATGGAAATACTCCATTCACTCCAATTTTACATTCAAAAGTAGAAAGTGCCGTACTTGATTAAGTCACATTGACTGTTTGTTAGGACATCGGTTTTCTGAGTCCAGGTCTGACAAATGGTTATAAAGTATTGAAGAATACCAGGATGAACGACAGAAAACTACAAGGAGTGATGGAGGAAACAACCTGCAGTGACGCCAGCCTGTTTTACATGTATTTACACTGCAGCTCAGCACCTGACCAGGAGACAGTCAAGCGTGGGAGTGCACCATGTGATGTGATTTCAACACCACTGTACCAACAGATCTACTGACACGCTGACTTCTTGTTTTGGAAGTATTTTTTCTTTAAAGCCTCTGGAAGTAACATTCATTTTGTTTTGGATTCTGGTAAAAGATTTACTGCCGTACCACCAGACTAAAGAGCAGCTTCTTCTCCACGGGCTGTGAAGCTCCTCAATTCATCCTCAGCATCCCGTTATTTAAAAAAAGATGTTTTTATTTTATTACTTATCCAAATCCAATAAGTCAGAATCGGACCCGGTGACAGACATGAAGAACAGCTATTTCAGTTATAAGTAAATAGCAAATTTTCTCCCCGAAGGTCTCTTCTGCTTATTCTGCTATTAAACATTTCACAATATATGCAGATCATTTTCATATCAGAAGTTGAGCAGCTGGACACAATGATGTCTCCTGCTTCACTGTGACGTCCATTCTCAGTGTATGTGCACTGGAGGCTTCACATTTTCCACATCACCCTTGTGTTTGCTGAATACTGGACCAGGATTGGGCTTCCAAACTACTTGTGATGTCACAAATGCTGCCTGTAGCCCCGCCTCTTAAAATCTGATTTCCAGTGAGCACAGTAAAAAAAATGTACGCTGTGAGCATGAAATGTGAAAAACAACCTTGTCTCATACGTCATTCTGCACGGCGAAGCTCAACTATAGGGAAAAGAAGAAAAAAACATTTTTGACTAAAGGGGGGCTTTAATAAAAGTTTCAGGCCATTGTTGTTCACACTTCAATCAATTATTAGGGGGAAAAAACAATCAACTGAATCACTCGGCCTCTGAGAACTCAACACCACGTGGGTTCACCGCTCCTCTGCTTTTTTCATCAACGCCTGATTGATCAACCCATGATGAAACAAACACCCGAGCACAGCTGATTGTTGCTGTCATCCATTTCAGTCCGACGCTCTCCTCATTGTCCGCTCAGTCGCACTACTTATCTGACAGCACACACCTTCCACTTGACATAACCTCCGCCATCACTCTCTCCGGGTCTCTCTCTCTCCCTCTGTAATATAATGTGGTGTTATTTGGGGGGGGGGGGGGGTTGAGTGTCGTAACCAGAAGTAGTCCTGGTTGTGGAACAGAGCTGAGGCAAGCTGTGGCCTCTCTCTCACTCCCACTGAAGAGCCGCTGTAGTGTGGCAGGCGAGGCAGCACACTCTGCCTCCACTCTCTATTATGTAACAGGTGGAAACACACACACCCACGCAGCCTCTCTGTCTCTCTCAAACAGACCCACGAACGTGCACAAGCGCCGCGACGATGACAGGGACACATTTGGAGTGGGAGCACTTCCATTATGCATTCTGTACATCCGGATGTGAAATTATTCTTGTGGGGTGGACACATTTGCAGCTGGATGCAGCGACGAAACCGTAGTCCAGGTTTGAAAGTGCAGCCTGGAGTGTATGAGTGATATGGATACTCGTGGGGAATATAATCTGCCTCGGCGTCGTCTATCCTGCGCCTCGACGCTCCTCTCCCAATGACAAACTGGTCACAGCACCCAACGCCTTGACACTCAAAGCGAGCTCCGCCCCGGCAGCAGCCCCGCATGGTAACGCATGGAGTCTCCGTCAGGACTTCAAAAGGCAGCGTGGCAAGCTGGTTAAAGGGCTGATGTGAGTCGGCCTGACAGCGCCAAGCAGGTTGTACTGTATGTCAGACAGTGATCATCATGGGGGCTGACAGGCTGAGCAGGGCCAGCCAGGCCGGAGAAAAGGCAGGCGGCTCCCAGACAGCTCGAGTGACTGTCACCGAGGACAGGACCCAGGACAGGCTGCCACCACACCATTAAAATAAAAAAAATAAATAAAAAAAACACACAGTGAGGCCACGTGACTCATCTCCATCTCCATCACTCCGCTCTGTCGTTGCCTGGAGATAGGGAAGGAGATAGGAAAGGAGGGGAGTGAAAGGAAGAGAGTTTGTTGACTGAGGAGGGGAAAAAAAGTGGGTGAGCAGGGCAACAGAAAGCAGAGGGAGGGGAGGGTGAGGGGCAGACGGAGAGAGTGATGAGGCGGATAAGTTAATGTGGATGTTAATGTTAATGCTCAGACAATCAAAGCTCCCCTCAGGCCCCTGACTACATGCTAGGATCATATTAGCGCTAATGTATCCAGTATTAATGCACAGCCCCCGGCCCCGATGAAACCGCGGCAAGGTCAGAATTAGGAGACGGAGAGGGCAGCGCGGTGCTGCTGCTCAGCTCTGCGCAAGGTCACCGGGATCCAAATGAGAATGAGGAGGGAGCTGCAGGAATGGGGTTGGAGGCGCTGGAGGCGGATTTACCCGACGATGGGTCAAACGGAGGAGTTGTGTTCCTTTAAAGCCACATCATGGCACGCAAAGAACTGCAGTTTTTTTTTTTTTGTGAAGTGTCAGTCCTGAACATTGTCAAAAACCACAATGTGCCGCAGAGCTGCTTCCCCTCAGTGGGGGCCGCCAAGCTAGCTCCGCATGCCGCCGTGTACCAACGAGCCTCTGCATTAGGCTAATATGAATCACACACCGCCGTGCTGCAGTACATTAACGAGAAAGGTGCCGACCAATGGTGTGCGTTTGCCTTTAAACCGAGCACGCGTGATTGTTGTGGCAGATGTGTGAGAGTGTATCAGCACATCAGAGGATGTGTGCGTGTGTGAGCATGTGTCTACACGGCGGCAAAGTGCAGGACATATATTTGTGGCGGCTCCCCTATCCTACAGTCGGGCGTGTGTTTGGGAGTGTTTGCTCGAGTGTGTACGTGCTTGTGCAGTTTCTTGCATGAGAGTACGTGCGCGTGCACACGAGACATCAAGGGGTGTTAATTTATTCAAATGAGCTTGGGAGGATAACGAGAGGATGGGGTGAGGGGCGGAGGTGGTGTGTGTGTGTAGGGGGGCACCTTCTTCTGCTGGAGGTTCAGCTCTCCATTTCTCTCTCTCTCTCTCCCCCTCTCACTTGTTTTTTCACGTTTGCAAATGAGACTATTTGCATGGCTGAGGAGGAGGGAGGCGAGGGAGATGGGGGGGAGGAAGGCGATGAGACTGGAAAAAGAGAAAGACAAAAAATAAATAAAAATTGGAGATGGGGGAACGGTGCGATTCTGAGGCAGACAAGAACGCCCGCAGACGAAAAAAAAGAAGAAACACACACCGTGCCAGGGCGATACCACCGCTTCCAAGATGGCTGCCGCTGGAGGCGTCCTCTGTGGGACCAACCCAGAGACCCGCTGCTCTCGCTCCGCAGTGGGTGACACACAAACACACTTTCTGACTTCGACTGCGTTCCTCAAGCATAACGAGACAAATGAAATCTGAACGGCTCGGTTAAGGATTAACATTTATCTTTGGGATCTGAATATATTAAAGGGTGAGTCAGGTGGATATGTTCGTGGCTTGTACAGAGATATTGATCAGAGATATCTAGTGACACCCAGTGGTCACAATTAAAGATGTTATCATTAGGAGATCTAATGCTGACTTATCGAAGTTCTCAAGCAGTGAGTCCAACTCAAGGTCTTAGTCTAAAGATCAATAACGGCGAATT
The DNA here is from genome assembly GCA_903131615.1 of Diplodus sargus. NCBI lineage: Eukaryota > Metazoa > Chordata > Actinopteri > Spariformes > Sparidae > Diplodus > Diplodus sargus. Next base: position 9,068,385 of record CAEMYA010000018.1, on the reverse strand, counting down.
ATTTGACTATTCAAAGAATCTAAAGCAGTGAAGAGAGTTTCTTTCAAAATTATCTGTTAAACTTCTACTTAAATTAAAAAGAAGTTGACAAAATAACCCAACAGACACACTTTGAACCACTGCCACAGTGCACAACACATTTATCTTTTCCTCGATTGTTTTCTTGTCATTTTCAAATAATCGAGCCTCAGCATTGTTCCTGACATTGCCAACCAAACAACTGGATTTCAGTTGGTTTTGACTAATTGCACATTTACAAGGGAATTTACACAACTGAAGCACGACATCAGCTGAGGAGGGCCCTGCCTCCTAATGCTGGGGCTGTGGTTCAGCAGTCGACCAGCTCCGTATCAAAATGTGTTTCTCTTTTAGTCTTGAAAGTTGAAATCCCTCAGAAAAGTTTAGTCAAATTACAATAAACTAACTGTGAAACATAAAACCTGGGGCCAGAGGGTATTTCTTCAGGACAGGAGTACATGTAAAAGGTGAAACCTCACAAAATATTACTTGAGGATTGCCTCCATTCTTTTCCCAATTGCTCATCTATTTCAACTTTTTAAACATACAGATATGATGTCATAAGGAATACAACCAGATTTAGATTTTCTCAGGAAGAGGACAAGAAGAGGATTATCTTAACTGTTGTTATGCCTATGTGTCATTTTCATGGTTATACAAAGACAGGTTGAAGTATCTGCATTATAGGGTCAAAGGTCAAATAATTTGTTGGGATTTTTTTTTATAAATGAGAAGCAGGTAGGACAAAGAGAAGTCAGTGGGGACCAAAAACCTAGTCCTTAATTAATGCGATACACCAGTCCTACATATACAGAACGCACTGACAGGTGTGTTCATTCAATGCACACCTGAAGGCGATAAGAGGGTGAACTTATCGCAGAGTGGCTGATGGTGGTGAGAAAAACGTCTGGATGAAAAAAAACATAAATTAACATAATGATCCAAAAGTAATCGATTAACATTAAAAACAATTTATAATCAAGGTCGATTCTTTTTCTTTATCGTGTCTTCTTCACCACACAGCCTTCAAGATATTGGTCATACTATAAAACTAACACCTGACTGGTTATAACATAAACTGGGTCACTGAACATTTTCTCTAGTCATTCAAATTAGCTTTGAGACACTGTGCATATGAACTCCATTGCCATATATCACGACCGTACATAAATAAGGGACGAACAAATAAATAACACTGCTGTTGACACTCAAATCTTTACAGTTCTGGTCCGTTACATCACATTAAGTCAACAACAAACTGATGCGAGAGAGGGAGAGAGTTGGCAGGTGTGCAAGGACGCTGTGGAGCTTAGCTGAGGGCAGACTTTCCATCTTGACCCTCTGTGCTTTGATCTTATCACTTTCCCACGCTTTAAAAACTCCTGTACCTGTGTTATACTGCTGAACCTGTTCCACACACACACACACACACACACACACACACACAAACATACTCACAACAACATAAAGTTGCAGCTGAACAGCAAAGAAAAGCTTCTTTAAGCCTTCAGCTTGAACAACTAGAAGAATATTAAAACTGAACTTAAATCACCTTTTAATGTATCTTTTACGAAACTGTGACTTGTCGACCACACCATCAAATCCCATGTAAAAAAGATCAAACCAATGAATTGTTCTGATGACCAAGCATATCTTCGCAGCCAGAGCCTGATACTGAGGCTTTTTTTTTTGGATTAAAAACATCAAAAAGCCAAATTGTTGGCCTGGATGACAGCATGTTCCTTCACCACCATGAATATGGACCCTGCAGATTCTATTCATTCATCAGATGAATCAAATCCAGTCAATCAAGTCCTCATCTGAAGATGTATGTAAATACAGCATTTACTCCAAATTACTGCGCCATTGTTTGTTTAAAATGAACCTGAGCTGCATGTTTCAAATGTTTCCCTGTCCCAACACACCTGATTCAAATTAATGTGTCATTGTCAGCAGAGCTTGATGCCGAGCTGATCATTTGAATCAGGCGGGTTGGGGCGAGGAAACGTCAGTGGGCCCCCAGGAACCGCAGTGAAGAACACACTTTGCTGATAATCCCTACACACTTTTACTGAAGTCACACATAAAACTTACACTACGGAATTGCAAGCGACACGAGATGACTAAGAGAACTGCAGCGATCATCTCAACGCAAACTAAAGGTGAATTATTAAAACTGCAAACTTGTATCATTTGTTAAGGGGACACGCCCCGTTAAAACTGGACATAGTCACCAGCAGTGCTGCTTTTGTGTTTTAGTCGCGTCTCACGAAGTGTTTATGTTTCTTTGTCAACCGCAGGCCTTTAAAAATGTTGGTTCAAATCCATCCATGCAATAAAAAACACATTTGACCCACTCTCCACCTGTTTTGTCTCCCGCAGTCGCCCTGATGTCTTTTTTGCCTCAGCAGTTAGTAGTCATCTTAAATGCTTATGGGAACAGTCAGTTATCAGCCCTCTCACACCTGTCAAGCGCAGTGTGCATTTGTTTCTGTGTGTGTATGATGTTATCAGCTCGAGTCAACCGTGTGATAAATGGCCTCTCGCGCTTACCTCAACTGAAGCCCTTATGGAAAGCAGCTGACCCGAGGCTCCGAGGGGTCCAACTGGTAAAACCGCCTGCTTACACCGCCTGTCCTGGGGCTGTGTTGACTTCTGAAATATACAACATTCAACATAGTGTGAGTTATGCCTGCTTTACCTTGGTGTAACCGTGACAGCATCAGGGAGTTTCAACATGGCAGTGAATGCACCACAGGAAAAAGGTTTAGGGCCCTTTTAAATGCAATTTAGAGTAAATTCTCCCAATTCCCAATTAAAAATATGCTTAAAATATTTGATAGTGTCATGAAATCCAGCCGAATGCACTGTGTGGTACTGAGGGATGTGGTCCACTCGGTCATCATACTTGTCATGTAGACAATAGCAGATACGTTTTACACGAACACAAGGAAAAACACTTGCAAATGCTGGTGGAGAAGAGTCAGACAGAGACCCACTGATTAACAGTTAACATTCAAAAGAGAGCACTCAATTTTTTTAATTACCTTAAATCACCCGCCAAAACAAAAGAGCTGAGCCCAGACAAAAGTCCTCCACGACAGCTATGATTTGAAGAACTCTGTTGGAAATATTGGAAAGGTAGAAACTAAAATCCAAAGTAGATTAAAAACAGATTATGAACGACCAGAATATCTCTCTTCTGTCAGAGAGCAGAGATAAATCCTGACCAAGTGCAGCCTCAGTGGCTGAAAACCTGGCCATTGAGGACAAAAAGAAACACGGCAACCAAAAGAAAAACAGAAAAAAAGGTGTCTGATCAACAGGTGAGGCTGAGACAAAGATGCTCCTATCTCTAATCTTTAACAATTTCAACTTGGTCTGTTCTGCACTCGTAACATTTATTGCTTGTCTGCCCGTCCAATGAGACGGATCCCTCCTGAGTTGTTCCTTACTTAGGACAGAGGGAGTCTTACACTTTACCTATAGGTTGTAAAGGCCCCTAAAACACTGTGATCTCTGATTTTGGGCTATATAAAAATAAAACTGACTCGTTTAGACCTCAGCAATTGTCACATCCTTAGGATTTTTTAAGTCTTTTTTGGGTGTATGTGTGCCATAAAATGAAAAGTTCACATCAAATCATGTCCTTGTGTCAGACATTCTATCAATGAAATGCATAAAGTGTGATTTTTGTCGCTCTATTCTGTACTTGTGGCATCTACTGCATGTCCTGGGAGAGGGATCCCTCCTCTGTGGCTCTCCTCGGGTGTCTTCCATCCTCTTTTTTTCCCCTCCGTTAAAGTTTTTCCTCTAAGAACAGTGGATGTACAGATTGTAAACCCCACTGAAGAAAAAGTTGTGATGCAAAAATGATCTGATATCTGTCAAAATAGCTGCAGTGTGATCTTTTGACCATATTCGCGTGCATTTTGACGCTTCGGCAACGTTGCCCCCGACGTTTTAATGCAGATAAAACCCATTGAACCGACCCACACACACACAACACACACAGTCACATACATGCGAACACTACATTTGGGCAGTTTTTACTGACGTGGATTTGCTGAATTTTGAACAGTTGTTAATAATATTGCTGTTTAGGTGTCCAAATACTATGTTGCCTTGAATGTCCTTTTGGTTTGTTTTTGTTATTTCCATGCTAATAAAGTCCTTAACTTGTATTAAAATAAATAAATAAATAAAGAAGAAGAAAAAAACAAAGCGAGAGAGAGAGAGCAGGGGGTCCTTGGGACTCTCCCGGTTGACAGCTCCTGTCTCTGCCTGTAACGACTTATTTATTCAGGGATAATTAATCAGGCGCAGTTTTGTGCGGGATGATTAATGCGCTTTGTCATCTGTACTGCAGCGGTGAGAACACAGTACAGTGTGCCTCAGCTGCCTCTGATGTAAAGGGGACGTCCTGTTCACAGAGCAGGGAGAGAAGAGGAGAGGAGAGGAGAGGAGGGGAGAGGAGAGGAGCTCAGTGGTGGTGCTGCATGATGGAGGCCTTCTCCTCAACCCACCTGAAGATCTGCGGCCATCACCACGCTGGGACCACTGAGGGAGGTCTGCTGCTGCTGCTGTTGCTGCTGCTGCCCATCTGATAAGACCTGGGAAAGTCTCCATTTTTATATTAATGTCTCTGTGGGGGATTTATGGTGCGTCTACTTGTTTTTTTATTTTTTATTTATTTCCTTCCTGATGTAATCTGCAGCACTAACATCACTCAGGCTGTCTGATGTATTGCTCGTGATAGCACCCGTGACCGTCCATCTTTGAATTTTGATTATCAAAACTCTTTCCCACCTACCTTCTTGTGTCTTTCCCACAGTGTTCGGGGTCATTTGACCTGTTCCTCTCTGTCAGTCAGCGGCTTTCACTTCTCCACCGGCCTGTCGAGAGAAGTCGTGGCCGGGGCAAGTTCTTCTTCCTGCGGTCATGCTGGTCTCACGACGCCACCTGGTGACCGGTGTTGGTACCAGAAGTCTGAGGAACTAAACTACCGCCTGCTGTGTATAGATACGCTTTCTGTGGGTTATGAGGTGTTCTGATAAAACCGTGATTAAAAAAACCCCGTTTTACTATAAAAGCCTTAACACATTTACCACCAGTCATTTACAACCATGTCAAATTAATCACTGCTGAATGGAGAGAATTTCACAACGCTTTTACCGGAAGATTTTGTTTGAAGAGCTTAAAGTAAAACATGTAAAGTGATGAAGCAAGAGGTGTAGCAGCTTAATACATGGTAGACATACAGCAACCTGTTTAAGGCATTGAGTAACCAATGTTTTTGACCTGTTTATGGCTTTTATTGATAGGACAGCGTTGAAAAGTGACAGGAAGCAGGATGGAGGGGGTGGCATGCAGCAGACTCAAACCAACGAGGACACAGCCTCTGCACATGGGACATCTGCTGTACCAACTGTGCTACCGGGGCAGCCAGGGAACCATTTTACTGCCGCGGACTTGATCCAGGCTGATCAGGTGCAGATCAACAAGTTTTGGACCCGAAAGCAGGTTACAGGAGAGGCTTCCGTGATTTAATGCAGAACCTTACAAGCAGGCCAGCAGGCAGGAAGGTGGACAGAAAACATGTCTTGATATCAAAAACCCAAATACTGAAACAGTATCAGCAGGGATAAGTCGAAAACAGGTGTGTGGAGCTTTTTCACAGCAGCCATTTTGACATCAATCAGCAGGGTAAACACAGGTGTAACCAATGATACTAATAGAGAGTCACGGCGCTGCTATTGTGCATGTTGGCTCACCGGAAAAGTCTCCGCTAGACCTAACTACAACAGAACCCTCATTGATTGTCATTAATCAAACCTGTGTTTCCCTTCTGTTTCATGTCAATATGGCTGCTGTGAAAAAGGTAGGTGATGGGAAAAGGAGGGAAAGTCCTGTCTGGTCTTCAACCACTTGCACATAGCTGTTACCAATTAAACAGCTTACCTGAACATGTGTAGTGATTTGAGCAGCTCAGATATTACATGTTGCTGAAGCACAAAAGTTGAAGGAGGAAACATTGCTCTCGTTAAGGTAAAGGGATTGCACCTGAGGTGGGCGTGTCCTGTCAGGTAGGAGGGGCTTGTTTTGTTCCTGTTGTTTATTTTAATCATCCCTCCATATTGTAGTTTGTGGTTTCTGCTTTATATTGTTGGTGTTATACTTCTAAATTACATGAATCTTGGTATAGTGTTATCTTTAACACTACTGATACTTCACAAAAAAGGCCTACACAGCGTATTTAATGATTTGTAAGTGCTGGTTTGCGCAATAATCTAAAATGATGTTTGTCCAGACAGGAGCAGATTTCAACACCATCTTTTTTTTATTTAATTAATACTGCACAGTAAAAGTCCTGCATTCAAATCTTTGCTTAAGTTAAGAATGAAAGAGAAGCATAATCGGCACAATACTTACATTTACTTAACTTCTGTTCAAAGTGGACTTTTCCATTTTTAAATTATGCCGGGTATTTTAATGAATAATGTAACAATAACACAAACAGATCAAGGTTATGCACACTTTATTAATACAAAACATTGACAGCATCATAGCACATTCTGGCATTCTCCTGGTTCCCGGCTGGATCTGCTCAGTTTACTCCTCTTCAGCATGCCTTGGCTGTAAATGATAAAGCAGTAGCTGTAGTAGGTATCTGGGGATTAGACTGTCTAATGTGCAGTACTTTTAATTTCATGACATGGTCAGGTAGTCTGTCACATTTGACCTAAAAGTTTACAGAAGCCTGTCATTTTTAATAACCTGTATGACCAGCAGATGTCACTATAAAGTCATATTTTATGTCAGCTGTTTGTTACCTTGGACTTGCCACAGTTGGTGATCTTGTTTCCTTTAGAGAGAAAAAAAAAATAGATCAAGTTTTAAGTTTTTCCGAAAAGCTCAGAACTGTTGTGTTTTTCTTCCAAACAAAGCTCCTCTGATCGCAACAATGACAGAAACAGAGGTTTGAGATGGCAGCAAGAGATACATTTCAGCCCCTCCACTCACTGAGGCACCTTTGTTTGCATTCAGCTGCTCTTTACAGCAACATGCTGTATGATAGAATCTCAACCCTGTTCACACTTCTTCTGTTTCACACTGTTTTGTGTTTTTTCACTTCCTGTGCCAGATGGAACTTTTCTCTCACATCGCCTACACAGGATGTAGTTGTTGACTTACCTGCCAACAGAATGATGGAAAGGAACACAATGATCCCAGCGAAGACCAGACCTCCAACACGTAGTGTGTGGTAGTCTGAAAAGTCACATAGGGCATTATCACCACAACATCACTTTCACGTATGGCAACTATTTCTGTTCCACACCATCTCAGACTTCCTCCTTCGCTTTCCTTCACACCTTTTTAACCTGCCTGTGATTTTCATCCTCTTCTTCTTCTATTTTCCGCTATCACATGCATCTTTTACTCCCCGGCTCCCGTTACTCCTCCTATTTTGTTCCAACAAATCTGCATATCCACCCGAGGAACTTTCCCCAAGGACTAGGAACCTTTAGAGGAACTCGGTGCCTTTCCATCACAGAAACCTACATTACCGAAATGTAAGAATCGGTGATATTATTTTAGAACACAAAAAGTCCCTGATCGGGTGTTGTACTTTCCAAAAGAGGAACTTCGGAGTTTCAAATTTTCTGATTGGTTGAATACTTGCATTTTATTTCAGCCGCCATTTTTACAGATCTGCAGCTACAAACCATTGTTTTTTTCTAATGTACTAGTATGTTGTTTCAGGAGAAGGCATATGACCGACAGATGTTATACACATGCAGCAGAATAATTTGACTAATCTTCTAGGTTCTTTAGAAAGTGATTGGAACGAGACAAAAACTGAGCAGTAGGAGCATTTTAGCTGCTTGAAAAGTAGTTCCTGGTACTAAAAGTTCTGAGTACTTTCAGGAGAAACTCAACTCAACCCTCCAACATGCCTGTTTTATTTGCCCATCTAATCTCTGTGCTGGCAGAAACACCTTTTATTCTGTTCATGCATTCTACATTCTCTCTTTTTAGAGCGCAGGCATGAGGCAAATATTGAATTTCTTCATCTGAGCAGATAGACTTTCAATGTTGCCGTTACTCACCATATACAAAGTCTGCATCATAGTCAATGTCTGCACCTGGGGATGGACAGAAAAGAGACGTGGGTAGACATGGTAGTCTCTGCAACACAATACATGGACATCATAATGTAATAGATGCTCTTTCTTCACTGTTGATAATTTTGGTTGATTTCTGAATGTTTTCTACCAAAATTCGTACTTATTGGTCCTTTAAGTAAACTGACCCAGCTCTGACTGCTTGGCTGCGGGACTTGGTTTTGTCAGATTACCAGGGGACACCTAATTTAAGTTTCATATTGTTGTTCTTCATTACAATCGATATGTCTCTGTTGTTGAAGGGACAGTTAATAAGTCATCCATGCACAACTCAGGTACATGATTTACACATTGTTGTCAGAAATTGTGATTCAGAATCGGAAACCAAGACCGACTGTGACCTTGCAGGTATTGTGTCATTCGAACTGTGTCATGTTAAAGTGGCTGTCTCATTCATCCCCTGTTTGCGGATAATCAGCAGTTCAGCTGAAGTGAGGCTTACCTTTAGAAGACATGATGCCTCGTCTGTGTGTGTGTATGTTCAGTCGACAAAACTGGAGGGGACAAAATGCAAACAGTTAGCAAAAGGCAGGTGACAGCAGCTGCTGCCGGCCGTGTCTGCTGTTCTCAATAATTCAGGAGCATCTTGTGTTTTTATAGAAAGACAATTAAAGTATTCACCATCATGACTCCGTCTGAAAACTGTGGATTTGGTTTCAATAGCCCCTACGCTTTAATTAGGTTAGAGGCTTGTTTAATCGGCTTATTCACTTTAGATGAGAGGTGGTTGAAAGGCTCCGAAACTCTACACGTCCTGACAAATTGCCTCGCTGAGTTCCAGACTTAAGAGCAAAAGGATTGTCTTGATCTTCACGGAGAACTTTAAGAGGCTAATGGCTATATTGATCCACTCCTTCCCCACCACCACTTTTTCTTTCTCCATCCCTCACAAACACACACTTTTCACAAGCTTCTCTACATCCCCTGACCTATAATCATTAACTTACACAGATTAACAGTGTAAAAATTTCCCCTTGCGGTCTCCGTTTTGTTCGAGCGCGCCACCATGAATTGTGTACTCGGGTGCTTTCATTTATTATGTGTCGGGGCCTTTGCGTTGCACCACTGCGCGTAAGGGCATAGCAGACAGTTACTCATTAATATACACCAGCTCCAATAGTCATTAACCTTGAACCTTGCACAATGTGATCGAGGTTATAGATGTGGGCAGGAAAGAGTATTCCACCTAATAATGTAGAATTTTGGCAGATAACCACAGCACCCCTAAAGTACAGCAATGAATTCAACTGACAAGTAATAGAAAAACAGAGTGCCGTCTGTCCTCTAAACCCACTTTTACAGCATATATTAACTGGAGCGTGTGAGCGTTTATACTTTGCCTCATCAAATAATGGAGTAACTTAACTTTTCATTGCAACGATGCCAATCATTTTTGATTTTACACAGACATACACAGACATCAACTAAACCCTCAAAAAACAAAGATTAACATTACACACACAAGAAACTTGACCCTATATCCCACAGTAACAGTAATTTTATGCACCTGAGGTGCACACAACAGATTGATTTGTATGCACATTTATTCGGAAAAGCGAGCTATCACTCACCTGAGCTGAAGAAGGCTCTGTAATACCTCTTTCCAGGTGTACGTGTGTGGCACAGACTGTGTCATAGGCAGGTGCAGACCAAGCACCCACTTTGTAGATCCACCCACACACACACACACACACAAACCACCTCTACACACCCACAGCCATATATCAGTCTTGCCGCTCAGTTACATATTTACCGTTTCAATCAGTAAAGTTTGTGCTCTCATGCTAATAAAGAGCATATATCTGCCAACCTTTGGAATCACAGGAGAATGATCGACATGTTACCGGCTCTGCACACTCATAGCCTCGAGTGTCATTCTGTAACCTTGGTTTCACATTGACAGGGAAATAACCAGATTGATTTCGGGGCCACTTATAGAATTTGACGTTCAAGGATAAAAGAAAGACTTTATTCTGTGTGGTCAGACATACTTTTATTTACTTATGCCAAAAGTACAACAGGTTGCTACACAACAAGGCCTCATGCGTAGAATAAACACAGCTTTTACTTGTACAGCGGTCGTCTTTTAAAACAGATATACTCGAAGTTGAGTTTGGTGAGTGCCTGACCTGATGGGAGATTCACAACAAACACTGTCCATCTGTTCTCTGGCTATGATTTGGCTTACATTAGGCTACTATTAATGTAGTCTTGCACATAAATAATATCAAATGTTCCCTCAAAACGCTCAAACTTTGTGTCTCTCCTTTCGGAAATGCACCGATTTTCAGAGCATCGTGACATTTGAGTGAACGACATTAAAGAGAAAAGAGAGAGAACAGGCTTCACAAAGTGTGTGTGTGAGGTGAAACTAATCATAGTCTGCCGGAGAATAGTTAATCCAGGCGGAGCCAGCAGTGAAGAAGAAGGCAGTGAGACAGCTGATGCAGGAGTTCCCTCCACTCTACATGTGAAACACTGTGCTGGAGGAGCTCACGCAGAGACCTGCAAACTATTCCTGTGCTCAGTCAGAGAGCTGTGGCGATTGAGATTGTCTCGTATAAGGCTCATTACATTTACATGTAGAAATACAAATGCACGTGTGATATACACACATACATATACAGGATTTACACGCACATATAAACACATCTGCACGCAAACACACACCAACCATTCAAATGTAGACCTAAATTAGAAATATTTAACTGTTTATCTTATCTGTAAACTATATGTATTAATATAGATGTACTTATATAGGTTTATAGTATACAGTATATGCATATATGTTATAATCCAAATGTGACAAACATTATCCAGGACAATTAACAAAATAAACGACAAATTGACAAATCCTAAAGCCTGAAGGCATTAAATACAAAACAGTGAACAGCAGACTACACAATATTAAAAATTCTTCTGGGGCTTCAAAGACAATCTTGTGTCAAAGTTGCTACTGGCTAAGACAAACAGCTGGAGTGAGAGACTGTCACAGAAAGGCACAGGAAAGGACAAGAGCACTAAGGGACTGGCACGGTCACAACTGAGCACAGCGGGCTAAAGATGTATGTACATGTTACACTTCTAATATACCTCCTCTTACCCCGTCATATAACCAGTTACCATAATCATCAATTTCTCCAGTGTTTTAGTGGCTTAATATCAAATAGAACTGATCATCATTGCAGAAGGCAGTCCGGTCCGGTGGAGTAGGCCTCAGTTCTCTGCAGCAGTCTCTGCAGGCGCTGCAGCTGAAAGAGGTCACGGACGAGTGAGTTAGACGAAGCAAAACATTAAACTTGCATTCACACAGTCAGTTTTAAATATTTCACTCCTTCTCTCCTTTGCTTTTTCTTTTACATACAGACAATCAACTGTAGGACTACTGTAACTGTTCTGCTATACTCTCTAAGGATTGGTAAGTATGGACACATTTAAAGGCACATATTATGCTCATTTTCAGGTTTCTAATTGTATTTTGGGTTACAAACAGAATATGTTTATGATTTACTGCCTAAATAAACTCATCAGTTTTCTCATACTGTCCAGTGCTGCAGCACTGTATTCCACCTCTGTCTGAAACGCTCTGTTTCAGGTGCTAAATGAATTATTACGTTCCAAACTAGCTGACTGTGTGACATGGTGACATATTGTAATGTCACAAAGTCACATAATTTAAGGGGGGACTACTGACGAGGCGTTTCAGGGCCAGGGTTTCCTGTGGAAGAAAGGAGCTTTTGCTGCCGTGGACTTTCAAGATCTTTTACATGCACAATAATCTTTATAACACACTGAAAAAGTATAATAGGTGTTTAAGATTGTGTATAGCCGGATTTATTTTAAAGGTCATTAGGAGTTTTCTTCAGGTCAAACAGTAAGTACATCTACTCAAGTATAGGGTGCAATTTAAAAAAAGTACAATATTTTGTTTGAGCGTTACTCTATACTTCTATTCCAAAATATGTTAAACATTTCTTAAACAGCTATGGTTATTAGCTTATTGTCAGATGAATATAATATATGCAAAACATAAAAAACTTTAAAGAAATATGATGCATTATACTAAAAACTTCCTAACAGCATGTACAAACTTGTTTAAATTAGCTCAAGCTTGACCAGCTTGAAAATTAGAGTTCTGTGTAACTCTTTTCACCAAAGAATTAAACTTTTACATTTTACTCAAAATATAATTTGACTTGCGGTGGAGTATTTTTAAACTGTGACACTGTTACTTTTATATAAACTACACATCTGAATACTTCTTCTACCAGTGCCCTCCAGACCCCATTATAAAAACCACACTATGAAAATCAGACTGTTCAGAGTTGCGTAATTCAAACTTGATCAGGATTGTTAACACAACACACTCAACATTTCATCAGCTTTATTCTAATAAAGCAGGAGCTGTTATGAAACTGTCTGTTTGGTGGTGCGTTCAAGGATGTCAGAGCATCCTTGAACCGAGAGCTGCATGAATGAGTACTGTTGCCAACTTAATGAATTCTGTGTTCAGTAAAACAACTTTTCAAACTGGTTCGGTGACTGCAGTACCCTCAAGAAAGATGTAGTGACATTCTGTTTAAACATCAGCTCTCCATTTACTGGTTATTCAGGATGGAGGAGCCTGATTCAGGCAAATGACCAGCAGGAATGAGCTGTGCATGTAGGAGTCAGAGAGAAACATTCAAGTTATCCTGTAGCTCTTGAGGAGGAAAATAATGTGGTTTCTTTGAGCATGGTTAAGAGATACCTCAGAGTGATTAACAGTATAATATACTATGTGAAGAAACTGATTACACGCACCACACACTACAAGACGCAATATACTTTTTGCTGACAGCTTGTAATGAGAATGTCCCAAAATGTTTTCTCTATTTCTCTCTTTAATCTCTGAAGCCTCAATCTTTGAAATAAGAAGAGTAGAACACAGAGATTATGCTAAAACAAAAGCATGAAATTCTCTGGTGACAACTGGTGGCTTGAACAATATTTAGTTACATCCTATTACAAAAAGTTGGCACTTACGACTCTGTCAGGAGATCAAACCCACAAATCAAACACGGATCTTGTGAAAATGATTGTGCAGTTGGTTGCTCCTTTCATATAAAAAGATGGCAACTTCTGAAACCTCAGATGTTGGAGCTTCCTCAAATGCACCCACAGGGAGGGTAAAGGTGATGAAATGTGCTCTGTAATAAATTACTGATTACAAGTTGTAGTTTTTTCAAGCTGAAAGTAATGCAATCAAAGTTAATATATGTCTTGGAAAATGTCAGCGGTAATTTAACGATTTAACTTTTATGCTCTCTGCCTGCCTGTCTGTCTGTCTGACTGTCTGTCTGTCTGTCTGTCTGTCTGTGTGTCTCTCCAACTAAGTATCACCAAAGCATGTTTTGCCTCGCCTAGACATGAGAAACATGTTCTTATTCCACATGCCAGTTACCGATAACAAATACACAATATCTGGTAAGACTTTCAAAATAAAGCTTGCTTGAGTTTCACAGTTTGGTAAGGTTTTTTTTTCACCAGAACTACTTGTTTGAATAGAGGAAAAGATCCTGGTTTTCACATGGGAAAATGGCCCAGTCTCCATAAATCAAGCTCATGCCTACGTGGACTTTGTTGCTCTAAATACAACAGTGATCCTTTGTTCCCATCATTATCGCCCCCTGTTGGTACTGCACCTTCATGCACACTTGTACTTTTCCCGTTTTATCAAGGTGAAACATGACACTGACACAGTATCCTCTATCAGATCGATATGTCTATTACACTCTTTGCAGGATACCGGGGTTGCACTCACACATACAGTTCAACATGTGTGAACACTGAATCAGCCCCCCTTCTCCCCTGTGCTATGGGCTCTCCCAAAGGGAAACTCTATTATGGATGTGTGTCAGGGGGTGAGCCAGAGGTGAGGGAGCTGACAGAGTTTAAATCTCACCCGTCTCACCCACGGGGACAATCAGGTTCTCCTCCTGCTTCTCCTCATCTCCGGGGGCCCTGAGGAGAGGATCCACAGGTTGTCATGGTAACTAAATCATTTCATGTTACACAGCCGAGTGTTTGGGGTGATTTTCAGTAAGATAAAAGGACACAGACATACCTGGGCTTCTGGTTGATACTGCAGCGGCATCGTCGACCTAGAAACATAAGCAACCTTTAGCTGCATTGTCCAGAGGTCTAATTTATCTGACACATTATCTACATCACTGTTACCTGATAATGTAATGCTGCAGTGACACAGCGTGGAAATGCAATAATGATTAATTGACTCATAATAACTTGTTTTTAATGTGCTTAATACTTGATTACATTGAGTGCATGTGCAGTTGATAAAATGATACACAAGCTCACACACACACACACAGACACACACACACACACACACACACACACACACAGATTAACTTACTGAGGATGAGGAGAATGCCCAGTGTGAACAGCACCACGGCAAATGCCAGCCCGCCAACCCTCAGACTGTGATAGTCTGCAGAAGTAGTTCAAGAAGAAGAACACCAGAGAAGAGACATGAGCAGGAGAAAGAGATGTAATCAATGTGGCATTTTTGCAAAAGTCTCTGATATGTTGACTCAATGTGCTGATGATGGCCGCTCTTGAAAAGAAGAAATATTTTTCTAAACTTACCATAAACAAATGGGTCTTCAACTTTCCTTTGGTCATCTGTAAAAGCATAATATAAACCACACTCTCAGAACCAAGGCGTTCACATTTATCAGTCTTCTTACTCTGTGCCCCTTTTAACTGTTAATTGATGACTCCCTCTCTTTCCTCTATCTGTAAAATGTATACATATTTTTGAGCTAGGGTGCGATTATGTGAAAGTATCCAATCGAATGTAAATGAGTGGATAAAAATTAAATAAAACCACACTTGGCCATTAGCTCCTGGGTCGAACACAATATGGTAGTAAGACTGAAGTAAGCGTTTAGATTTCAGGGGCCAGTATTTCAGGATGATGATTTATATTTTTTAAATTGGATGCAACTTTGCTCTGATCTAAAACATGTAATAGTAATCCAAAAATATCTGATCTTGAAGATTCAGATTCAGATTTGGCAACCCACTCATACCCTTAATGCAGATACAATTCTGAATTGCGTTATTTCAGACTTCAAGGCAAAGATCTAGATCGATTTATTGCCAAAATCAGGGATCATTTGGATTCCACCCCAGAGGTGGTTTTAAGACAGATTGGCAATTATCCTTGGCATCACTACTCACAGATATTGTTACCTAAAATGTAAATACACTTAAAATCTAAATTCAATGTACCCTATAGATGTGACAGTGTTTTAGTTTTAAGAGAACTTGTTAAAAAAAAATCTCAAGCGCTTTGAAATATTGTTAGGTCACACCACGCATTTCTTTCAAATTTGGCACAGAGAGAGACCTCCTCTGCGTTAGTGCTCAACGCCGGAGTCCCCCAGGGCTGTGTGCTCAGCCCCCTCCTGTTCACAATGTACACTCATAACTGTGCTCCCAGACTTTGAGAGATACCTGGCAAAGATACAGTGTCCGCTGCCACGCCATCTGACTATGGAGCAGCTTCATTCCTCAGGCTGTGAGACTCTTCAATTCATCCTTCACACTACACTCAGTCTATGCAATAGCTAGTTTTGTTTTTCTGTGATGTAGCATAAAGGGACAAAAAAACTCAGATTGGTCAGCTTCATTCCTCAGGCTGTGAGACCCTTCAATTCATCCTTCACACTACACTCAGTCTATGCAATTGCTAGTTTTGTTTTTCTGTGATTTAGCATAAAGGGGCCAAAATTCAGATTCGCTTTCCAACTCTGGTGTTGTTAAATGATGAATAAATTAACCTTGTTCTTGTTTCTTGTACACAAAGCTCAATAAACTTACCATAGTGGTTTTGTTCCTAATATTAATCATAGTTAATTTGATGTATTTCCCAATCTTAACTCTTCAGTAGTTGCCATGGTCAGATATTGGAAAACAATACTGTCATATGATATAATCAAGGGTTTTGCAGAACCATCCAAAACTGATTTTCTTATCTGGCAATAGAATTTGAAAATGTAATAGGGCCTAGTATTGTTTACACCCACATACACTCTCATACAAAGACATTATCGTCTCTGTTTCCTATCAAACAGCCGCTCTCATCTTTTCAGTATCGATTCCAATCTCTAAAAATCTATTTCTAATCAGCACACAAACTTAATCTGTACATCTGTCACTGTTCAGTGCAGCGGGGCAGTCCATAAAGGTCGGATCTGATCTGGAAACCAACAGACCCGTCTATATGTGGCTGTTGGGAGTGAGGTGTGACCCCTTATTAGAGATTAAATCAAGGGTACTCACCCTGCTCACTGGGCTCTGATACAGCTGAGAGGCAGCAACAAAAGGAAGTGGTTTTGGTCAGGGGACGGAAGGAGAAAGGAGAGAATTGAAACACAGGAAATGAGACAGGAGACCATGAGTGAGAAATACTTGAACACCATCAATCTATCTATCTATCTATCTATCTATCTATCTATCTATCTATCTATCTATCTATGTTTACCTAACACAAGCTCTGATTTTAACACAAAAACAGTTGGCATCACAGCTCCACATCATCTATTTGTAGTGTGTGACTGTGCGAGTGTGTGTTTACGTGTCTTACACTTAATCATACACTATAAACAGACCTCACACACACAGTGACTAACCAACCAACACACGAAGCCCTAAAGTACTAATTGATGTTTTGCTGCGAGCACACACCCAGTGAGAAGCCTTTTCATGTAACATAACCGCCTGCCCCAACACTGCCTCCCTATGGACAATTATTGTGTGCACGGATGTGTGTGTGTGTGTGTGTGTGTGTGTGTGTGTGTGTGTGTGTGTCTGTGTCTGTGTCTGTGTCTGTGTCTATGGGCACTTACCAGCCACACACACCAGGAGTGAAGAGAGGAAGAGCAAAATAGTTTCCATGGCAACTGTTGACATAGAGTAATAAAGAGGGAGGGTGAGAGAGCGAATAAAAGACAAAACAAAATACAGCAAGAGGTCTGTTTTACTACTCCAGCACATATGCCCCTGCACAGCGAGACATAAACAATAACAATGAACACATGCACACAAACGGTTTGTATATGCACTCCACAGACTATACAGTCAGTGGTGTGTGTGAGAGTGGGAATCACATCATAGCACTGGCTCCATCCAAATCCCTGGAGTTTGACTGATGCCTCAGGGTATAGTTTTTATCTTGCATAACGATCCATGTTCGAAACCTGCTGCTTACATGTTCTCTTTTCCTGGCAGAGATTACGCCTTTTCCTCCCTGTGGACATCACACAACCTTGGCCTATTTTCATGTAGGTTGTTCAATGCACACAGACAACTGTGTCTCCGGCGAAATGTGTTCACGTTAAACTATTTTGCTTTGGTGAATACATTTTGGAGGAGGTGCAAAGTCAGCCAGGTACATTTTTAACCATGTTAGCTGCATGACTCCAGGGCTGGCAATGATGACCTATCAATTTGTGGGTCCCCAACTTTGCTCCAGACAGAAATATCTCAACATCGCTTGCATGGACTGCAATGAAATCTTGTACAGACATCCATTGTTCTTGAAGGATAAAGCCTAATGACTTTAAAGACTCCCAGTCTTTTCCTCTCGCATCACCATGAAGTTGACGTGTGGTTTATGTGAATTTTAAGATTCATGTACCCCTTCAACAAATATGGTGATCACTTCATCGGGTCAAATTATTAAAAGTTTAATGACTATATTCCTCATAAACCAGGGAAATTCCCATCAGCCTTAGCTGTTCTTTGCATTCAGTGCTGATTAAGAAATATAAGTATGCTGATACAATTCAATTCAAAAAACTTTATTTGTCCCAGGGGCACCAATCAAATGCTAAATGGTAAACATTACAGCTACTGAAAACATTAGCATGTTAAAATTTGTAAAAATATTAGCATGATGACATTAGCATTTAACAAAAGTAAAGACCCATAGGACCACGAAACATGTCTGTAGACACATAGTCTTGATTTACAGGTCCAGTATGTAGGTATTTAGGGGGCTTAAGAGTCTGAAATGTAATATAATATTCTTAGTGTTGCTCTATGTTTTCATTAGGGTAAAAAAAAATCCCCTAAAACAAAGAATTGTTGTGTTTCTGTTACCTTAGAATGAGTCTTTTCTTCAAGGGGGTCCGCCATATTGCAACGCCATATTTCTACTGTGACCCAGAACAGACAAACCAAAATCTTTTTTCCTGTTTTTTGTGGCCACCATAGGCCACCATATCATAGGTCTCCTGGAAACTAAAGTGTGAATAAGGTTTAATGGTTACAGCATGTATGTTACAGCCGTGTTCTTTGTAACACTTGGGTCCTCACATTTATCAATACATAATGACCATAGCACTTACAACTGCACAGATACAGACCAGTTGGGAACGACAACTCATAAGTCAAGATGTGGCGTGTTAATTTCCCATCAGTTCACCACTGCAAACAAAGTGTTTGGTAATGTATTGTACATCAACCATCAGGAGCAAACAAATAAAATTAAGGGGACAGGGCACGAAGTCAGACGCGAATGGTTTTATGTCTTTGGGAATCAGTCTGATTCTGTATACACTGGGCGGAAGCATTGGTTGATTGATGTTTCGATAAAGGTAAATACATACATGAGATCTGAAAGCACTGCATTTTATGAAGCATATCAAAGCTTCACACAAACCATGTATCAAGCCTTCAAAGTCTAAAAGCTTTATTTACCTCAGCTTTTACCTCGGCTGTTTGAGAGTGCCACCTGGCTGTCCACCTGTCGGCGTACATGCTTTTTTCTTTATTTCCATCCATCCAACTAACTGGCTCTCTGACTGACTGGGTCCATTTATGTCCATCTACCCATCAGGCTGTTTGTCTGTCAACAACTCTATCAGTGGTAGTGGACACAGTGCACTCAAATGACAACAGTCCATTATGGCCATTACTGAGTAACCCGCTGTTGCATTTCTGCCCGGTTGCTTTTTGTATGTGTGTGCTTCACATATTTGATGTACAGACCTGAGCAACGCAGTAGTAATTAGGGCATTTATGAAATAATGTGACACAAGATGACAATGGAGGAACAGAAGGCCTGTGGCATCCATTAGATTAATGGCATCTTCCCACTACAATTATAAACTTGAACAGAACAAGTATTTCGTTTGAATGATAGTTCAATTGACTATTTTCATTTTTATGTTTGTTTTGCTATGTTTAAATGGATGTCAAGTTTTGGTCCTGTCTTTTGTCGGGAATATTTTTGATAAAAGGCTTTTCTTATTTGAATACACACATTGACATTAAGCTTGCTAAAGCAATGTTACAACAAGCTCTCTGAGCGGCTCAAACGAGTGTGCTGATATTTAACGCTATACGTGTCGGCATTTCTTTTCAGCGAAACTTTTTCAGTGAAAAGTTTTTCGTTTCTTCGACAATGATACACACTCCTGTGGTTTTTCTTGATCATCCATCATTTATCAGATTGTGGATTCAAACGTCTCACAATACAGATTGTCTAGCAATCTACTTATGGATATAAGTCTGTTCTGCTACGTGCCACTAGATATTACAGACTGAATATTTCTACAAATAAAAGAGAAAAAAATACTTTTAGTTTCAGTGGTGACGACACAGTCACCTCTAAAACCTCTGCAGTCTTTTCTCACGGTGTACTACTATCAAAAATATGGTGCGCTCAGAGTGGAACATTTCCAGCGCAGTTGAAACCAAACCCAGATATGACTGATGAGAAATGACAATATTAGTGTTTGAAGGCATGCCTGTCACATCTTGAAAGAGACATCGCTTTTTCACATCAGAGGTGATGATTGATGGCTGCCCCCAAACTGTACATCACATTCAGTTCAGACACATTAATAAACGGTGATCCGGCTCGAGTATAGCAGGGGGGGAAATTATTCACGCTGAGACAGTGCCTTGGCTCTTTAATACAACCATTACCAGAAGAAAATTGCTTTCTTTGTGATATCACTTCATAACAGGATATTTTTCAAACATCTGTAGGTGTCTGTTTGTATTTCAGTAAGTATCCATCACCACTGCTGGGGTTGTTACATTTCCACTAACACTTAATCTGGACAAAATTGTATAGGTTAGTTACTTCAGATGCGTGATATTTAGTTTTTTGAGCCAATACTAATAACTGATAACTGGAAATTTCACATTGTTGTATTTCAAAAGGAAGTTCATAACTCATAGATAATGCACCAATTTAATTAGAGCCAAATGAAGACATTCCCAATGAAAAGGCCGTGATACAATGATCCAAAATTAACCATCAGGTCGTTTTATACATACAAAGCAGCAAAGGAAGAATTTCATTGCATAATTCAGAACACGTTTCTTTACTGTACATATGGGTTAGGGTACATTCTTCCTTTATATTGTGTTCATTGCATGTAGATGTAAATGGAGATTGTTTCAGTCCTGTGATAGACTGATGACCTGTCCAAGGTGTACCCACTCTGTCAAACTGGGACAAGCTCCAGCTGCCTTGACACAAGTAAAGCAGCGCAGATACAGTTATGGATGGATGTGTTTCTACAGATGGTACTACTTTTTCTTTGCAATAATCTCCCAATTTGATTTCAGGAAAGTTTGTTGAGTTGACTGTCGCAGTTTTGTTTTTCAGTTTAGATGTTTCCTGTTTGGTTTTCTATTTTGTAGGGTAATGGGTTATATTCATTTAGTTTTGTATTTTGCTGTGGTTTTGTTGCCTGCCTTCAATCTATTTTGAAACACAGTTCAAGTTATAAAAGCTTGCCTTTTGTTCTTTCAGGAATCTGACTTGTTGTCTTGCGTTTGGGAGATGTGAGATGTTGATTTTATGCAATAACTAGAAGGTTTGGTGATATAATAAGTGTATAATATAATAATAAGTGATATGTTGTTTTTCAAGAAATGTTCAAATGTGGCATCTAGAGTGGTAAGATCAAGAAAATGTCCTAATAGCATGGAAGCTGACTACCATGAAGAGATACTGTCAAGTACATTTGACCATGAGTCATCTTGAGCTCCCTCTTCAATAGCAGTATGAGTCTCCCATAACCTTTTTCTTTCTCCTCTAAACCCTCCTCGTCGTTTCAATCATCACATGCTGCCCAGCTGGTGTGACACCTCGATATATCCGAGAGGAAAAAGGATAAATTGGAAAGATGGGTGGACAAATGATCAACCAAAAATAAAAAATGTATGTATCTGTGACAGAAAACTTAACTTGTAAAAAAAAAATATATATAAATATTGCATGAGGCAGTTACTTATCCACGTGCTAAATGTTCCTATACAACATCCCCGGTATGTGTTCAGCCGGATGCTCTCCTGTTCCAGCGGTGTAAAGATAGTTCTGTCGATGTGAGACTAATGGAAAGACAGGATGTTGGAGTGAAGGATGACGATTAGCTGAGAGTGGTGTGATGTCCTGTTGTGTCTCCTCTCACTACGAGACGTGTTAATGGCACAGATATGACAGTAAGTGTTAATGGTTAAGTGTCCCGCTGTACAACCTCCCTCGACTCTGGAGGAACCACAGACAGTTTGGGGTTCAAGGCCGAGCAATCAGTCTGACTCAAAATACATTCACTCGTCCATTCCCACCTGCCCCTCTTTTCAAGGACAAAGGAAGCAGACCTTTAGGCAATAGAAACCTCAATTCAAAAGAGATTCAGGTGATTATTGGCAGTAGTTATTGCAGCTTTTATTTTGGAAGCTATCAAAGAACCTACAAAATACATTGTTTGTTGAGTGGTCTATCAACTGTGATTTTATTCTGTAGCTATCGAAGTCATGAACAATTAACAATATTCAGAACAGTCGCCAGAATTGAATACAGTCAAATGTGTATGTTTCATGTCATACATACAATACGTGTCATCTCACATTCACAGAGGGAACAGAGGTGGCATGGCAGCTGGGTAGCATGTCTGCCAAACAAATCGACACTGTTCGAGGTGGCTTTTCAAAATTTGCAAGGGTGAAATATTTGAGAGTAAATATTTTAAAACCCTAGATATTTCCAACGAGCCTTTTGGGCCAATTTCCAGCCGTGTTTATAGCAACCAAGCCAGGTAAGCCAAAACTCTGATCTTTTCCCAATACTAATCAAGTGGGTTTCACCTGGTATCAAACATAGACAAGATGCTGGAGCTACAAAACATCAAAGCAGAGGAGAAAAAAGCAAGGGCACACTCAATCCATGCAAACATATGTTTAAATTAGCATTTCAGTTTCAACTAATCCGTGTTTTACAGAATTGTACAACATCAATTCTGATTATGATATATCAGCAAATAGCGGTCATTTCACTAATTTTGTTTTTATAAAATCCTCAAATCATATTTTTCTTTCATATTTTGAATTGTGACGAAGTGGGGGCGATTTAAGATGAAAAATAAAGCGGTTAGTACTCTCTGGGTGACAAACTGTTTTATGTTCATACTGTCGCAAAATGCCTTTTTCAGCATACCTTTGACAATTCTGTACTGCGATTTCTTCCAGCATTATACAAATAAAACAAAACATTTTGACCATCAGGTGAAAACAGAAATGACGAGTGATGAGATCCCAAAAGAGAACATCACTTTCTTTAGGGTTCGCCAGAAGTTTTGTCTATGGGGGAGTTTTTTTTTAACCATTAGTAGGTCAGTGTCACATTTGTCCCGTGAGAATTCTTCAGAGATTTTCGGCGCATTGGCACTGGCCGATGTAATGTATCACGCAGCTTTTCAGCAGCAGCCTTTCTCTAGGTGTGATACAGGGTACCTGAGCAGTTGGCTCTCCGTCTTCCCTTTAACCTACCTCATCTGCACTATTGTTTAGCAATATTAAGTTCCAGCGCCAGGCCCATCTTTGTCTGAGAGGATAGAATAAGAAAAGGGCAGGCAGGACAAGGGGAAAAGCAGGAAAGGAGGCTGTTTTCTGTAATTTGGGAACAATGAAAGGGCAGGCTGAGAGACCGAGAGAATGGGAGACGAGCAGACGTTATTTGGCAGGAGAGTGCAAGGCGAAGGGCACCCAGAGGAGACACTGTCTGAGGAGTGAGGGCAGGGGGAGGGCAGTCTGTTGTATGATTGTGGCATTTCCAGTATAAAAAACACAAAGCATGAAAAAGGGAAGGTCAGGAAATGGGATGACAGAGGAAGGCGACCAAAGAGACAACATAACCAAAAGCAACAGGAACAACGAGACGATATCGTAGACTAGGTCAGGGCACCAGAGTGATAATCGCTCGCTGAGAGATGGAAGAAATGATGATCTAACCTTCTGACATCAGACTATCTGGCTTGAGATCAGTCTAACACACTTCTGACATCTAAATGTACAGTTTAATCAGTGAAGTATCGAAAACATGAACGAGATGAGAGAAAAACTATCATCAAATGACAGATTCTGCCCACAGTTTCGCTGGTCTTACACGAGACCACACCCAACAAACCCCTTACTGTGTCTTTCGTGTGATCCTCATGTTGGACATTATTACATTATTGTATTATTACATGTGTTTTTATGTGAAAAGTTTTGAGTATGAGGTTGATTATTGTCAATTTGGAAAATTTCAGATGTCGAACTACGCTTTTGTGCGTGTGCGGGTCTCTGAAAGCACATCCATGACTAATGACCCTGTGGCTTTTATGTATTGCAAACAAATTAAATACAGAAGTGTCCCGGTGTCTATTTAAAAAAAGCTGTTTCCTGTTTTTCGACAGTAATAAAAGATAATGTAGGGCAGATAAGTAGGTCACTCCACAGGTCTCCATAACCTTTGTGTGTGTGTGTGTGTGAGGGGAGAGGGGACAATCAGCCTCCTATATGTGCCACCGTTATGATGTTACATCACGATGACAGCAGTGTGCGTCGACCCACACTGTGCGTTATCACCATGGCGACTGCCTCCAAATAATGGGTTAAAATGACATGTCTTATCATATCACAAGGGGCAGGGGAGAGGGGTGTGGCTGTCGAGTAATGGAAATCGCGCACACACTCATTTAGAGTTTTATTTTTGTTGGTGATGTTGTTTTTTTGTTACAGTATGTGTTACGAGCTTCCGCTCACTGACTCACGGTAAACAATCGGCACGATATCGTCTCGACATCCGATCTGTGACGTCCACTCGTGCGTCCCTCAACCTGTGGATCGTCTGATGGAGCGGAGGAATCATCCGCCCGGTGCCTTTTTTTGTGGCTTTTTTTCCAGAGACAGCAGCTTACCCGCTTAGAATACAGGCAGTGACATCATCTGATATTTTGCTTTTTCGACTTACTGTTTACGAGAGCAGTCACGTCAGATGATCTGGGTAAGGGCTTGTATGTATTTTTGCCGCGCAACCAGTGAAGGTTACAGTGACCAGTGGCAGCAGACACACCCTCATGTTAAAGCATTGATACACACGGAGAAGCCTTGAGAATGGCATGGGCATCTTCAGCAGTGCGTGGATATTGCAAACACCACACGTGTTGGGGTGATAAAACCTAATTTTACTTAGATAGATGAGTGTGATTCTCTGAAAATCATGAGTAACTGCAGCATTTATTCACACTCTCCATTCTCCATCTAAATGCATTTTCCAGGACCATCATGAGTCCTCTGGAGGTATAAAAAAA